>CM053623.1:300061888-300100721 GCA_028646595.1 Phalanger gymnotis
TAAGATGCACAGGCAATGGGGCATAGAGATTTATCTTGCCCTACAAGAAAGGAAGGGAAAGGGGGATGGGAGGGGAATGGGGCGACAGAGGGGAGGGCAGACTGGGGAAGAGGGCAACCAGAGTGTACGCCATCTTGGAGCTGGGGAGGGGGAGGAAATGGGGAGAAAATTTGTAATTCAAATGCCTGTGAAAATCAATGCTGAAAACCAAACATGTCAAAAATAATTTAAAAAATAAAAATAAATAAAAAAAAAACAAAAAAAAATTAGATCAGAGCAAGTAGAAGCTAGTGACTTTATGAGAAATCAAGAAATTATAAAACAGAACCAAAAGAATGAAAAAATGGAAGACAATATGAAATATCTCATAGGAAAAACCACTGACCTGGAGAATAGATCCAGGAGAAATGACTTAAAAATTATTGGACTATCTGAAAGTCATGATAAAAAACCTTGACATTATCTTTCAAGAAATTATCAAGGAAAACTGTCCTGATATTCTAGAACTAGAGGGTAAAATAGAAATTTAAAGAATCCACCAATCACCTCTTGAAAAAGATCTCAAAAAGAAAACTCCTACGAATATTGTCACCAAATTCCAGAGTTCCCAGGTCGAAGAGAAAATATTGCAAGCAGCCAGAAAGAAACAATTTGAGTATTGTGGAAACACAATCAGGATAACACAAGATCTAGCAGCTATTACATTAAGGGATTGAAGGGCTTGGAATATGATATTCCAGAAGTCAAAGAGCTAGAATTAAAACCAAGAATCACCTACCCAGCAAAACTGAGTATAATACTCCAGGACAAAATATGGATTTTCAATAAAATAGAGGATGTTCAAGCATTCTTGAAAAAGAAAAGACCAGAGCTAAAGAGAAAATTTGACTTTCAAATACAAGAATCAAGAGAAGCGTGAAAAGGCAAACAGAAAAGAGAAATCATAAGGGACTTACTAAACTTCAACTCTTTGAGTTACATTTCTACATGGAAAGATATTTGTAACTCATGAAACCTTTCTAAGTATTAGGGTAGTTGAAGGGAACATGCATACGTATATACATACATATATGTGTATATAATATATATGTATATGCACATATATATTATATATAGACAAAGGGCACAGGGTGAGTTGAATATGAAGGGATGATATCTAGAAATAAATAAATAAATACAATTAAGAGGTGAAAGAGAAATATATTGGGAGAAGGAGAAAGGGAGAGATAGAATGGGGTAAATTATCTCACATAAAAGTGGCAAGAAAAAACAATTCTCTTGGAAGGGAAGAGGGGGCAGGTAAAAGAGAATGAATGAATCTTGATCTCATCAGATTTGACTTAAGGAGGGAATAACATACACACTCAGTTGGGTATCTTACACTACAGGAAAGTAGCGGGGAAAGGGGATAAGAGAGAGGGGATGATAGAAGGGAGGGCAGAGCAGGGGAGGAGGTAATCAAAAGCAAACACTTTTGAAAAGGGCCAGGGTCAAGGGAATAAAACTGAATAAAGGGGGACAGGATAGGATGGAGGGAAAATGAATGTTATGGAAGTGTTTTGCATAATGATACATGTGTGGCCTATGTTGAATTGCTTGCTTTCTCAAAGAGGGTGGGTGGGGAGGGAAGAAGGGAGAAAATTTGGAACTCAAAGTTCTAAAAACAAATGCTCAAAGAAAAAAAGTTGTTTGTTTGTTTTTTTTTACATGCAACTGGAAAATAAGATATACAAGTAATGGGGTATAGAAAACTATCTTGCCCTACAAGAAAGTAAGGGGAAAGGGGATGGAGAGGAGTGGGGTGACAGAAGGGAAAGCTTACTGGGCAAAGGGGCAATCAGAATATATGCCATCTTGGGGTGGGGGGAGGGTGGAAAAAAGCTCCTCTAAAAGTATAATTGGCCAAATGGAAAGGGGGGTACAAAAACTCACTGAAGAAAATAATTCCTTAAAAATTAGAATTAAGCAAATGGAAGCTAATGACTTTATGAGAAATCAAGAAACAATAAAAGCAAAACCAAAAGAATGAAAAAATAGAAGACAATATGAAAAACAACTGACCTGGAAAATAGATCCAAGAGAGAGAATTTAAAAATTATTGGACTACCTGAAAGCCATGACCAAAAAAAAGAGCCTAGATGTTATCTTTCAAGAAATTATCAAGGAAAACTGCTCTGATATTATAGAACCAGAGGGTAAAATAGAAATTGAAAGAATGCACCTATCACCTCCTGAAAGAGATCCCAAAATGAAAATATTATAGGAATGTTATAGCCAAATTCCAGAGCTCCCAGGTCAAGGAGAAAATATGTTTCTTCTCTGCATTGACCCAGTGATTTGTTCACCTTAGTATTATACCAGAAGCTGCTCTGATTACTCAGATAGTCAGGGACTGTGCTATTTACTGTTCTTTCTACCCAAGAAGATATAGACTTAAAGGCACAATTCCTAGATCTCTCTGTCCTCATGAGTTATGGTAAATGGACTAATTGGACCATATAGGCAAGGATAGACATGTTCATATTTTTCTGGCCTATTTTAACCCTGTGTCAAGCAGTTAATGCTCACAGCCTCTAGCTCAATAAAACTCTTGGCTGTGAGCTGCCTCAGCCAACTCAAACCTCCCAATCTATGGTCCCAAAAAAGAAACTCCTACCCAAGATTCACCTGAGCCTGCTATCAGAAAGTGGCCAAGAAAATTATACTATATCTAGGTTTGATTAGGAATGGCCCTCCCATATCTGGCACTGATTACCTATTCTCTACCAAATCTATTTTGGAGGGGTATAAAACTTCCCTACCTAGACCACGTGCTCTCCCCAACACAACTTCCTCCACCTCACGTTGGGTGGATTTCTTGCATCCGTGGGAATGAACCTCTGCCCATCCGTATTGCCATATAGTGTGTGTATATGCGTTTTTTTTTTGGTCTGCTTGCTGTACTGCATAGCAATAAATCTCTTGTTTGTACCAATCTCCTATAAATTCCCAAATGAAGGTCTTTGTTTTAACCTGAGCTGTGAGGCTAAATAAAGAATGGAGAAATTCAAATGAAAGCAACTTTGGGACTTCATGCACACTAATCAGACTAGCAAAAATGACAAAAGAAGAAAATGACAAATGTTGGAGGGGCTATGGGAAACCAGTATAATGACTGTAAATTTGTATAGCCATTCTAGAAAGTAATTTGGAACTATGCCTCAAAATGACTAAACTGTGCATATGCTCTGACTCAGCTATTTAAAAAAAAAGATAAAAGAAAAGGACCTAGCTCTTTTTGTGGCAGCCAAAATTTGGAAACTAATGAGATTTCTTCCTGTAAGGAAACTGCTAAACAAATTGTAGCATAAGAATTAATGTAGCACAATTAATGATGAAATAGACAGTTTCAGATAAAACTAAGAAGACCTCTGAACTGATGCAGAGTAAAGTGAACAGAAATAGAACAATTTTTACAATGACATTATATAAAAAAAGACTTTCAAAAACTCTTATCAACTTAATAATAAACTATGAGTTCAAAAGAATGAACATGAATTATGCCTATCACCTCCTGACAGATGTAATATACTTAAAATGTAGAAAAAAATATACATTTTCAGGTATGGTCAATATGGAGGTTTTTTTGCTCCAACTGTCCATGCATGTATCAAGGGTTGTGGGAGGTAAGGGGTTATTTACTTAATCATGGTGGGAGAATAATAGTATAGATAAACAAAAGAAAAAAATTAATGGAGATAACTAGTAAAATTAAATAAAAATTTAAGTTATTAAATGTAATTAAAATTAAACTAATTTTCTAAAAAGCGTGAAACTTCTTAATAATTGTGTTCCACCAGTACCAACTTAAGCTGAATGATGGAAGTGTATAAAAATCAAATATATACAGCTAGGTGGCGCAGTGGATAGAGTGCTGGCTCTGGAGTCAGGAAGACATGAGTTCAAATCAGACTTCAGACACGAGATATGTGCCCCTGAGCAAATCACTTAACCCTATTTGCCTCAGTTTCCTCATATGTAAAATGAGCTAGAGAAGGAAATGACAAACCACTCCAGTATCTTTGCCAAGAAAACCCCAAATGGGGTCACAAAGAGTCGGACATGACTGAAACGATTGAACAACAATAAAAATCAATAAGTTACTACAGCTCATGTGCATTGACTTTTTATCAATGGAAGGAGAAAAGAACATGAGCACCCCCTGGTGGCAATGGACTCTTTCACTTGGAGTGTGTTTGCCTACCCAACTATAGCATATCCAAGAAGACCGTGCCACAAGTGCTAAGTACGAGATATCACAAAGGTCGAAGTAACAAGACATGGAAAGTCCCTGGATATGAGGAATTAATTTCCTGTGAAGGAAGATTCAAGGATGAGTCTGAAATTATGAACCTGAGTGACTTTATTCAATAGAACTAGGGAATTTTTTCCCACTCAAAAAGCCTTGGCTTCTTGAATAAGCCTCTGAAATAAAATTTAAACTCTTCTGTTTGGCATTTAAAGCCCTTTCCCAACTGACATTTGCCTCCCATTCCAGATGTATTGGACATTATTTCCTCTCAGCCGAATTGTTTCTCTTTCTCTTCCCCACTTATGACACTGGAATTCCCATCTATTTTCCTTCCACAGGCTCATTCTTATGCTTCAAATGCTCTCCTCCTTTACCTCCACCTGTCAGAATCCCTTGCTCACTTCAAAGCTCAACTCAAATGATTCTTTCTCCTATAAGAAACCATTCCCAATGTGCTTAGTTCTTCTCCAAGGTATATTTGGTATCAATGGGAATGGATGGATGTAAGGGATGTTACTAAGGTAGAATAGGTACAATGTGCCAATTGACTGCATGTGAGGTAAGAGAGGGCATCATTAATTATGTAACCATGTATTACATTTTTATCATACTGCTCCTTGGAAAATATACAAACGTTTTCCCCCTTTGCTTTTTTTAAATAGAAAGGTAATTTCTTTCTCCTTTCTTCTCTAGGTATTCTCAATTTTCTATCAATAAAACAATTAAATTCTGGTTTTTTTTCTGTTGCAGATAAGAGAAAATTAAACTTCCAGAGATTCTAACTAGAATTTGCTCCGCAAAATGCTCTGCAAGAATTATAAACCTTGGCTCTTATCTATGATTGGCTCAAATCAGATGCCTTTTAAAGTACATTACAGTAATCCCTCTACTTAAAAAAAAAAAAAAGATGATATGCAACACCTTCTTTGTCAGAAACTTCATTACCGGAGGTAGGACAATTTAAACAGCATAGAGATGTGCTCCAAAATGTTACTTGGAGGGTTGGTAAATGAGTTAAATGATAGGAAAATATCATAACAGACCACAATAACATAAAATGTGACAGAAAACATAAAATGTGTATCTTGGAGCTTTTGGAGCAGAGGAAAGGGAAAGACTGGTTTAAAGTAAGACTAAGAATACACGGAGAGAGCTGGCTTGTCCCTAGATAGGCTTGGGAGTGGGGAAAGAAAAAAGATTTGGAGGGAAGAGGTCTTGAAGTAGTCCTGACCAAGGGTAGGCCTGCCCCCAAATCTGGTCAGAATCATGTGATAAAAACATTCTATCCCCTATTCCATTCTCCCCATTCCCAGTTTAATTATCAGGGGCCATGCTACTCAGTTACCTGATTGGATGGATGGACAAGGAGCAGAGCCCAAAAGTGCCAAGTTCATCCTGGAAGTTATATACTCCACCAAACATCAGAGAGGGGTGGGGAAATGCCCAACTCTCCGTGTTTCTAAGAGAGGGGGCTAACCCCCTCCCCAGCTCTGCTCCTTTTTGAGTGACAGACCTCTTATTAGTCAAGTAAATATGGGGTTATCCAATTAGTCTCTTGGTTCACCTTCCAACCTCTGGGGAAACTTGTGCCTTTCCCTAACCTACTGCATTCCAATACATGCTAATCATGTAAGCATGACACAGTGGAGTCAATCTCACACATTCTTGCTTATTTACTATTCTTTATTCATACTTATTGAAATGTGGCAGCCCTGCCAAAAGGCAGCTTGGGGTTATTCCTTGGAGAACAGTTTTGTGACCTGAGTGCTGAATACACAGAGGAAGATAGGACTCCTGATTGAGTGAGAGATGGCTGAACATGTGATGAGGATTCTAGGAACATGGATTTGGGAGAGAGAGAAATTGAGTTTAGGAGAGATGTAGGAGAGGGAAGGATTAATGGGAGCCCCTGGAGCTTCAGACATGTAAGGAATGCTGCCCCTACCCACTAATATACCCCCTTGGCTTCCAGCATCTTCCAAGCAATTTTAGAGACCAAGAATAGATTTTCCTAATGGGATCATTCTTTTTGTTGTTGTTGAGTTCAGATTTCATTTTGCGCCTAAACCAAGTAGCTAATTTACTTTCCTGTCTATGCTGTCATTTACCCTAATCTACATAACTTCCTTGATTTCTGTTTTACTATTTGTCTTGATAAACATTGCTATTCGTGATTGTCTTTTGTGGAACCAGCATTTGATAGTTTCAGGAGTTCTGAGCTGTAGTGGGCTATATTGATTGGACCCCTTAATTTCTGAATTAATATGATGAGACCCAGAGAGCAGGGGACCAATAGGTAGCCCAGTTGAGGTCCAATTTTCCCAGGTTAGGAAGAAAACAGGTCCAAAGCTCTTGTATGTATGAATACTAGCATCAACCTGTGCAAAGCCATCTTACTTCTGCCCAGGCCTAGATGGGAAAATGAAGTCTTTAAAAAAAAATTACTGCTTTGTAATATAGTTTCAGATTTGGTATCTCTAGGTTTCCTTCATTAGCATTTTTTCATTACTTCCCTTGAAATTCTTTCCTTTTGTTTCTCCTGATGAATTTCATGATTATTTGTTCATGTTCTATAATCATTTAGTACTTTGGTATGGCACTAAATAAATTATTTAGGCAATACTGCTATTATTATTATTATATTATGTTATTATTATAATGCTTTGCTGACTCATGAGAATTTAATATTTCTCCAATTATTTAGGTCTGTATTTATTTGTGTAAAGAATATTTCATAATTGTATTCATCACATTCCCCATGTATATAATGGTAGAAAGACACTCAGGTGTTTTCTATACATTGTTGTTCTTTTAAGCAGACTTTTTTCCTATCTCTTCATGCTTTGTATTGTTGGCAATATACAGAAATGTTGACAATTTGTGCAAATTAATTTTATATCTTGCAAATTTGCAGAAATTGTTTTATTTTCAGTTGACTCTTTAGGTTCTGTAATTGACTAACCTGATCTGATAAAAGTATTATTTTTCTCCTAACCTACTACTCAATAGTAGGGGTGATATCCTGCTTTACCCTTCATCCTTCTGGAAAGGTCCATGGCTAATTTTTTTTCTGGGATTGAGTTAAGGTCTATATTTCTTGTTCTGTTAATTATGTGCATTTTGTATTTTTGTAAATATTCATTTCATTTAAGTTGTTTATTTTACTGGCTTATAGTTGGGTAAAGTAGTTTCTAACAATATCTTTTATTTTTTCTTCATCTGTTGTGAATTACTTTTCATTTCTGACATTGGTAAATTTGGTTTTCTCCTTTCTTCTTAAGATCAAATTAGCTAATGGTTTATTCCACACCCCACCTCTCCAAAAAAATGCCAAGTGTTAGGTTTATTTACTGATTCCATTTTTTTGCTTTTAATTTTGTTAATCCCCTTTTTGATTTTTGTAATTTCTATTTTGATACTTATTTGAGGTTTTAAAAATTTGGGGGGGGTTAGTAATTTTTTAAAGTTATATATCCTATTCATTGATCTTTTCTTTCTCTTTTGTTTTATAAAGGAGTTAGGATATATAAATTTTTCCCAAAGGATTGCTTTGGCTGTATAAAAAAATTCTGTTGTTATTATCTTAGATGAAAGTATCTATTGCTTATCTAATTTGTTTTTTTTAATAAATCCTATTAAAATTTTTTTTCAATGAACAAAAACCTATTTTCTCTTCCCTTACTTCATCTCTCCCAATTAAAAAACAATCCTCCTGACAAATACACAGTTAAGTCAAGCAAAGTAAATTCTCAGATGGTTATATTCAAAATTACACGTCTCATCAGCTCCCTGACTCCATCACCTATCCATCAGGAGGTTGGTAGCATGCTTTATCATTGTTCTGCTAAAATATTGATTAGTTATGGCATTTATAAGAGTTCTTAAGTTTTTCAAATTTGTTTGTTTTCACAATTATATAAAATTTTCTCCTGATTCTATGCAGTTCATTCTCCATCAGTTCTTATATAAACTTTCCCAGACTTCTCAGAAACTGGCTTTTTTTTTTATCATTTCTTATATTACAATAGTATTCCATTGTATTCATATACAATGACTTCATAGTTTACAGTTACTTGACACTACAAAAAAAAACCCTGCTATACGTACTTTGTACATATGAGTCTTATTTCTATTTCTTTGATCTTTTGGGGGCATGGTCCTAGTTAGTGGTACAGCTGGGACCTACCAATTTTTTATAAGTTATTTAGTCTCCAAATAATTTAATGACACCATGCTGGCTCTTCATGATTGGTGCCTCTTCTCACAGATATTCGGTGAGCATCCCTTTAATAGTATGTTTTAGAATTTTGCCAGGAACAAGTCAAACTCACTCTGTTCTACCATTTGAAGTAAAATATTCTCTTACCTTTTTGAAAGTTGGAACCCCTGTCTTGCTCCAATTCCACCCTTCCAACCCCCTCCATTACATGCTCTGTCTCTCCACTTATGTATATATGTGTGTGTATGTGTGTGTGTGTGCATGTATATATAAAATATATGTATATATATGCACACACACACATATATGTCTGTGTACATCTGTGTGTCTGTGTCTGTACTACAAATAGTAGTTTAGATATTATATATACACACATATACATTCATGTATGTGTATAGATATAAAGATAGATAGATAGATAGATAGATAGATAGATAGATAGATAGACAGACAGACAGATAGATAGATATGTACCACAGGTACTATGGCCTGGTGGACAGAGCAGCAGGCTTAAAATTAGGAAGACCCAAGTTCAAATCCAGCCTTAGACACCTACTAGCTGTGTGACCCTGGGCAAGTCACTTAACCCTATTTGCATCAGTGTCCTCATCTGTAAAATGAATTGGAGAAGGAAAAAGCAAACCACTCCAATATCTTTGCCAAGAAAACCCTAAATGGTGTTAGGAAGAGTTGGATATGACTGAACAGCAATAACCACAACAGGTACTACACACACACACACACACACACACACACACACACGTACTATAGGTCTTAGTATGGTAAACACTTCATTTTTATGTAGTACCTTCTAATTGCTCACTCATATTTGTGCTTTTATCAAGGCTCTCTTGACTTGTGTTCAAATTTGAAAGTTTCTACTCAGTTATGGTCTTTTCATCAAGAATGCTTAGAAATCTATTTCATTAGAGGTAAACTTTCACCCTATAGTTTTGCTAAGTTTTATTCTTAGTTACAAGCCTCTATCTTTTATTTCTTAGATCATATTCTAAGCTTACCAGACCTTTATAGGGGGAGCTACTTTACATTGGGTGATCCTTAATGAGGCTCCTTTGACCTCTGAAACTCCATGGTTCTACAGTATGTCATCGGACCTTCTGAAATTCGAAAA
The DNA here is from genome assembly GCA_028646595.1 of Phalanger gymnotis. NCBI lineage: Eukaryota > Metazoa > Chordata > Mammalia > Diprotodontia > Phalangeridae > Phalanger > Phalanger gymnotis. The sequence goes on from CM053623.1 coordinate 300,071,531, forward strand.
TTAAAACTTGAAAAATCCTAAGACTTTGAAGAAAGAAACCTTGGAATGTTAAAAACTGTGATCAGCTTCTCTTCCTACCACATAACTGTGAGCTAAAAAGCTCAAAGTCATGAAAATAACTCCTAGAAAATTGTTTATGCAGATAGGTTAAAACCCAGGCAGAAGTGTGCTGGTATACCCAGCCCTGTGATAAAGCAGCATCTTGGATTAGCTTGGGTGGGCCCTGGAAGAAGATTGCTTCTCCCTTCTCCATCAACTATTCGTCCTCTTTGTAGGTACCATACTCCCTTTGGTTTATCTCAGTTTAATTTGAGGAGGCTTTATGGACTGTTCCTAACATTTCATTTTTCTAGCAAGAAGTCTTAAATTTTTTTTTACTTCTAGACTACAGGTTGTAGTTTTGTATTTTATTTGCGTTTTAAAAAAGAATAAATTAAAAAGGGATTTTTTTTTCTTGCACAGTTCCTCAAAAGACAGAACTATATCAGTCCTGAATTTTGTTCCTTGTTTTACAGGTACACATTTTCTAGCTCAAACTACTTAAACAAAAATATAAAAATATTTTAAAAAATAAAAAAACCACAACTGTAGATTATGTATTGATGCATTACCTAAACAAAATAGCTTTCATATTGAGGGGTAGCAGGGTTTTTGTTTGTTTTTTTGGTGTTTTGTTTTTTCTTCCCCTGAGTTGAGGACAGAATTGGACTTTGGTATGATTAAAACAGACAGGTACTGTTCTGACCAGGATTTTCTGTCCTAAAAAAAATTGTCACTTTGTATAAAAAACCAAAAAAGCTGAAGAAACTGATTAGTATGATAAAGGTCAATTTCTGTAAAAAAAAAAAAAAAAAGAAGCGTGCTGGTAAATGTTTAACTGGCTCTCTGGGGTAAAAAATAAACATGTAACCCATTTTTAATCTTCATTATTAATTTCCATTTCTTGTTCAAATCTAGAGGTGAGTAGACATACTATGGCCCACAGGCCAAATATGATTTGTCTACTTTTGTATGACCAGAAAGTTAAGAATTAGTTTTACATGTTTTAATAAAGTTTTATTGTAATTAAAAATGTACAGCTCACTGGCCATATCAAAACAAATGGAGGGCAAGGTTTGACCCTCAGGCTATAATTTGTCTTCCCCCCGCTAGACAATCAACAAAACAATACATCAGGCCCTAATTATAGCATTTTCAGATTTCCAAGGTGTAAACTTCAGCTCACATTGAAAATTTCACAATTGGCCTTCGTGACTGGTACTGGTTCCACATACCCCTGAATCCAGGGAGGTAAGTCAGCTCCTTAAAAATTAAAGTTTAGTTTCTGCCAGTTTGCAAGCAGAATAATCAAAGCTGTATATGTAAGAGTATATGTTAATATACATTAGTATCATAGAGGGATTTTATCCTGAAATAGACAGAAGACATTATAGTTGGCGAATACGGAAATTAATATTTATATATCTATATAAAAGGTATGGGCTTCTCTGAACCAGGCCATAAAGCCTCTTCCTGGTCATTTCCATATAATCTATGTTCTGAACATCTTCCTCCTACCACTTGATCTTGGACTCCCCAGGGTCCTGCCCCCCCTCCCCCAACCCCGGGACCCTGGACTCTCATAGGTTGAGTCCTCACCCTAACCTTGCCTGTAACCAGGCTATCCTGCTCCTTTCTTGTCATTGTCAAAATATGCCATCTTTACCACCTCCCTTCATATGCCTTCCTTCATCATCTGGTAAGCCCCTTGAAGGCAGGGACTGTCTTACCTACTTATAGTTTTATCACAGTGCCAGGTATAGAGTAAACATTTAAATACTTTTTTATCTATTCATTCACTTATTACTGTGAAATCCTAACAATTCATTTCTCTTTCTTTCCTTATAAGATTTTGTGGGGTTTTTTTTTTACTTTATTCTCCTTCTCTCTAACCGTTTTCCCCATCAGTTTATTGCATTACTGAGTTCTTGCATTTCCTGGAAAATGGACGTTTTATGTCTTCCCATAACTCATACTGCGTAATGATCTTTTTTTTTAAGTTTTGGCCTTGGACATGGTTCAAGCACCTGCTTTCTTGAAATTATAAACATTATGGATTCATTTATATGTAAGAGAAGAGTGATGCGATTCTCTCTCTCATCCCTTAGTTGACATAGTCACAAAATATAATATTAATAAAAGCTAGACAAGAAAACTGTGAGTTGCCTAGGTTCACATAGCTAGTGTAATTGTCTGACGTCAAATTTGGATTCAGGTCTTCCTGATGCTGGATCCAATGTTCTATTAATTGTGCCATCCAGCTGCCTCTATGCTAATGAGGTGTTAAACTAATTCTAAAAGATCCATTTATGCCCTCATCCCTTTGTGAGATACAAACACTTTTCTGTTGGGTCAAGAGGAGAATGGCTTGGGATTGGTTAAGCAAAGGAATTGGCCGTGTCTCTGGTAGCTTTAACTATCTAAAAATCTTGATGAATTTATGTGAGGGACACTGGGACTTTTTTTCTCCTCTCTCCCTACACTGACCTCTTAGCTTCGAAGACAAGCTCCTACCAGATCAGTAGGAGACACTGTGGGGCACAAAGATCCACATTCCAGACCTACATAGATTCATACAGACAGTCACTTGAGGGAGGAACTAACTTCAGGTGGCTAGTCCGGGCAATTGAAGGTCAAGCTGTAGAGAAGAGCAGACCCTCAGGACTTTGAATGATAACTCAGAAAAGGTGCTGCAGTGACAGTGGTTGTGAATTGCCTTTGTCATACATACATCCTCCACATTTGCCTCACCACCGTTGCATTCTGCCTTTACCTGTTTTTCCCTGTTTATATGTGATGTAGAAGAGAGATCATGAGGCCAATGTTTTGTAATTACTATACTGGCTATGCCATTGGAGTAAACGACTTTCCTAAGAGTTGAATCTTACTGGTTCACTGTTTATGTGAGAAGCACTATGATGGGGGAATCTTGAACCAAAGGCACTTAACTCTGTACTAGACATTGTACTGAGAGTATAAATACAGGCAAAAAAAAAAAAAAAGAGAAAGAGAAAGATAAAGACAGTCCCTGTCCTCAAAGAGCTTACTTCTAATGAGGGATGACTGCACATGAAAGGCAACTGAAAATGAGAGTGAGGTGGTAAGGGCATGAGGTCAAGAAAGGACCCAAATAGGGTTGTGATAATGAGGTCTAGAGAGTCAAAAGTACAGCAGAGAGGTGAATGAGGTATGGCCAGACTTGGACCATCTCCAGAATGGAACTTCCTGGAAGGAATTCACCAGTGGAAGGAGGAGACCACTTTGGCAGAGAGATGTTCCAGAGTGAGAAAGCCCTAGGTGTTGGAGCAAAGTTCTGTATGAGAAAACAGCTCAGTCATGGTGAAAAATTTTGGTGTGTGAGAAGCACATCCCAGTGGAAAATGAACTACAGAGTATAAGAAATGCAGACCCAGGTTACTCCTGGAATCTGAGCTAGTTGCTAACATCTGAGTGACCCAATTCACCAATACATGCCCCACAAAGTCAGAGGTTACATGTTAACAAAGTTTCTGTTCCTATGTCCTCTGTAGAGCACTAGATAGATACAATCATAAGCTTGAAATAAAAGTCTCTCGTAAACCCTATCCTCATAAAATATGAAAGTGTCCAGGCAGGCAAGGAGGGGAAGTTGGATAGCTTAGGGAGCAAAACCATAAATAACCTTATATTTACTTTGTATATATGTGTAAAGGGGATCTGGTACATGTGCCCAGTGCTTCACTTGGAGGACACAAGGAATCTTACTTCTGGGAGAATTTGTAAGGAAAATATCTTAGAGATTATGGTGCATGCTTAGACATTATGTAACTGGTTAGCTAACCTGGTGTGGAAAGAAGGCTCTGGTTTTAGAGGCATTCAAAAAAGCCTGTCGACTTCAGCTACTTCCTCTTTTGCCTCATTTAAATCATCAGAAAGTATTTATTAAGCACTTTCTTTTCAGCAGGCAGTATGCCAAGCACTGGGGATAAAAAAAAGGCAAAAAAATATTCCTAATGTTATAAATATACTCACATTGTCTAAGAATAAACAGTACTCATTGGGAAGCTAGGAAGGTATTAATTACATTTATTCATTCTGAATAAATGGTACATTCCCTTGTGAGAGATTGGTAAAAGTTAGGGAAGTTAGAGTTAATTAAGTTCCACAGAATAAATAATGAAGTGTCAGCCTGAACAAAAGAGTAAAAATTAACCAGGATGGGGGTCCTCAGCCAATTGGGATAAAGCTTGTGGTTTTGCAGAAACCACAGATTCAGGATGTTATTCAGGTTGTTAGGAAAACAGGTCTAAACTGGCCAGATAATGGTCTGGGTTGAAGGGAAAACTGAGTCAAATGGCTACCATGCATGCTTAATTGGCTAATCGAATATTACCTTACACACCCACAGGGAGGAGTTTTCTGCCATTTTTGAACATGGGACAGATGTTGATGTGGGGGGAACATACCAAGGAGTTGCATGTGGGGGGCATGTAGTGAAGATTGTAACCCACAAGGCGGCAGACCAATCCATTCTCTGAAGGGAGGTACTGAACTGATGGTGCATCAATCTATGTCAGTCTAACAGAATAAAGTTGGTATCACTCCTGTATTCTCTACTCCCTCTTCCTAAAGAAGGGTGGGGTCCATTCCTGGCCAGGAATGTAAGCCTGATTTCTTTGGATTTCTCAATAATAATAAATTGCCCTCGATACCTGAATTTCAGCGTCAAGCATATTTCTAACACCCTGAATAGAGTACAGGAGAGAGTACAAGGACTCGGACACATGCCAGTCCTTTTATTGACTCCCAACTCAAATCTCCCACCTGACTCTTCAATGGTCAGATGCAACCCCCTGACTGCCTACTTGTCATGCCCTCCTCAAATGGCTCATTAAACATGTGTACAAGCTTCTAACCTTTCACCTGATCCGAAGCCGCCTAGATCGCAGCTCTCATTAGAACCAGTCACCTGACTTGCATTCTGCTAAGGGGGGATGGGTGGGGTGGGAGGGGGTGGAGAATACTTTCAACTCTGTCTAAACAAAACTGCTTCCACCATTTCTCACACTAATTTCAAGAACATTACAATCAAAGGTGGGGGTGTGTGACATTTAAAAAGTTCAAGAGATGAAATGCCTGGGTAATTAATCATTTCCTTAGTAATGTCAACATTTTATGAATAAAAGAGGTGAATGGCACTTTCAAATGTCAAAGACCTGCCTCATGGTGATGAACCCCCAGTTTATATGCACTCGGAAGAGTGAGTGATCTTGAGGATGGCAATAAATTCTGATTGGTTAACAATGAGAGAATGGATATTACAATGAGGGGTAGGACCCCTTCTAATCAACTTTGGTTATGTCTTTTACTACTAAATTGCTCAGCCTTGGGCAGTCTGCTCAAACCAGAGTAGAACACAATGGGCTTCCCCACCTGAGTGGGGTCTGAACCAGATTGAGCAGAAAGTTAATCCAATTTCATTATCATCCATGAACAACCTACAGGCTTTTGAAAAAAATCTTGGTCCTAATTATTGATTATTAATATGAATGACAACTAATCATTTCTCTCAAAGGGCAGGGAGGGAGGAAGTATGCAAACGACAAACCAAGGAGATATATAGAGAATAAATTGGGAGGGGGCGTTACTAGAGGGAAGGATCTAACATTAAAGAGGATGGTAAAAGGTTTGTCTACAAGTTGTGAGTTTAGCTGAGACTTGAAAGAACTGAGCTAAATCAGGAGGCAGAGATGAGAAGAGAATTCCAGACACTGGGGACAGTCAGTGACAATGCTTAGAACCAGAGTTGAAGGGTCTTGTGAAAGGAATATCAGGGAGATCAGTGTCACTGGATCAGGGAGTATGTGAATCAGAGTAAGATGTGAAAAGATTGGAAACGTAGAAGTGGGCCAAGTTATAAAATTCAAACACAGGATGATACTGGAGGTAAGAGGGAACCGCTGGAATTTATTGAATAAGAGGGTGACATGCTGAGACCTGTGTTTTAAAAAGATCAAAGATAACTGAGTGGAGGAAGGATGGCAGTAAATAGACTTGGGGCAGGCTGACTAATGAGCAGTCCATTGCATTAGTCCAGGCCTGGGATGATGAGGGCCTGCACCCGGGGGGATGGCAGTGTCAGAAGAGAGAGAAAGCGGCACAGTCATTGGTTTGGCTTCATTCAATATGTCTTCCACGAATACATTTTTGTAACCTTAAATGTATATTGTTGTCTCTCCAAGAATTGTAAGCTCCTTTGGGACAAGGATTGATTTTATTTTTTTTCTTTGAATCCCCAGAATTTAGCACAGTGACTAACACAGATTGAGTGTTTTACGTAATAATTATAATTTAAAAATAATAATAATGAACATACATCATACATACATAAAAACACACCCAGGAAACAGCTTACCTAAGGAACATGATAGATAACTCCTCCAGCCCTCTTCAGCTGTTTACTCTCCCTGAGTGACAATTTTACTTTTGTTTCTACTGCCTGTCCCTGGACACACAATGCACATGCACATACAGATAGATATGGATATGTAGAAATAGTTGCATATCTCCATATCTAGTAATGCATATATATATACATGTATATATACATATATACGTATATATATATACATGCATGTTGCTATGTTGGTTAACGAGGCGGGGTGGAGCCTCGAAGGTCTCGGACAATTGCAGAGGAAGCTGTTGGGAACTTGCTGTGCATGGCGCCCAGCACGTGCCTCTCACCTCCCCTGGCTCACTTCTCGCCCTACGAGAAGGAAGAGCAGAGGACCTAGAACTACACTTCCCAGGGTGATCTCCGCCCGGGCTCGCCCGCCCGCGCATGCGCAGTGATGGCGCTGGGGGGGGCGGAGCTGCCGGGGCGCGCGCTAAAGGCGCCCAGGTTTCCCCCTCCCATCCCCGCCAGCAGTAGCTCAACCCGCCGGCAGGAAGCTCCGGAGCTGCTCGCTCGGAGCCGGGGCCCCGGGGCAGCTGCTCCTCTTGTGCAAGAGCCGGGGAGGAGGAGGGGGGTGGACCCATTTCAGACCAAGCTAGGTAACAAGGCTTCCAGTCTGCTTGATCCCCCTTCCCCCCCACCCGCCGTGCACCCCGCTGTGCCCCTGAGGGGAGACCCGCCGCCCACCATCGCCCTGGCCCTCGGGGAAGTTGGGGGGGGGGGCCCGTGGCCGCCTCGGTCAGGCTAGCCGCCCATCCCCCCACTTCCCCGCCGGGCGGGGGCGCTGGGGGAGGCGGGACCGAGACCGCGGAGACTCCAGGGTCCGTCCGGCGTCCGGAAAAGAGGAGGCGCTTCTGGAAGGGGAGGGGGCGAGCCGAGAGCGCCCCCCGGAGCCGGGGGCCTGGAGCTGCCGGGAGGCCTGGCGGCGTCTGGGGCTGCTCCGGGAGCGGGGAGGGGACCCCGACCACTGACGCTGCCCAGCCCCGAGACCCTGCCCGAGTCACTGCACCCTGCCCGCCTAAGTTTCCTCATCAGTAAAGTGAGCCAGTGAAGGAAACGGCAAATCAGATCGTGACCCCAACGGGCCCCGAGTCAGACGCGACTGAAAACCTTTGAGCGATAACCGGACATGGTGAAGGTAGAAGCCGCAGGACCTGGCCTCGGAGGGGGGAGAGGCCGTGACACCTGCTTCCAGCCTGGGCGGGGAGTGGGGAGGTCGTGGTGCCTAGGAGGGGGCTGAGGGGAAGAGAAGGTAACTTGACGTATTAAGGCTGTAGTGGCCATCGGGCTCCGGTGTCCAGTATCCAGCAGGCAGGTAGAGAGGTCAGGCGAGCTTTGGTGGCGCGTAAACGGACCTGAGAATCATCTGCGTAGAGATAACGATTGAATTGGTATCTTTGTATCGTGTCCTAGCTAACATTTATTTGGCACTTGGCTGTTTTCAAAGGGCTTTCCCGTATTATCTCCTCTGATCCTCAACGATAAACCCGCAGCGTAGGTACCACTGCTTTTAAGCCGCGATGCAGTCACATTTGTGGACATCGCGTGCCGCTCTGTGTGATAGAAAAGAGTGCAAACCGTGCACCTTGCCTAATTTCCTGGAGCTGCTAGTGCTTCCTCCTAAAAGTTACCTTGAATTTATTTTGTGCACAATTACACGTATAATATATAGCTCCCACCGCTTTTTGTGTTGTGGATTCCTCTGGCTGTCTGACGAAGCCTATGGACACCTTTTCACAATGTTTTAAAATGCACAAAATACATAGGATTGCAAATGAAAGCATTATATTGCAATAGTGAAATTTTTTAAAGTAATTCTCTAACCCCAGGGTTAAAATCTAAGTTTTCAGCGCTTAGCACACAGAAGGCATTTGTGTTTAGATTTCTTCTCAGGGTTTTGTGGCTTCGTGATAATAAAGCCTCCCCCCCCCCCCCCGCCCCAATATTTTGCCTGTCAGTTAAGTGCGATTTTTCTCTGTAGTATTTTTGCGTTGTGGAGCCTCAAGTATTTGGCTTCTCTCAGTCTTTGGCAGTTTTTCCTCTTAAAATTCTGAACTGAATGCCCTTTAATAAAACACCTCACCCTTTCTTGTGAGAATATCTTAAGAGAATTTTATTTTAAAAACAACTATTTGAAAAGCTTAGCAGAGAATTGTATCTGCTGATAGAATTTTTTCATCGTTTTACTCTCATTTATGTTGACTTGTTTAACATTAACAGGTTGCTTTTTATCAATACTTTGTATACTTTCCCACCGTCCTTCCCCCTCGGCCCAGGCATAGCCAAGACTCCCAGGGGTCCCAGGTCACATGTGGTCCTCTAGGTCTTCAAGTGTGGTCCTTTGACTGAATGTAAACTTCACAGAACAAATCCTTTTATTAAGGAGATTTGTCCTGTGAAGTTTGGATTCAGTCAAAGGGGGGGCACTTGAGAACCTAGAGGGTCACATGTGGCCTGGAGGCCAAAGGATTCCCCACCCCTGGAAGAGTATGGGTAGCCAAGGTAGCTTCTTGACTATCCCTCTAGACTGGAAGTCTCTCTTCTTACTACTTCATGATGTAAATTTAATTGGTCACAGAGTCGAGTGTAATAATAACTCACTTTTATCTAGCATTTTACAATTCATACAAGGCATGCCTTCAAATTTACATTTAAAAATATATATACTAATTGCTATAAATATTGGATGTAAAATAGATTCCACTTTAACGTTCCCAACTATCTATAGTTACCTTTAGGGTCATCTTGGATGTTTAAGGCAATTTAATCTTTCAGCGCTTGATAAACATGAGTATCCTGATGTCAGATAAATATTTTAAGACGCTGAATTTATTGAGAGAAAATTTGTTCCATCTTCAGGGAGCTTTATGAACTAAATCATAGATTAATAGATACATAGTATTAGAAGCTTAGTCATTATTATGACTGTTAAGTATAACCCTTATAGGAATATGAATTTGGGCTTTTAAAAAGTTATTCCAAGATTTCTATGTTTAAGGAAAATCAAATGTAGGTTTATTTTGGTTTTCTGTATTTGGATATACCACAAAGTCATTTATTTTGAAGATGAAGACTTAGGTTTATGAGAGAGTTGAAAATATACATGATTGTATTTATCAATATTTGAATTTGATTTTATTTCTGCCATGTTACATACAGTAAGTCGGTTTCCTTAAATTTATTTATTCTGTATTAACCTGTTGAAATTAATCAAGATGAAGTGAAAGGTTTTTTAATCTCTTATTTCTCACACATATTAATTTCTAATACAGTTAAAGTTGTATAAGATGCATAGAGTCCTACTTGAAGGGATTTTGTCTTCCTTTCTATAGACTATCTATTCTAAAGGAAAACTCTAGTAGTTCATTTTCCAGTGGATTTAGTTAGTCTATGTTAATGTGGAAAAGATAAATTTTTTTCATCAAAGAAATGTGTTTGTAGTGAGTGTGTTATCAGAATTCCAATGACTTCTTAGTTCACATGAGTCAGTCCTGTTCTAATAATAACAGAATTGGAAGGACCATTAGTAAAGTTCTCTATTTCATTGCCATTTCTTGGGATGGTTTTTTAAATGAATGACATAAGAGCATTTACTCTCTGCTTTCTTTCTAGTATTGAAATGTTATATTTTAGGATATAACATCTATAACCCAATAATAATGTAATGTTTATGTTCATATAGGACCATGACTGGACTGATCCAGTGTTAGACATTTTCTTGTGGTTTATTTTCTAAGGCTACCGTATTTGAAAACACAATAATAAAGGACAAACAGGGCTTCCTTTTTCATACTGGAAGCTTTAGATTAGTAGCCCTTGCAGGAAAAGGAACATCCCCCATCTCTGTGATATGCAATATAGAGGCATCTAGTGAATGTTAAATACTAGTTGATAATTATATGGCTTTCAGTATTGTTTTAAATGGAAAACAGACCAGCATATCTTCAAGAAATATTTCTTCCTCCTCTTTTAGAAATTTAAAACTTGTTTATATCAATTAGGTCATTTTTTATAGTATAGTTGATAAATTAGAGGTTCTTTAATATACTTAATTGAAATTTGAGAATTTTAGACTTAATGTCAACTAAGTTAAATTTCAGCTTTTATCACTGAAATCTGAACTGTTGTATCAAACTGATCTATTTCTCTAGGGATAAGTTGCTAGGCTATAGAGCTGTGTGGTTTCAGGCCAAACCTTGTTTCTGGATCAGTTAACTGCTAGCATCCACAAAGCCTAGTGAGGATTTAATGGGCAAATATTACCAGTCACAATTTTGTTAATGAGTTTGGGCAGCAAGATGACATTGGACAGTATGTGTTGGGGATGAAGGGGTGGAAATTGGCAACCATTTTCACCTAAAATTGAATACTGTACTCAGAGACATAAGTCAAGAATTTAAGATATATGGAATAAATTGCAGATCTGTGTGTTTGGCCTCCTAGGCTTGTAGTGTAAAGGGAAATAGACTCTAAAGAGTCTACGATTTTCTACATTGGGCACTTAAGACACAGTCACCTTCTCAACCTAGAAGATTCATTCACCCCTGTTGATTGGTCAGTTCCTCATGGAAACTTCATTTTAAGGAACGGTTTGGGCCAGCCATACTCGCTTCATCATTCCTTTCTGGCCTCTGCTCCTGACTCTAAGGACCTTTTTCTTCACTCCTCTATTGGTGAGTTCCTCTTAGAACCTCCAATTGAGGAAGTTATAAGGCCAGCCATGCTTCTCGTCTACCATCTCTGCTCCCGAGTCCAGGATTTTCCATGTTCCTGTGTGTGGGTCCTTCCTCACTCTCCATCCCCCTTTTCTGTTGTCTTCTCCCATTAGAATGAGAATCTTTTTGCTTATATTTATTAATGGCAGACTCTAGCTTTCTTTTTACTTGTATTCCCAACACTTAGCACAGTGCCTGGTATATAGTAAGCACTTAATAAATGTTTGTTGACTTGATTTTAGATACCAATTCTACTGTGCTCTGACTCTGAGAAAAGGAAATCGTTATCATGCAAATTTTCAGTAACATGAATTTTATTATGCAACTTTCCTAATTTGCCAGTTAAGATCTGCTGTGAGAAATATATGTGAATAGTTAATTTTCTGAAATTGACTAAGTGGAAAAAGTTATAACTAGTTATCATCTTTTGAGCATCTCAGAGTAATTTTGTACTTATCTTATTTTCACATGCTTTTTGTTTAAGAAAAATAACAACTCTGTTTTACAGATTACTATCTCTGCCTTTATTTTTATTGAGTAAAAGTATACAGGCATTCAAGAATTGAGCTAAAATAAGACATTCTCCAAGGTCAGCATGGTTAATAATTCCTTTCCAGTGTAATGTGAAAGAAACACTCAATTTGCTCTTGTCTTTTTTGGCACAACTCTACCAGAAACAAATTTATTGTCTTCTAACTCTAAACATATCATTTTAGAGAAAGAGAAAACTCCAAAGAGAAAGAGATCCATTCTGTCTTTGAAAATCTCTCTGGCCCCAGTCATTTTTCATAAATAATTTAACATTCTCAAACAAAAGGCAGAATTCCACAATGAGAAAACACATACCTAGAAAGTTCAGGGCTTCCTGGCTTCAAGGCTGTTTCTTTATCGTTTATACCATTCTGCTTCCATAATAATTTTAAATGGTTCAAGTTACTCTAAGAGTTAGGAATCTCTTAGTAACCACCTAGTCCAACCCCTTCATCTTTTGGATGAAGAAACCAAAGCTCAAAGATAGTAACTAGCTTGCCTAAGAGGCCTCACACCCAGCTGTCTTGACTGCTGGTATCTTCTCTTCTTTCCACTTCTCTTTGCCTGCCTTATAAAAGTCCTATATAACGGCCACAAAGAACATGTACCATTTATGTAATACATATATGATGTATCAGAGTGTACAGAACATTTATGAAATGCTCATTATGTACCAGGCACTGTTAAATGCTGGCAATACGAATACAAGCAAATGGAAATTTCTCTCTGAAAGTATTGACTAGTAATAGGAATAGAAAAGGGGACTAAACCTGGGTTTGCATTAATATAGAGAACTCTTCACTCAGGAAACTCCCTTTACTACCTTGTAAGTTGGCACCTTTTACGCAACTTGCATTCTTAAGAAAGTTGCTTAGAGCTCTGAGACGTTAAGTGACCAGTGTCACACAATTGGTATTTGTCAGGAACTGGACTTGAACTCAGGTCTTCTGGTATTAAGGTTGGCTCTTTCTTTACTATACCTCTTTTGATAACTGGAGGTAGTGTATGTATCAGTAAGGCAATAATAACAATATAGAAGATCTTCACATCTAAATTGCTATTACAGTGTGTTAGAATGGAAAGAATAAAGGAGGCAGAAAAAACTTTAATAGTAGCCTGCCTCAGTTTTCTCATCAGTAGATGGGGGTTTTTACCAGTCTTACTAAACATACAGAGTGATTGTGAGGATCAAATGAGTTAATCTTTGTTAAAACTACAGTGTGTTGTATAAATGACAGCTATTGCTACTAGCCTCATCTGGGCTTTTAAAAGAATATTTAAATGGCCTAAGTCCCTTTTAAAAGTTGTCTAGAGAAATTTGAACATCTCTATGATGACTTCTTTTTCTAGAGGTTCTTCCAAATTTACTCAGACCTTTGGGCTTGCTCCCCACCTTTCTAAAGGCTGTGGGAACCGAGAGAACACAATGGGTTCTGCATCAGTAACTAGTTATTGAGTGTTTGGCCCTAAGATGCAATATTATTGTATTGAGCCTTTAGAGGCTCAAGGCAAGGAGTCATTTGTTTAAGTACACACTTCAAAGGAGGGTGAAGGGTTTCTCCTAGATGCCAGTATATGGAAAGATTTCTCTAAAGATTGATATACCCCTCCTTTCCCTTTACCCTTGCCTTTCCCAATCCTAGAGTTGCTGGGAACCAGCTTTTAGTGCCATCAGGACAGTCAGGCATTTATTAAGTGCTTGCTATGTGCCAGTCATCATGCAAAGCACTAAGGGTATGGAGAGGCAGAAAACAGACCTGCCCTCTAATGGAGGAAATAACATGTAAATAATAAGCTACATACAAGCAATATACAAAGCAGATTGAAGGTAATCTGAGAAGTGAAGGCACTAATTCCTGATGGGACCAGGAAAGGCTTACAGAAGTGGCGTTTGAGGTGAGTCTTGAAGGAGGCCAGGGAAACACAGGGGAAAGGGAAGTGCAGAACATTCCAGGCATTGAGGCCAGCCAGCGTGGAAGCTTAGATACAGGAGATGGAGTGTTGTGTTCAAAGAACTACAAGTAGGCCAGTATAATTAAATCATAGACAAAAAGAAGGTGCCAAGTTATAAAGAGTTAAATGTTAAACAGAGGAGTTTATATTGACATGTGGGCAGACCTGGGGAAAAAAATCACCTTGGCAGGTATTTGGAGGATGATCTGGAATAAGGAGATGAGGTGAGGAGACAAGTTAGAAGGCCATTGGATAGTCCAGTGCAAAAGGTAGTGCCTTGGAATAGGGTTTGGGCTGTGTACATGAAAAGAAGGGGACAAGGATGAGAAATGGGATGAGGGTAGAAAAGACAGGATTGGCAAGAGATTGGATGTGTTGGGTTAGTTGGAGTGAGGAGTCTAGAATGATATTACGTATTAATTTGAGGAAAGATTTAAATGAGTGGTTCTTAAATTGTTCTCAACTCCAAAACACCTACTTTACTTCTCAAATTCAGTAAACATTTGGCAAGCCAGACAAATATTATACACACTAGTCTCATTGGGAGGAAGCTTGTGCCCCGATTTAGGCCTTGAAGAATGGAGAGGGACTTCAAAATATAGAAATGGGGGTTGAGAGGTGAAGGGAAGTAGCCTTTACAAAACACAGGACATGACACAAACAAAGGCAGGGGAAAGGTCAAGATTAGAATGGCAGTCCGTTATGCCTCAATTTTAAAAGCTATGTAAGAAAGTAGTAGAACCTCCTGATAGGAAATCTTGTCTCTCCTTCTCCCCTTCAGTCCTAGCATTTACTTTGGAAATCTAGTTTTATCATCTTCTATTATAGCTGTCCCCACACATAGGAAAACCTTTACAAACAAAATGCGTATTTGGTAACCTTTGTTGTGGCCCCCAGCTGACTGACAGGAAAACGTGTTTAATGGTAACTGATAATATTTCTTCCTGGACAAAGCCTAGAACAGGCTGTCTTGGTGGAGAAGATCAGTGATCACTTTGCCTGTTTTCTCTTCAGTGAAGTTTCTACAATTCATTCAGATGGTGTTGATCATCATTAAAAGGAAACATGGTATAGTGGAAAGTGTAGCCGACTTAAAATTAGAAGAGCTCAGTTTGAATCCTGCCTGGCATTGTCACTTAACTAGTCGTTACCTGAAACTGGCTATTACCATCAGATTTCTTCAGATTTATTCCTACTATAACTAATTGTCCTTGTGCAAAAAACTCCAGCTTTTTAAACAACATTCTTCTGGTGTGATGCATGTCTCTAAGTCGTGGAATATTGTACTGTAGACTGAAAAATAAATGTTCAAGGTCCTCCAACTGGCAATGGAAGAGTACATAGTGGATGTGAGCAGACTATAGCACATTACACATGATATTTTTTTCAGTAGAAGTGGTATGAAAGAAGTCTCCAGAGAAATATATAACCATAAAAAGTTGTGCTGAGGGGCTGCTAGGTGGTGCAGTGAGTAGAACACCAGACCTGGAGTCAGGAGGACCTGAGTTCAAATCCAATCCCAGACACTTGACACATATACTAGCTGTGTGACCTTGAGCAAGTCATTTAACCCCAATTGCCCTGCCAAAAAACAAAAGTTGTACTGAGCATGTAGCAAAATTGAGAAATAAACTTCTCACAGCAAAACTGAGAAATGTATTTCTTGCATGCTCCATTGGAATCTCCATATTAGGAGACCTTGAGGAAGGCCTGAAGATGTTGGGGTCCCTTATATGGTGAATTTATAAGAAGTTGCAGATTAGAGTTGCATAGGATGGACAGGCATGGAGGGATTGCAACTACGTCATTGGAGAGATTATCCATGTCAGTGAAATCATAGGCCTGTAAGTGTATGTTAGTAGCACCAGCATTTTGTTGGTCTGCCTTGGTGGGATTACTTTTAGTAGCAGAATGACTCTGCCATTGACTTGGTATCAACAACAGTACTAACTTGAAAATAGTGTGTTAATATAATTAGCCTGTTTACAGTTGTTAAAACCTACTATGGTTTCTGGATCTGAATAACTATAGGATATATAAATGGTATTGACAACAGAGGGAAGATCTTTATGGATTATATAATTATGTGAGTCTTGCCAGTCAAAAATAGCATGGTGCTTTTAACTCTAGGTTATGTTAAAAAAAATAAAGTAGTATCTAATTGAATTCATATTAGACAAGTACTTTTGAAAAAAAAAAGACAAGCACAAGGAAAACAGTCCAATTGCTAATTAACACAATTCTGTGTTCCTTTGCAGTTGTCACGGCTCATTATACTTTTACGAGTTGTTAAGTCATTCACTGTTAATTATTATTACAATATTGCTGTTACTTTGTACATTTTGTTCTCCTGGTTTTCTTGACCTCACTTTGCATTATTTCATGTATAAGTCTTCCTAGGCTTTTCTGAAACCATCCCCTTCTTCATTTCTTACAGCCCAATAATATTCTACCGCAATTTGTTCAGCCATTGCAGAGTTGATGGGTGACCCCTCAGTTTCCAATTCTTTGCCACCACAAAATGAGCTGCTATAAATATTTTTGTACTCATAGGTCCTTTTCCCATTTTTATGATCTTTTTGGAATACAGGCCTAGTAGTGGCATTGCTGAGTCAAAACGTATGCACAGTTTTAAAACCCTTTGGACATAGTTCCAAATTGCTCTCGATTCTCCCTATATTTTAGAAATGAGACCTGAAACTTGGCTGTGAAATTTTTGCCCCCAGTTTCATGTTTTTCTCGACTCTTGATTTGTAAATAAGTTTACCAAATGGTAAAATTAGCCAAAGCATTTCTTTATATAAAGTGCAACAGCACTTTAAGGTGATGGAGAAGAGTCTTATACTTTGGAAGCCAGTGAAGCTTGGAGAGATTTTCATTTTCCCTCCTCTGATTTTAAGAAGGTGGTGAACTCTGTGATGTGACACTGAAGGTTGTATTATATGTTTTCTTCCCATCTGTTACTTTGTGCTATGTGATAATCTTGCTTTTTCTGTTACCCTGCACTACTGTCATGCCTCATCTTGGCACAGAGTTGGAAATGAAAGCCCTGTCAGCATAGTGAGAGCTCTGAAAGCATAGATCAGAAATGTCAAACACAAGGCCCACATGTGGCCCACAGCACTCCTGAGTGCAGCCTGAATCACATTCGTTTATAATTGAAAAATATTTAACAAAACATAAAAATGTAGATATTACATTTTAAGATGAAGTCAGTATGCGCTCACAAAGGGGTCCTTGTATATGCATCAGTAGCCTCCATTTCTATTTCAGTTTGATACCACTGGGAACTTGGTCACCTGTAGGTGTCTGACCCGTGCCTGAACCAGTCTATATATAATGTCCCTGACCAGCCATCATCTAGTATTGCCTGAAGACTTGTATTGGGCAGAACCCCTTAAGTAGTCTATTGTCTCCTAATCAATAGGACATTTTTACTTACAAACTTAAACCCAATTCTGCAACTTCACCCGTTCTATCTTCTGGGCTAAACAAAATAAATATTAATTCTACCTCTATATGATTTTAAGTGATAATAGAGGCAAGGTTATTTTTTAAGAAAATTGATTTTTACAATTGAAAGTTTTCTATACCGCTATGAAGAATATTGAATTTTGAACTAAATCTAATAAAATAATGTTTTTTTAAATCATTGGGGATAATATCTGACTAGAATAAATGTAAAATCATAGCTTTTATCAAGAACAGTTCCTTTCAAATGACAGCATGTATCTAATTTGTTGTGCTTCAAGATAATTTGACTAATTCTGGTGAGAATTCATTAGTATAAATAAATTTGACATCATTATCTGAAGTGTACAGAGCATCTACCCTGGTACTTGATATTTTGTTGGCTTTGATTTTGATACTGGAGGGTGTTGTTACTACAGATCTCGAGAACAAGCAAAATAAAATACTAATGATGTTTTTTTTTCCCCTTATCTACTAACAGGGAAATGACAAATTGAACTGAACGTAAAAGGTGTATGAAGATTGATAGGTTATATCTCTCCTCTTCCCCCACTCCCCAATTTTTTTTAAATCAATGGGAAATGTGTGAACAAATCAGCATTGAAAGAAGAATATTGTCAATGGCTTCACAATCTTTGCGCCCAGAATCAGCTAAGACTCATTTGATAAAGGGGAAAAAACAGCAGCAGCAGCATCAACAGGAGGACAGGTCCTCAAATAGAGATGGTGATGGAGAAGAATCTTATACGTTTGAAGCCAATGAAGCTTGGAAAGATTTTCACAGTTCACTCTTACGATTCTATGAAGATGGTGAACTTTGTGATGTGACACTGAAGGTGGTATTGCATATTTTCTTCCCATCTGTTACTTTGTTATGTGACAATCTTAAGGTTTTTTGTTACCCTGTGCTACACTTATGCCTCATCTTGGTATGGAGATGACCCAGAAGTTCATGAATGCCATGCCAGCATCGTAAGAGCTCTGGTAGGGCTAAATCAGTGGCACTCCCATGTTTTTTCTTGTTTGTTTGTTTGGTTTGGTTTTGGTTCACAGAGCAGTATTCTTTGCCATGAGCAGTTGAA
This sequence comes from Phalanger gymnotis, assembly GCA_028646595.1. Lineage (NCBI taxonomy): Eukaryota > Metazoa > Chordata > Mammalia > Diprotodontia > Phalangeridae > Phalanger > Phalanger gymnotis. Next base: position 300,089,755 of record CM053623.1, read on the forward strand.
ACACTAAATGTTTAAACAAGGGTTCCTGGGCAGTCAGGGCTTCATACCCATTACCCAGACCTTGGGGTTTCTCTGCCTTTTCTTTCTCTTTTCTATTCCTTTATTTCCCTAGGACTCTAAGGAGAGGAGGTATCTTTACACCTCCTGGGATAGAACTCTTATGACCTTGACTTCTACCTAGCAGGCAACAAATTTCAGCTAGGGGTGGAGTCTGGGAATATGCACATCCTGAGGGTTGGAGAGGAGTTTAATTTTTTGAGTTTTTTAACATCTATGAATATAATTAATAGAAACTGGATCTTGCCTCCATTATCAGTGAGGATCTTGTAGAAGAAGGATTGCACTTACCTTGCAGATCATTGCCCTTTTCCTCTCTCCGTTTTTTCACCCGATTCTCCCCAAATCAGTGGGGTTTTTTTTGTCCTCAGATTTTCCTGGAGAGCACTTTCTTCGACCTATACTTTGTCCTTAAAACTTTCTGCCTTGTATTTATACTTACCTATGTAGATGTTACCTGCCTAATAGAATGTCCATTTTCCCCCCTGAAGGATTATTCTGTTTTGCTGGGTAGGTGATTCTTGGTTGTATTTCTAGTTCCTTTAGCCTCTGGAATATCACATTGTAAGCCCTCTGATCCTCTAATGTAGAAGCTGTTAAATCTTGTGTTATTCTGACTGTGGCTCCATGATATTTGAATTGTTTCTTTCTTGCTGTTTTGAAGTATTTTCTCCTTCACCTGGGAGCTCTGGAATTTAGCTACAATATTCCTGGAGGTTTCAATTTTGGGGTTTCTTTTAGGAAGTGAGGGGTGGATTCTTTTGATTTCTGTTTTGCCCTTTGGTTCTAGGGCATTAAGACAATTTTCCTTGATAATTTCTTGAAATATGATCATGTCTATATTCTTTTTTTGAACGTGACTTTCAAGTAGTCTAAAATTCTTTAAATTTTTTCTCCTTGATCTGTTTTCCAGTGAGGTAGTTTACATTTTCTTCTATTTTTTTTCATTCTTTTGATTTTTTTTTCTTGATGTCTCATGGAATCATTAGCTTCACTTGCCTAATTCTCATTTTTTTCTTATGAGGGAAGGTAGGGTAGTTGGGATTAAGTGACTTGCCCATAGTCACACAGCTAGTGTGTCGAGTGTCTGAGGCCGGATTTGAACTCAGGTCCTCCTTACTCCAGGTCCGGTGCTCTATTCCTGCGCCACCTAGCTGCCCCATCCTGATTCTAATTTTTAAGGAATTATTTTCTTCAGTGAGCTTTCGTACCTCCTTTTCCATTTGGTCAGTTCAGCTTTTTAAGGAGTTCTTTTCTTCAGTGAATTTTTGTACATCTTTTCTCATTTAGCCAATTCTGTTTTTCAAGGTGTTATTTTCTTTAGTGTTTGTACCTCTACCAACCTGTTGGCTTGTTTGTCATAATTTTCTTAGATCACTCACATTTCTTTTCCCAACTTTTCCTGTACCCTTCTTGTTTGATTTTTAAAATTCTCTTTTGAACTCTTCTAGGAATTCTTTTTGTTTTTGAGACCAATTCACTTTTTCTTTTAGGCTTTGGCTGTAGCAGTTCTTTGACTTTCTTGTCTTCTGAGTTTGTGCTTTACTCTTCTCTGCCCCCATAGTAACTTTTTAATATCAGTTTCTTTTTTGTTGTTGTTTGCTTATTTTTCCTGCCTGTTTCTTGACTTTTAACTTTAGAGTTGGGTTCTGCTCCTGGGGTGGGGCACTGTCCCAAGATTCAGGCTTTTTGTGCAGCTGTTTTCAGAGCTAGTTCTGGGAGCTGGCAAGTTTTTATTTCTTCCAAGGTGGTATGATCTAAGGAAACATGTGGTTACTGCTCTCCTGGTCAGTGCTCTGATCTGTGAGCAACCACAGAGACTCCCTTCCACTATGGAACTGTGACCAGGGTCCCTGCTCCCCTATGGCTGCAAGCTCTGTTGTGCTAGTGCTCCTTCTCATCTTTGGACTGTGACCCAGGATTGCATCCTAGATCCACCAATGCAACTGAGTCTTCTACTCAGTGCCAGTGAGGTGACGCCTGTTTGACCCCCTTAACCTTCTGTGGACTGAGAGCTCTGGAAGCTGCTGCTGCTGATGATGATTTAATCGCCCCCCCCTCCCCCGCCAAGGCTTGCTGTTGGCTATCTGGGGTAGACTGTGTACTCTCACCCCAACCCAGTGTGATAGGTCTTTCCTGCCAACCTTCTTGGGCTAGAAAATTGTTTCACCTCGTCCTTTTCTGCTTCTCCAGACTTCCTTTTTTAAAGTTGTTTGGAGGGGACTTTGGGAGAGCTCAGGCAAGTCTGGCTTTTTGGCTCTGTCCTTTAAATTTATTTTAACCAAGAAATTTAAACGTGTGGAGAAGTGGAGACTATCAAAAACCACATGAAGAGCTCTTCCTCTCATTAATTTGTAGAGCTTGGGTTAAGAGTCAGCAGAAGTAGAACAATGTGTCTGGGAACTCTAGAATCTTGCTATGCAACAGTGCTGCTACATCATGTAATTCCACATTGTGTAACATCTAATTTAACAATGCTAGCATAAAAACTGAATCCTTTCAATAGTATATACAAGCAGGGCAGCTAGGCGGCACAGTGAGTAAAGCACTGGCCCAGGAATAGGGAGGACCTGAGTTCAAATCTGCCCTCAGACACTTGACACACTAGCTGTGTGACCTTGGGTAAGTCACTTAACCCCAATTGCCCTGCCTTCCCCCATTCCAAAAAAAAAAAAATAGTATATACAAGAAATCCAGAAAGTGATTCTAGAGATATTTAAGATTTTATACATTTCTAAAAGAAAAATTTTAAGCAGCGAACTTAACATTCTGCTCTGGGATATAGGTAAATTTGTAATTAATAAATTTTTTGGTCTAGGTTGCCAACTGTATTTAATTGGACTCTTAGTCCTGCATTTTGTATTTTTCTAAAATATTTACGCTACAAAATTCAAATAGAAAAAACATTTTGTAGCTCTAGCTTATAATTAAATAGGCTATGTTTGCCCTTCTCCAAGAAAAATTCCAATAGTTAATAATATCTTCATAATTCACATTGTAGCACATTCATTATTAGTGGGTTGTAGGATTTATGTTGTAGTCTTAGAGCTATTCTTGTGTGTGTTACTCTCTTCAGGCAACTATCTTATGTCGGGTTTAGTTTTATTTTTGTCCAGACCTATGATTTCATTGGTGTAGTGAATCACATTTGTGGAAATTCCATGGTTAGAGATTGGTGACTCCTCGGTCATTTCTGAAGCCTTAGTTGCCTGAGGCCCTGGGAAGGGAAATGATTTCTATTTGGTCACAGAGCTAGATTTGTGAGAGTAAGGCTTAAGCTCAAAGGACGGGCCTTTTTCCATTATACAATGCTGTAATTGGTTAGCCTTTCAGAAGTTTACAGAAGTGTCATATTCCATATGAAAATGCACATGAAGAAGAAAAATAATTTAACATTTTTTATTTACATTAATTGTATTCTTATTTCCATTCTTAAGTTTTTCCCACACACAACTGCTTTAGGAAGCTTACCTTGGAAGAGGAAAATTAGTAGGGCCAATCTAGAAATTGGTCAAATAGACATTCCTGTCTCAAATAGTTTAAGATAGAAGCTTTTGTTTTTTATGAAAATTGGAAATAATAAATTGACACTCTCCATATACTCCGATTAATAAAATTTTTCAGTCTGGAGAATGAGCTTGTTTTGTAAGTGCTAAGTAAATATGGATTCTCTTAGTAATTTTTTAGAATAATAACTTTCAGACCTATATGATATAGCTTATTTCATTTGCAAAGTTGACTTAGAGAAATTTGTACTATAAATGGATTTAAGTATTTCCTTTTTTGAAAAAATCATATAATTTCAATTTTTTGTATATAAATAAAAGGAAAAATTCTCTTAAAAAACCCTAGCATCTTTCTTTGGGTTAAACACTTCTTAAGGGAACTTGTCCCCTTTTTTATTTTTTACTCCTTTATTAATGATTTAGAAATATAGTTATTGAGCTCTTTTAAGTTACTACTAAGTTTTTAACTTTGAAAGGCCTCAGTTCTGATCAGCTGTATACTGAATTTAAAAATAAACTGGTTGAACTGAAGGGGAGAAAATGGGTCTACAGTTGTCTTAGTTCTGAAGTGAGCTACTGCTAATTTACTCTTTAAAAAAATACCAAAAATTCAACATTTCTCAGCTATAAGCATGGACTTAGACTATTTTTGTATTACTTTCCCTTCTTCCAATAGGTTGGTTCAAAGCTAATCTCCTGCCACAAACTGGTACTGGCTTGTGTTATTCCTTACTTCAGAGCCATGTTTCTTTCCGAAATGGCTGAAGCTAAGCAGACACTCATTGAGATCAGGGATTTTGATGGTGATGCAATAGAAGACTTGGTGAAGTTTGTCTATTCTTCCCGGCTCACTTTGACAGTTGACAATGTCCAGCCTCTTTTATATGCAGCCTGTATTCTCCAGGTAGAGCTGGTGGCTAGAGCTTGTTGTGAATACATGAAGTTACATTTCCATCCTTCTAATTGCTTGGCAGTCCGAGCTTTTGCAGAGAGTCACAACCGCATTGACTTAATGGACATGGCAGACCGATATGCCTGTGAACATTTTGCTGAAGTGGTGGAATGTGAAGATTTTGTGAGTGTGTCACCCCAACATCTCCATAAGCTTTTGTCCTCAAGTGATCTAAACATTGAGAATGAAAAGCAGGTCTATCGTGCCGCCATCAAGTGGCTTCTTGCCAATCCTCAGCATCATGCGCTATGGTTGGATGAAATACTTTCTCAGGTAGGATAAAATGGAGATGTGATTGTATCAGAGGAAGAAGCAGGAGCATTGTGAAAGCATAGCTCTGTGTTTCTTCTGCTGGGGGAAAAATACATATTATGAGAGGAAATAAGGCTTAAAAAGGTTTTAACTGGCAATACTTGGTGTACTGCTAAGTGTACTAATAAGACAATAAATTGGATCTTTGCCTGTGTTATCTGTGGCTATTAACAGTTTAGAGACTTGAGTGGGGGTTTATTCTTGCTAGCCTAGGACTAGAAATCCTATTCACTAATTTTGAAAAACCAAAATGTTAGAAATGGCCCTCTTCTATCCTTTAATATGAAAAAACTGTTGTTCTGAATTAAAATCTACACCTTAGAAAATTGAATCTATACAGAAATGAATGAGGTTAAAAGAATTATGACATCAAAAACATTTACAATAAAAAACACACAAATGTCTGCTGAATAAATGAAACTGTAGCATAATTAGAACTGTTACAGTTTCTAAATTTTTATGAATTGCTTTGCTCAACAAAAATTTTGGTTGACCCCAGTGAGGAAAGAATTGCTACTCTAAGGACTATGTTTACTTACCTACTCATCACACCTAACCATTCAAGCTCTTACTCAGAGGAGTTAGCTATCCACCTGATGATAATCGTTTTCCAAGCTACCATTTCTTTAATACAAGGTTATATTTTTCAAAGGTTTTTAAATGCCAGTGGAAGCAGATGGAGTCTTTATGAACTTATGAATGATGAGTACCTTTAGTTTAGTTTGTAGGCAGGCAAACTAGTCTGAAAAAGCAGTTTTGTTACGGTTTTTATTATGAATGAATTTTAAAATTGGATACATTCAATAATATCCATAAATAAAACTTGTTCTATGAAGTAGTGATTTTTAGGAGGGAATGTATGTACTTAAACCCATACTGCTCAAAACATTTTCTGGAACTTTTATTGTGGAATTGCCATCACTGTCAGTTGACAGCCTGCACAAGAAAAGTCAGTCTCTTTATGGTCACTGTATTTTGGATTAAGCATGGTGTTACCTAGTCTAGTCATCCATCTTATTATGTTTAAGACCAGAATTCACATTAGCCTCAAGCACTTGGTAGTTGTGTGACTTTGGGCAAGTCACTTAACCTCAGTTTGCCATAATTTCCTCAAGTGAAAAATAACAGCATCTACCTCTCAAAGTTGCTGTGAGGATCAGATGAGATAATATTTTTAAAGTGTTTCAGCATAGTGTAGCATGGCATGTAGTAGCTGCTTTATAAATGTTTATGCCTTCCTCCCTTCTCCTTTTATTCATTAAGTGGGTTTTTGATATTTCCAAAAATCAGTTTTATGTTCAAAAAACAAAGATTTGCTGCAAATAAGAGTATTTAAAAGTATGTGCATAGGTGCTAAAATTAATCCATATTAGGAAAACATTCCACAAGTGCTTTGAGCAAATGGTAGGAATAAGTATACAGCCTTTAGGATGGCGTCTTTGAAGGGAAATATTCTTTTGTATAACTTCCAGTTTGTGGGTTAAAAAAAAAAAGTCTCGTTCCATAGACAACCTCTAATAACAATAAATCAGTCAGTAAACATTTGTTAAGTGCCTCCTGTATGCTATTTAGTAGTCTGTTAAGCACTTATATGCTAGGCATTAGGACTTTCAGGATAAAGGAAATAATCCCTGCTGTCAGAGAACTTAACATTCTGTAGGACAAAATGTGGAGATGCAGAGGTAACTATAGATATGTGTGTGAATACACATACATACCTATGTGTGTGGATCAGTAGTACTGAATAAATGTGTATCTGATTAATGCAGGGCAGCCAGGGACAGAGAGGATTAGCATTTGGGGTGGGATCAGTAGAAATTTTGTGCAAAAAGAGTTGAGAAATAGAAAAGTAAAATTGTCTTTTCCTGAGAGGAGTTTGCCTTCTACTCATAATAAGCTTTTACCTAAACCAAAAAAAAAAAAAAAACCTCCAAAACCTAAAGCAGGAGTTTATCAGACTTTGTCTTTGAGATGGACTTTCGATGGTGACAGTATCACTCGACTCACATATCCAGGCTATTTAGAACAATGCTACTCATTCTCTGTGACCCTGTTCACATGGATGTAAGTTGCTTTCCCTTATTTGTGCGCATCTTTCCCAAAGGATAAAAGTGACCGTTCCTATCCTATGTGCTTTCATAGCACTTTTAAACAATCACCTTTACCTTTATGCTTTAATTTACATACATAACTTATCTCTACTGCCTCATCCCCCAACTAATTAGCTCCTTGAGGGTAGAGACTGAGTCTTTGAATGTTCTCTTTTGGCTCCTAACAGTGCAGGTACTCGATAAATGTTTATTAAGTTAAGGTAAATTTGCAGAAGTAAGGTTTAAAAAGCACTATTAAACTTTTCATTTGGTCTAACAACTTTAAATTCAGGTTTTAAGAAAGGGTGTGTGCCCCATGTCAGACAGCTTAACCCAAGGAGACCCAGTCTAAGGCATAAGAAATAGGGAATACAACTTAAATCAACCACAAATTAAAAATCATTTATCTGTAGCTTACTTTGTGCCAATCACTGGATTGCCAAATAGAAAATTGAGACTGGCCTTGCCCTCAAGGAGCTCACATTCTAACTAGATGAGGTGACACCTAAGAAAGGTTCAGTTCAGCAAATAAAAGGCCAGGCAGCATTAGGGTCTGGCAGGAAATGTAGTGGAGCAGAGAGCAAGGACGTGAAGGATCTCAGGAGTAATGGTGGGGTGGATGGTCCCTTACCAAGAAGATCTAGGGTCAGAGTGGAATGGCACTATGGCAGAGGTGGGCATTCTGCATTGCAGTTAGCTATCCACTTGGTATTTAACATCAGTGTAACAACTTAATACTTTGTTCACGATTCCATCAGGTTCGACTACCACTGTTGCCCATTGATTTTCTTATGGGTGTTGTGGCAAAAGAAGAAATTGTCAAGCAAAATCTAAAATGTAGGGATTTACTCGATGAAGCAAGAAATTACCATCTTCACTTGAGCAGCAGGGCAGTGCCTGACTTTGAGTACTCCATTCGAACCATTCCAAGGAAACAGACTGCTGGTAATTCAATTTCCCTTTTCATCAACAAATGCTGATGGAAGGGTTGTGATTGCCGTTGATGCGCTTTGGGCCGGTAGTGTAAAACTTTGTGCAAAATAATTTTGAATAAATAAGTGAGTACCACTTAGTATGTCTGAATATTCCTATAAATGTGCATCCTCCCTCCCCATATAAGGTATAGACTCAGTTTCACTGAAAACTCTTCTGCCAGTTTGTCAGAGTCAAAAGACGCAGGTGAATGTTATACAAAGAGAAGCAGGCAAGATTGGGAGAAGTTCCCTTCCCACCATCAGCTTTGGCAAGTTTCTGTCAAGTTACCTGGGTCCACATTCCAGATATTCTGATAAGCAGCTGTACAGTCTGGGACATTCACATGAACTCTTTGTGTTTCTGTTTCCATATTTGTAAAGTGTGAGGGGGTTGGGTTAGATGAACTCCACAGACCTTTCTAGCTTTAAATCTTTGATCTCATGTAGGGAAGGTTTGGTTCACTAGAATGGTAGTCTTCTAGATTGTAAAAAATGCTGAAAGCTTTCCTTACATTAGGTACCACTTTATATAGGAATTTGTAAACCAATTAATGGAATAACAATTTTGAAAAGATTTCAATTAAACATAAATGATACATAAGTAATATTGGTGAAGCAACATCAGTAGTCTTCACTATAAATAGCCGTCAGTCCCCTTGAAGCATTATTTTTCAAACCTTTTTCTCTTTTGGAATTAGGATAGATAAGAACTGTCAGTGGTCTTCAAAAAATTGCATAAAATCACTTTTGCCAAGTAGTATAGGATTTTTTTTTTTTAGTTCTTTTGAATGAGCATTATCTGATAAAATGATCCAAATAGCTAAAAATACTGGCTTCTCTCTGAGGAAATTACAATTTGTTGGTGAAATCCTTAGTTGTATTCTTATAATTAGATGTCTTCATGGAAGTAGTAACACAGACCTAGAATAATCTTAGATTCCTTTTTTCATTTCCTTTACAAATGTGACTATAGTGAATGCATTCTGAAAGATTATTTTTTTCCTTGAAATTTCTGAAAACTTGAGTTTGTTTCACAGGTAGGTTTTTATTTTTAATCCTGTCTCTGAGTTGGCAGTTCTGAAATTAAACTGTTCGGTATCTCCTCTTTCAGGTGTGCTGTTCTGTGTAGGTGGTCGAGGTGGATCAGGTGACCCATTTCGAAGCATTGAATGCTATTCAATAAACAAAAATAGTTGGTTCTTTGGACCAGAAATGAATAGTCGAAGGCGTCACGTGGGTGTAATATCTGTGGGAGGTTGGTAACATTGCTTAAGCCAAATTTTTCCATTATTATATCCCACCTTAAAATATTTAGTCAGTAAGTCCTGTTAACATATAAAAATGACTCTGCTTACATGTACATGTATGTATATAATGCGCATTTTAACATATGCGCATACGTGTGCTCGTATAAATGTACATATATATATATAATTCCTAGATGTTTTTTCAGTTAGTAGACAAAATGTCTAATTGGTAACTTCATCATTATGAAAAGCCATTTTGTTTTGAGCTAATGGGTACTCTGTATATTCAGTCAAGTCAATTGTTGCTAGATCCACAGTGTAGAAATGTTTTAGACTGAAAATAAAGCCAGTTCTTAAGTTAAAAATTAAATTAAAATAATTCTATTTGCTTAATAGGTGCTAGAAAAAACATTTAAAAAATACATGTCAGACTGAGTAATGAATTTGTCTTTCCTGTACTCTTTTAAAGATTAGAGGGTTTTTTTCCTAAAAATTAATTCTCTTCAAAACTACACTTCTTCAGAATTATAACACCAAAAGGAGAAAGTACAAGTCATTTTTTTTTATTTTTTCATGTAAATCTTTACACGCTTTGCATGCTTTAGTTATTTCAGTCAATTAAAATTTATTGAGCATCGACCATGTGCCAGGCACCGTGCCAAGTGCTGGGGATACAAAGAAAGGCAAAAAATAGTTGCTGCTCTGAAAGCTAATGGAGGAAACAAGCAAACAAATACATACAGACAAGCTGTATACAGGATGAATTGGGAGTAATCTCAGAGAGAAGGTGCTAAGATTAAGGAGAACTAAGAAGGGTTTCTTACAGAAGGTACGATTTAACTGAGACTTGAAGGAAAGCCCAAAAGGAGATTACCAGGTTGTGGGGGGGGTGGAGAGAGAATGTCATAGTAAAAATGCTTTAAGTTTTAACTGATTAAATTAGACAGTTGCTAAAAATAATTATGCCACTAAAAGTGATTGTTTTGTGCAACTTTTTGGTGTCAGGATTGTTAACAGATGAGTTTATTTAGATTAAATAAAGCTATTTCTCTTTTGATAGGCAAAGTCTATGCAGTTGGTGGACATGATGGAAATGAACATTTAGGCACCATGGAGGTGTTTGATCCTCTCACTAATAAGTGGATGATGAAAGCATCAATGAACACAAAGAGGTAGGTCCGTGTGAATTTCTTTGTCTGCAAGGGAGATAAAAACTAGTATTTTAAAATGATAGCATTATAGTTACTTCTTCATCTTATTTAAAAAAGAGGAAAATAAATGTCCTTTATCTCCTTCTGTTTTTGAGAAATATGCAAGACCCTTTTAGATATGTTTTGTCAACATTTATTGAACACCTATGATGATGTACTGCTTTTGTTGGAGGGCAGACAAAACCCCAAAGACTCCAGTAAAGACTTTCTGTTTGAGGGAAAGGGAAAAAGCTGCTGAAAAAACTGGAAGTAATATAGCATAAATTTGGTATAGACCAGTATCCCACTCTGTATACCACGGCAAGTTCCAAATGGACACATGACTTAAACATAAAGTGTGACATCATAAGCAAATTACAGCAAGAAAGAAATCACCTTCCAGATTTATAGGTAGGGGAAGAGTTCATAACCACATTAAGACTAGAGATGGTCACAGAATATAAAAGAATATAAAGAACTATTGTGATTATAGCAAAACTATATGGAGGGGCGGAGCCAAGATGGCGGCTGGGAAGCAGTGACTGGCGTGAGCTCCCTACCAAGTTCCTCCAAAAACCTATAAAACAATGGCTCTGAACCAATTCTAGAGCTGCAGAACCCACAAAGTGGCAGAGGGAA
>CM053623.1:300101221-300156452 GCA_028646595.1 Phalanger gymnotis
GGGCGACGGAGGGGAGGGCAGACTGGGGAACAGGGCAACCTGAATGTACGCCATCTTGGGGGGGGAAAATGGGGAGAAAATTTGTAATTCAAACGCCTGTGAAAATCAATGCTGAAAACCAAACATGTCAAAAATAAATTAAAAAAAAAACTATATGTAGGTAAAATTAGAAGGAAAACATTTAACTGGGGGGTAGCTTTTGAGTCAGTTTTTCTAATAAAAATTTTCAACACATGTATGGAACCGATGCCATTTTATTAGAATAAAGTGCCATTTCCCAACTTTGATAAATGGTCAGTCACTCAAAGTGTGCCAAGGATGTAAACAAGCAATTTTCAATAGAAGAAATCCAAGTTGTCCATAGCCATATTAGAAAATACTCCAAAACACTAATAATTATATAAATGCAAATTATAGTAACTCTGGGGTTCCACCTTAAGACCCATCAAATTGGTAAAGATGACTTTTTTTAAAAGCCAAATATTGGACGGCTGAGGGAAAATAAGCATATTAACACACTTTTAGTGGAGATGTAAATTGATCTGGGCAATCTTTGTATTATGCCCACAAAATTACTAAATGGCATACTCTTTGACCCAGAGATACTTTTATAATACTATGCCCCCAAAGAAATCAGAGGAAGAGGACCCATATGTACAAAAATGTCTACAGCTACTGTTTGTTAGTAGCACAGACCCAGAAACAAAAAGAGTTTGGAGAACAGTGAACAGATAATGGTTTATTAATGTAATAGAATATTATTGCACCATAACAGTAACAAAAGGAACACTTTCAGAGAGCTTTAGGAAGACAAGTGAAATGGGTAGCACTAGGCTAGCAATTTATCACATTGTCAAAACAAACAACTTTGAAAGACATTATAATTGGTGGCATGGCCCACCACAATCCCAGAGGGCCATGAAGGTATTTGTTTTGGTTCACTGTGTATATTGGTTACAAGGGTTTGGGGTTGTTGTTTTCCTTTCAAGGAATGAAGTGCATTGGAAGAGAGAAAATAAACTTAAAAACTAATATAATAATTTAAAAGCCCAGGTATTTGTATATCAAGTAGTACCTGATTTAGGCAGTATCTGATCCATAGTATGCAATCAATACATACATATTTAATTGAGTTGCCTAAAAAAAATGTACCTCTTCTGAAAATTAATGCCGAGAACTAACAATATTAAATAAATAAATAATGATTTTTAAAAGCTGTACCTTTGGCTCAAGGAGAATTTGGGGATCAGTAAATGAACTTCACAGTTTCTTATAAGCAGTCTCTTGTCTTCTACTGATTAATTCTGGATCCAACTACTTCATTTGCAACTGAGTTGTATATAGTGATAGATAAGCTTTACAGGTTGTCTATTAACTGGGTATCATAGTCTTCCCAACAGGCATTTTTCACTCATTTGTTTTTTGTTTTCTTTTTTTTTTTTTGAATGAGTAATTAGGTGAAACAACTTTGAGTTTGAACTCAAAACAACTCTTGAAAAATATTCATACATACATTTACACACATACGCATACATACACACAAGTTCACTGCAATCAGTCTACAGCAAGTATACTTCCTTATTCTGCAATATCATCCTGCATATTTTCTTGGTGGTAAATATAATAGGCAATTGTTATTTTTCTTGTGTTCAAGAATTACACACAATAACTTGGCATAGATCTGGGTCCCACAGGTTGCAAAGCATTGCCCTGTTGGTAAATGTCAATACATATTCTTTACTAGGGAATAAAATTGAAATAGATTAAATATATGACATAGCACAGTGCCTTGAGTAGATATTTCATAAAAACTTTTAAATTGATTTTATATCTTTTTGATGAAAAATTAGGGAGCGATTAACTAAACCAATATACATGTGAAATCGTTGATTGACAAAGCTTTTGAACTGCACACCCAATCTATGGTTGTAATTCTTGGCAGTCTTCCAACCATGATGTCTGCTCTCCAGCCATCAAACCTGCAAAAAACTTGGACTCTGCCCTTGGAAACCACCCCATGTGACAAATAAGCTTTTCACCTTACTTACCTGCTTGGATCAGGTTTCTACCTTACTTCCTAGCTGTTTCGGAATCAAGCCAGCGTTTCCCTCTCCGCCTTCCAAATCGCATTTATATATTGTCTTCCCGTATTAGAACATAAGCTCCTTGAGAGCAGGAACTGTCTTGCTTGCTTGTGTTTATATCGCCAGCTCTCCATACGGTGGTCTGGTGCATAGTAAGTGCTTAATAAGTGTTCTCTCTATATATCTCATAATGTGCTCTCTAATGCTTTGGAGCATCATAGAGATTTAAAGTTCTTTTTTTTCCTTTAACCCCTATTATTAGGATTCTCTTAGTAGGTGGTGCAGTGAATAGAGTACTAGTCCTAGATTCAAGAAGATCTGAGTTCAAATCCAGCCTCAGGCATTTACTGGTTGTGTGACTTTGGGCAAGTCATTTAACTTCTCTGTGCCTCAGTTTCCTCAACTGCAAAATGGGAATAATAACAGTACCTACCTTGCAGGATTGTTGTGATGATCAAATGAGGTAATATTTGTAAAGTGCTTAACACAACACCTGGCACACACTAGGTGGTATAAATATAAATGCTTTTCACCTCACCTTGCCATACATGTCATCATTTATAAGAGCAAGTAGTTGTTGGAAGTAATAGTTTTAGTAAATATCTTATATGAAAATTGTCTGTCTAATGTTGGGAAGACCGTGTATCTCGTGGATTAGTGAGTTTATAAATGATGAGGAGATGGATGTTAATAATGGAATCTTAATGATGGGGAGATAGCACACTCACCAACTAATTGCATTTAACTTTCTTCCTGAAAATACCCATTTGCTAACGATTCATTCTGTTGCCTTTGTAGACGAGGAATTGCCTTGGCCTCTCTCGGAGGTCCAATTTATGCAATAGGAGGGTTAGATGACAATACCTGCTTCAATGATGTGGAGAGATACGACATTGAATCTGATCAGTGGAGTGGAGTAGCTCCAATGAATACTCCCCGAGGAGGGGTTGGTTCAGTAGCTCTAATAGTAAGTTCTCTTTTGACTTTTCTATTGAATTATTATTACTGTGCCCAATTGCAAAGTAAGTTATCTAAACACTGACATGAAATTCTGTCTTTAAAATATTTATTGTTAAATGTCGCTATGTTTGTAAGCAAAAGACTGCTTCTTGATAATCCTTTAGATCCAGAAGCTTGGTGGGACACGCATACTGGTCTACCAGATTAAAAACATTTTGCAGATTGTCTTATTCTTTAGAATTCTTCAGTTCTTCAAAATCAATCAGATGAAACCAGTGTTTGTGTATTTCGATGTTGAGTGCCATGCCATCTCTTTGTAACACCATATTATGAAATAATTACTTTTGTATACATCATAGGTATATCACTGGCAATATGTAGAATCAATTCAAAAGCTAGCCTTAATTTCTGTTTTAAAATTTAGAACTATGTTTATGCTGTGGGAGGCAATGATGGGCTGGCCTCTTTGTCTAGTGTGGAGAGATACGACCCACATTTGAATAAATGGATAGAAGTTAAAGAGATGGGTCAGCGAAGAGCAGGCAATGGTGTTAGTGAGCTTCATGGCTGCTTATACGTTGTAGGTAAGTAGTAAATCCTTTTCATAATTACCATTTTAATTTCATGTAGCAAGAATAATGATGATGTTTCAAAACCATTATGTGTTGTTGTTACACTAAATAGGGAGGAGCTAAGTATGTCTTTTTATTTCTTTCCTTCAGTTTAGAGCTGTTTCTATCTCCAAATCTCCTTCTCTAATATAAACTCTATTTTAAAGACAATTAGAGTAGAAAATTGCTGTTTCTTTTTATAAAGATGGTAATCTCACAAAATCAGTTCTCTTTTTCAAATAATATTTAAAAAATAGTAAGACCTAGATTTCTGATAATCATTTCTAAAGAACTGTTGAATACTTTAAGGAAAATAGAATTGTTACATACATAAATGTTTCTGAACCGTTTCTTTACACACTTCAATCTTATATAACAATAGTTTCCTTTAGTTGGTGTTGTATATAACTTGTATCTTTAGATAATTATTGAATAATTATTGAAATCAGCAGACAGAACGTATAATATCACAGAAGGGACGGAAAAAGGTGACCAAGTGTAAAATACAAGAGAGAGGAGTCCCACTCATACAAAGCCAGTCTTCCGTGCCAAGGGAAGGGAGGATGGTACAAACCCAGTTATAATGACCCTCTGACATTTGCCAGCTCTAGATAGGAAAAAACACTGAAGTAATTGCTAGGGAGGGACTAAACTGTGCCAGTGACTGATATTAAGCCCCTGTTTTCTCAGTACCCACAGCTACTAAAGACCCAGGAAAGAAAATTCTTGATTCCAAAGTCCTTCATGGTAGGGGCAGTATTCTAACCTACGTCCTACACAAGTTAAGCTAGTTTTTCCTTTAAAAAGTTTATAAGCCCATCTTAAGACTTGGTGCTCAGGGTAATAAAGACTTAGGCTGTCAGATCACTTTTTGGTTACCCAAGTAAAAACAACCAAAAGGAGGCCCAGGTCCTCTCTCATGCTTGGCATGAGAGCAGCCAAGAGGACAACCAAGGCAAGGGAGCTTCCCTGAGCTGACTAAATTTGGGGTGTCCTCAGTGTCAATCCTTGTTGACTGTCCTCCTGGTATAGCTAAGTAAATCTGTTGTTATTAAGTGGAAAGACCTAGGTGTCTAATTTTGTTATAAACTACCAGGGCACTGTCCTGAGTCAGGCCCAAGGTGGAATACATTCATACTGTCAAGTAGTTTCACATCACAAGCCAATATGGTTTTATCATTGGAAACTACACTAAAGAAGATGAATTACTGTCTGCTTTGCTTTGCACTCTAAGGACTTTTCCAGTGGAAACTTTCTTTGTATCTTGTCTCTGCCATTATAATATGAGCTCCTTGAGGAGAGGGAGTGTGTTTGATGGGTTTTTTTTTTTTTTGGTATCCCCAGTGCTTAGCAATTTTTTTCCCATTCATCCATTTATCTCAAGCAAATTGATCAAAAAGGATGGAGCAGATGGCAAGAAAGTGTCAGGGAAAGCCTGAGGGTAAACCAACAGGGAGTCTCATCAAAACTAAGAAATTGTTGTTAATTCTGTGGTATAAAATTACCTGAAAGCATTGATGTCTAAAACCTGTAAGGAATTGACACATAATCAGTCAGCAGGCATTTTAGTGCCAAGCATTGTTTTTGGTGCTGGAGATTCAAAGAAATGAAACAGAGCCTGCCCTTCATGAGCTTGCATTCTGTTGGAGGAAACATTGTATAAAGTACATACAAAATATGCAAGATTGTTTGGAGGGGGAAATCAATCCCTCAGGTACACTGCGGGCTTTGGACCGGTGAGTACAAACAATAAAACGTTCCCAAGAAGCTTACATTTTAGTGGGGGGTGAGATGTGCACATATAAACATATACTACATATCAAGAGAATCAACAAAATAGATACACAGTGATTAACTACAAAGTAGTTTAGTAGGGTTTGTACTAACAGGAAAGACTTCATACACAAAATGGAGCTTAAGCTATGTTCTGAAGGAAGAGGGGACGCTAAGAAGCTGAGGTGAGGAAGGAATGCAATCTGAAGATATGGGATGGCTGGTGCAAAGGCTGTACGTTGTTATGTGAAGAAGCTTCCTCTGGTCACAAAGGAAGAGGAAGGAGAATCATGTCTAATGTGGCTAGAAAGGCAGGTTAGAGCCAGGTTGTTCAGGTCTTTTATAGGTAAACAGAGGAGTTTATATTTTATCTAGTGGCAGTAGGAAGCCACTGGAGTTGATTGATTGAATAGGGAAGTAAAACGGTTAGATCTGTAATTGAGGAAAACTAATTAGGCTGCAGTGTTTAGAATAGACTGGAGAAGTGAGATACTTGATGCATACCTTTGGAGGCTGTTGAAGTGCTTTAGGTGAGAGGTGACGAAAGCCTGAACTAAGGGGATAGCTTTGTGAGTAGGAGAAGAGAGCAGATGCTAGAACTATTGGGAAGGGAGGAGTGGCAATATTTGGTGACTGATTACACACATGGGTTGAAGGAGAGTGAATTGGGAGGAGGCTTCTGCTTTTGACAGAAATAAGGACATTTGAGGGAATCAGGAAAGACTTCATGGGCAAGGTAACATGTATAAAGAATTGCAGACTATTAGTTAATATTTCAAATCACTACTTAATAAGAAATAGGCAAATTCAAACAACTCCTAGGTTTCACGTCACATCTATCAAATTGGCAAAGTTAACAAAAAGGAGATAAGAAATTTTGTTGAAGCTGTGGAAAGAAAAACATCCTAATAGTTTGTGAGTGGACATGTGAATTGGTTCAACCTATTGGGAACTAGGCTAGACAAAGTCACTTACCTGTTGTATACCCGTTGACCAAGCAATCTTACTAGTGGCCATATATATCCCAAAGAGGTCAAAGGCATAAAGGCTTAAAAGTATTTGTTGTAGCACTTGTGTTACCCAAAAACTGGAAATAAAATCAGTGCCTCTCATTTGGGGAATGAACACATTGTGGCCTGTGAATTTAGTGGAATATTATTGTAGAGTAAGAAATGACAGCTATGAGTAATTCATGGGACCAAGGAATGACTTATGAAGTCATGCAGAGTAAAATGATTTTGATAAGGCAAATAAAAAGAGCACAAAAAGGAAGTATGCTGAGCAGTTGTAATGATCCCGAGAGTTGTTATTGGCCTCAGTATTCTGGCAAGAGGAGGGCGGTCAGGTGAGGGACCACATGGGAGGACCTGGTCTGTGTGTCACAATGGCTACCTGACCTAGATTGCCTGGCATCCAACTGAAATTTGTACCAAACTGAATATTATTTTAAAAATCTAATGAGAAAGTATAGTGGCTTCTTATACCCTTGAACTAACAGACATGGTCCTGGGCAAATGAAGGAGGCCACAAGGAAAGCCAGGACCATCATAGGCAAACATATCCCAGCACAACCAGACACACATGTAGCCAGCAAGCCTTAGTGTTTGGGGGCAACAGTAGTAGGGAATTCCCCCGCCCCCCCCAAAATGTCCCAAGTAAATTGGAAATCCAGAAGAGAGAGCTGGGAAGCCATTAGGAATAGCATCGAGCAGTGCTCAGACCTGGACAACCCAACTGCCCAGAGGCTCCAAGGTCTCTAGCAACTCTGTCTTGAGGTGACATGGTAGGGCTTCGAAGAGGTCTCTCTGAACCTCAGAGATCCCAGGACTCCTAAGCTCAGGAGGTGGTGGTCAGCACAGGACTCTAAAGTGACAGGCCAAAGCCAAGCAGGGCTGACCACACCACCCAGAAGTACAGCCAAGGACAGAGCTTGGTTCTGGCACAAAGTCCCAATTCAGGAACCTAAAGCAGCTAGGAAAAGCAATCTAAAGAGGATATTGACCAGTATGAAAAAAGACTGTAGATCGAGAGATGCCCAAAAATCTGGACTAGGAGATAGTAACTGCGTAACTGTTATCATCATTAGCATTATCATAATTATATTATTAATACAATTGCTAATATTGATAGTTTTATTAATGTTAACAAAAATGAGAATAACTATATTTAGTGGCCAGTCATCATGTTAAACACTTTGAAAATATCTCATTGGATCATCACAATATCTCAGGGAGATGAGTGCTATTGTTATCCTCATCCCTATCTTACAGTTGAGGAAACTGAGGCAAAGAGAGGTTAAAGAACAAGTCCACACGCTAAGTGTCTGAGGGTGGATTTGAACTCATGTCTTCCTGATTCCGGGCCCCAGGTCACTTGGTGACCTAGCTGCCTAATGGCAAGCAGAGGCTCACAAGATAAAGAATAGATTTTCCACAAGGATTATATGAATAGAGGAAAGAGATAAAAAAATTAAATTAAAATTCTGAAGGAAAATTAGAGAATAAATTGCTTAGAGAAGAAATATTAAGCAGTAGCAGAGTAAGACTTTCTGGAATCTTAAATCAGCCAAACAGAAATCAGTGACTGTGTGAGAGCAAGAAATACTAGAACAAAATAAAGAACTTGGAAAAAAATAGAAGAAAGTATAAGATGCATGATGTATAACAACTGGCCTGGAAAGCAGATCAAGGAGAGAGAATTTTAAATCATGATTTTGTTTTTTAAAGTGCCTTGACAGTATTTCAAAAAATCATAAATGAAAACTTGGTAGATCTCTTATTACGAAAGGGCAAAATGAAGCTACCAGTCCACCAATCACTTCATGAAAGAAATTCCAAAAAGTCCCAGGAGTGTCATAGCCAATATCCAGAGCTCCCACAACCAAAGAAAAAATACTGCAACTTTCCAGGAAGAAACAATGTCAAAGAATAGTCAGGATCGTGGGGAGCAGCCAGGTGGCGCAGTTGATAGTGCCAGGCCTGAAGTCAAGAAGACCCGAATTCAAATCCAGCCTCAGACACTAGCTATGTGACCTTGGGCAAATAACTTATCCCTCTGCCTCCGTTTACTCATCTGTAAAAAGACCTGGAGAAGGAAATAGCAAACCAGGAAAACCCCAAATGGGGCCATGAAGAGTCGGTCACGACTAAAATGACTGAGCAGCCACAAAGTCAAGATCACATAAGATTTGATAGGTTCTATTTTAAATGAGGGAGAAAGCTTGATATATAATATTCCAAAAGGGAAAAGATATGTATGGCCTTACAATGAAGAAAAACTTATCCTGAGGAGTTGAGTATAATGATTTGGGGTGGGGGGGAGTGGGGAGTGGATTTTAAATGTAATAAAGGGCCTTCAGGCATTTCTGATTAAAAAACTAGAGCTGAGTAGAAACTTTAAAAACACAAAAATCCAGAGAAACTTGGAAAAGTAAATTTATTTGAGAAACTGGATGAAGTTGTGTGATAATATAGAGCTTATATTCAGAAAGATATATCCCTTCAGAATTTTACTGTCTTCAAAGAGTGTTCAGGTAGTAATTAAATCAGAGAAACACAAAACGCAAAAAGATTCTCTGTGAAACTGAATCACCATTTCATACTGCTTACTTTGAAAATAAGTTATATAATAAGTCTTCCAAGTTACTTTCTAAACTGGCCTGCTTATTTGAGCTTTCTTCTGAACTTTGGCCTGTTCTCTGATGAGTCTTTTAACAATGTTGTTATGGACCTTTTTTGGCATTACTATGGACAACTCTTCACCCCAATTAAAAATGCAGGATAAGAAAGGAAAAATGACCCTTGTAACAAATATAGTCAAACAAAAAACTCCACACTGGCCGTGTACAAAAAAAGAATATCTCTGTATTTTGTGCCTGTCACCCTTCCTTTCAAGAAGTGATGTATTTCATCATAGATTCTCTGGAAAAAAGGTTGATCTTTGCATTCATCAGAGTTCATAACTTGTTCAGAACGGCATTTCTTCACAATGTTGCTGTCCTATAAAATGTTCTTTTAATTACGCTTCCTTCATTCTCTTACTCGGTTCATACTCTCTAGGGTTCTCTGAAAAGGTGTCTTTCATCATCTCTTATGGGACAGTATATTCTATTACATTCATGTATTGCAATGAACTTGTATAGCCTTTCTCCAGTTATCTAAGAGGCAATGTCAGGTACCCCTCAGATTATAGTTCTTTTTTTTCCTCCTTCATTTTATTTGACTCTTCATGATTTGGAAGTTTGTTTTATTTGTGACTTTTCACTCCCCTCTTACCCTTCCTCCGAAGTACCCACTCCCTATCTGTGCTTGTTTAGCTGTTAAAATTAGATATATTTATACACTGTTTTTATCTCTCTGTGCCCTGCATGTTTGCCAAACACTCCTCATTGTTTCTTTCTCCTTGTTTGTATACTTTTACTCAACCCACCCCACTTAAGAGAAATTGCAAGTTCCATCATACCCTTAAATCTGTTACCTCTCTGTAATGAATAGCATTATCATTGATCTTCTGGAATCATGAATGGTCATTGTATTGATGATTACAGCTTTCAGATTGGTTTTTTACAATGCTCTTATAGAAATTTTTCTTCTCATTGTTCATTAAAAGCATATTCAAAATTTCATTTTTATAATATTGATGCTATGGTATAAATTGTTCTTCTGGTTCTGCTCACTTCACTTTGCATCTGATAAGCCCTCACTGTTCACATAAGTATATCCATGCCTTTGAAATAATTTAGTTATTTTTATAATACAATATAGGACATATTATACCATGATATATTTGTACCCTAAAAATAGGATACATTCCACCTTATAAGAAAGGGTTATTTGGGGCTCCAGGATGGCCAGAAACAAGTCCAAAGAAAGCACATATTGGCCTATGATAAGCAATAAATGTAAGGGAATAGAGTAGGACCAAGCTCTGTAACACACCTTTCCCACAATGACACACTGCTCCTTCTTTAGCTTAGATTTCAAGAAGTAGTGTTTATCAGAAAAAGGCCCCTAAAATATTTATATAAAAAAAATGGAAAAAGAGGAAGGTGTGTGATCTGTTACCATGTTAATAGATGAATAGCGACAGCAAGGCTTTTGTTGCCCCAGAAACTTTACTTTGTATGACTAACATAGACAACCAAGAAAGAATGGTAAGCCCATGAATGGGCAACTAGACTTAAGAGTGGACTAGAATGGGAAAGAAACAAGGATGATTTGTAAATGAACACTTCTTTGAAAAAGAAATGAATATTACTCAACAGGACCAAGACAGGGAGGATTCCGAATGGTATTTTTATTGGGGCTCAGAGAAGGAAGATCGAACAAGTAAAAGAAGGAAAGAGAAAAAGAATGTTTGAAGTAAACTCAAGTGACTTGGGGCAAGGCAAAGAAAAATAGGAGGGAACAAAGGAGAAACTGAGATCAAGTTTATATAAGTGTATACTAAATGTAGGTCCCAAATACTTAGAAAGGAGGTGGAAAAAGCATCATTGAATTAAGTGGAAGAAAACACAAGCCTAACTGTTATAACCTTAAATGTGAATGGATTTAATTCTTAAATGAAAGGTGATGGCAGAGTAGATTAGAAAATAAAGCTCAACTATTTCCTATATGCCAGAAATATAAAACAGCTTAAAAATGAAAGATTGGAATAAAATTTGCTTCAGGCAGAAGTTGCCACCATAATTTCATGTAGGGCAAAAGTAAAAATAAGTGATTTAGTGAGGGATCAACAGAAATAAGGTAATATTTAAAGGCCCCATAGACAGTAAACTAACATCATTAAGTATATATGTGCACCAAGTAGGATATTATAAAATTGAATTGTAAAAAAGACAAGATTGTAGGAGAAAATAATTATAAGAGAATTTAATATTTCTATTTTAGAGCTAGACGTGTTTTGAAAATAAAAGAGAAGCCCATGGAGATTGAGCAGGTTGGAAAAAATTTGAAAGATCTCATTAATTGTGACCAAAAAATGGAAATAAATATTACTATTGCCAGAGTATTTTTCTTCTCACCATTATTCTTTAAAGGCCACATTTAAGCATGTCCTCCTGCTGTATTTATCCTGTAGTTTGATTCCTTGCTTTTCTTATCTTCTTTCTATTCCCAATAAACCTTACCTATCTTCAAAAGAAGTCAGCCTCTTATTCCTTCTACTGTTAAATTTCCATTGAAATTCTTAGACTCTTTACCTAATAAATAACAAAACCTCAAATTTTCCTCTTTCTTTCCAGAAGATGAGGACTGCGGGTATGGAACATTATACTGTATACTATAGCAACAAACTTTGTTGGAGTGTGGATTGGTTTTTCTGAACTTTTTATTCTTTTTTAAAAGGGACGACTTGGGGGAGGGGAGGGGAGGGGAGGGCAGGGAAGATGAAGAAAGGCAAGGAGATACGTTAGGAAATGTAAGTGAAATAAAAACAATTACATTAAAATTTTATTTTTGAAAACTTAAGTTCATGTATTACTTTACATATATTATTGCATTTGATTTTCAGAAGACCCCTGTGAACTTTAGATGGTACAAGTATTATTTTTAATCTGCTATAAATGGTTAAAACAGAAAAGTGACTTGGCCAAGGACACACAGATGCTACATAGTAGACCCAGCAGTAGGCTATGGTTGTTTTTTTTTTTTGCCTCTAATTCCAGAGTTCCTTCCTCCATATCACACTGTCCTGTTATTATGGGGTTATTTATACTTCCCAAGCCATATAAACTTCGTAGCTTTAGGAAAGACAAGACAGTTAATACAGCGCTTTTGGTTAGCAATAATTAAACTTACATCCAACAGCTATTAGTTGACGGTTGCTAAAGTTAACTATTGGGGCAGCTAGGTGGCATGTTGGATAAAATACCAGTCCTGGAGTCAGAAAGACCTGAGTTCAAATTTGGCCTTAGCCCCTTACTAGCAGCATGGCCCTAGGCAAGTCACTTAACCCAATTGCCTCCAAGATAAAATAAAATTAACTGTCAATTTTTCTTCTGTAAATGACCTAGTTACCTAGATTGAGCATATCATTAATACTTGCTAGTCTAAAGAAAGACATTTAGATAAAGAAAGAGTTAGTCACAGGAGAACTATGATTCAGTCAGTTCGAAAAGGCTCTTAAAAAGAATATGGAAATTTATTTTTGGTGGAAGGAGAGAATTGTTTAGTTATCTAAATATTTCATCCTTTGAAATATCAAGTAGTAAATTATCATCCTCCAGGATATGTGGTATAAAACTTGCAGGCTGGGCAAAAATTGTCATGTATTTAATTGTAGTTATATTGACCAACCTGGTTTATTCAGGATTAAGGGAGGGAATTTATTTAAATTATTAGACTGTGAACTTTTAGATATTTCCTAAACTTTAGAAAACTATAGTATATTTTTCTTCTTGGGCATTTTCACTATCCAGAATAGGACAAATGCCTTTTTCCATCTACATTGTGGTCTTAGTCTTCAGAGAAAAATAAACTAACATTAGAGCAATTTAAAGTTTACAGAGCACATTACACGTGATGTAGCACCCTGTGAGGTTGAAAAATGTTACCACGTTTTACAGATGTGGAGACTGAGGCTGAAGAAGATGAGGCATTTACCCACGGTCACACATAATGAATGTTAGAGGCAGGATTCGAATCTATGTCTTCCTGACTTTAAGTGTTAGTACTCTGTTCGTTGTTCTAGGTTGATATTCCAGGGAAGCCGTGCTGCTGTGTTGTCTGGGGGAGGAAAAAGCCCCCAGCACATTATTCTTTTCAAAAGGCTAAACTAAGTATTCTCTAAACCCCTTTCCAGTTCAGTTTCCTTTCTTCTGTAATCTCTAGGAATGCTGGTGGTCCTTCCCCCAGGTTAACTAGTTTGATAAAGGGATAATACTGTTTTTCTTCATTGATCTCAATTAGAAGTGTTCTGGGGGCAGCTGGGTGGCCCCGTGGGTAGAGCACTGGGCCTGGAGTCAGGAAGACTTCTGAGTTCAAATTTCATCTTCAGACACTTATTAGCCGTACGAACCCAGGCTAGTAGCTTCACCTGTTTGCCTTAGTTTTCTCATCTGTAAAATGAAGATAATAATAGTATTGACCTTTCAGGGCTGTTGTGAGGATAACATGAGATAATTGTAAAGTGCATGCACAGTGCCTGGCCCATAGTAAGTACTAGAAATGTCAGCTGTTCTGATCAGGTGTTATCGTGAGACCACTGATTAGCTCTAGTGAAAATCAAGTTATAAAGATTCTCAAGCTCATTTAAGTGTTTGAATGTTTTCTCTTTATAGGTGGATTTGATGATAATTCTCCTCTTAGTTCAGTTGAACGGTTTGACCCTAGAAACAACAAATGGGAGTATGTAGCAGAGCTCACCACTCCTAGGGGGGGTGTGGGGATTGCTACAGTGATGGGCAAAATTTTTGCTGTTGGTGGTCATAATGGCAATGCATACCTCAATACTGTGGAAGCATTTGATCCAGTGGTGAACAGGTAACTGTTTTATTTATTTTGTGTGTGTGTGTGTGTGTGTGTATTCTCTTCTGTAATTTCAGAATCTTAGCTTGACTTTTTCCTCCCAACTGAATTTTAGGGATTTTTATTTTTTGTTTTAACCAGTCTTTGTATTCATTCAGACAATTTCATTTTTCACTAGTAATAGTTAATTCCAAAATTATTTTTTGAATGCCTGTTCAGTATTTACATAGTACTAAAGGTTATTGGGGCATAAAAGAATTTAGATTATAACTATCTTCTTGCTATCAGAATTTACTATGGATCAAAAACAGCCACTCAAAAAGGATTCTTTTTATGAT
This sequence comes from Phalanger gymnotis, assembly GCA_028646595.1. Lineage (NCBI taxonomy): Eukaryota > Metazoa > Chordata > Mammalia > Diprotodontia > Phalangeridae > Phalanger > Phalanger gymnotis. Next base: position 300,115,453 of record CM053623.1, read on the forward strand.
GTGGTGGGAAGAACACTGTATTTGGAGTCAGATTCACTCTAGTTCAGATGTTTTATGTAACCTTTGGAAATTCATCATTTCTTTAGACCTAAGTTTTTTACTCTGTAAAATGAAGGTGTTGGATGACAACATCTCTAAAACCTATGATTTCTGTAATCAAATCATTCTTACTTGAGAGTGGGGTAAACAAGGCTTGTTAAGATAATACAATTTCTTTTTTACATCTCCAGGTGGGAGCTTGTAGGATCGGTGTCTCACTGCAGGGCTGGAGCAGGTGTAGCTGTGTGTTCCTGTTTAAGTACTCAAATCCGTGATGTGGGCCAAGGATCCAGTAATGTGGTTGACTGTATGTGACTTGAATGCCCCCATCAGCAGTTCTGTCCTTCCCAAAAGGAAAGACAGCTAGAGTTTTGGTATGATCATCTTGGAACAGGCTATAACTACAGTTGGCTTCTTATTTGAATATTAACTGTACGATGCTCTGAATAAGCATATCTTCAGATGCTCACCGTGAGGAATTATCAGTACTAAGGCGAATGCTGACACTGTCATTTTGACAAAATTTGAAGCAATACTGGAGTTTTGTTCCAACTTAACGTTTCCAGAAGAGAGGTGATTTTAAAGCAAGTGCCAAAACACCTGAAATCTGTTGTTTTTTTAATCTGAGTAATTTTTGAAGTTACATTACAGTAATTTGCAGTCATTACTTTTTCAAAGCTAGACAATGAGATCCTACTGAATTTTCAATCTGTTGAGAAAGGAAAGAATTAGAATACTTTTGGTATTGATTTTTTTCTTGATGAAGGATATTTCCACTTTATACTAAAAAGGTTTATTTTCCTTTTTTTTACTGGATGATTTAAATTTCTCAGATGTTTACAAAAGTAAAACATGTTTGCACTATTCTGAGTGCACTAGGCTGCATTTAAAGAATATTTGTATAATGTACAAAGCTAGTAAAGCTCAAATCAGTCATACTAAGCTAAAGATGCATATTTCTGATATTAAAATTTGACTGTTTAATGGATTTGTTTTATGGTAAATAAAAAGGGGGCTGATTTGTGGTTAGGAGAACATTTGTCTTATTTGATACTTTATCCAGTTGGAAATCTTAGAAATGAGCCAGGAATCTTGATCAGATGGTGTCCAAAGGCAGATAATCAGGAAAACTATTTTTTCCTGTCCTTCTTTGATGGGCTCTTGACTAAAAGCCCAGGTTTAGTATTTCCTGTCCATCAGGCTGCTGGCTGACCTGTCCCTTTCCTGGGTATAACATCTGGTTTTAGTTCTTAAGGAAATGAAATACTTTTTTAAAATTTTATTTTTCCCCCAGTTACATATAAAAACACTTTTTAACACTTGTTCTTTTTTTAAATTTCTGAGTTCCAAATTCTTTCCCTTCCGTTCTCAATGAGGGGGCAAACAATTTGATATAGATTATACACATACAAAACAAAAGTCCATGTTAGGAAATGAAATACTTTTTTTTTAAACAAACTTTCATCACTGGCTCTAGTTTGCTAATAAGTTCAACCTGTCATAAAACCAGTACAAGACAAGTGTTAATAAATGTGAAGAGTTTCACTATTTATGTTTCATTCTCTTAAGCTCTAGGACAAAGAACTTTCCTGGAGCATGAGCCCAAATATTGTTCTGCCCACTGACTTGACAGCTCTTCATGAAAATAACTTGCATTCTAAAATGGCTTAACCATTGAATAATGTGTATTTATTTGTTCACAGATATTTATTTAAGATTCTGTTTTCTATCAGCAGGTTAGTAGTTAGATGCTGAGTGACTGGGGGGAGAGACCCCACTTTTACTTAAGCATAGAGGTTTCCCTGCATGTTCTTAGGAGGAATGTTCTGAACTTTCCTCATTTCTGCTTAAAGCAGAAACTTCAGCATTTCATTGCAATAGAACACCAAAGAGCACCATTTTCAGTAGCATAAGTCATAGAATCAAGGAATTGCTAGTTTTACTTTGCCCAGGGATAAATGACTCTCAACGCTTGTCAGTGTGGTAAGTTAAGAGTGTCCAGAATCCCATAGCCCACAGGGGAGGAAAGCTTGAGGTGAGCAAGTTTCTGTTAACCTGTGCTCAGACTGCAGTACTCAGGAAGACTCAAAAGACATTCACAGGCAGGCTTGAAAACACAGTGACAGGCTTGTCTTCATAATATACGCTGCATGAAACTAAAGGCTACCTTGCATACCAGAGTTGGTTGTAGACACTGCTTTGGGGGCAAAATTCAACATTTGAGGCAGTCACAAAAACATATTGTCACCAAACAGCCCTGATCTCACTTCAGATAGTTAGTCATTATATATTATGAGATCTAGTACTTTTTTTGATGTAGTGCTAATCACCTGTCATAACTCTTAATTTTTTTGTGTGTGAATCTCTTATTAAACCTTGATTTTAAATTGTTCTTTTCTTTGAAGTTTTTGCTGACTGTGTTTGTTGTGTGTATGCAGCATGAAGATGGGCCATTGTTAAGAGCAGTAACATTTCTAATTTTTAACCATGAGAGTCATCTAGAATATATAGTCTTTTCTATTCAACTTTTGGTACTGTAACCACAGCTCTTTGATATACAGTGCTTGTGAACTTTTGAAGAGAACAAAGAATGTGAACATATTCGGTAGTGTGTATTGAAGAGAACAAAGAATGTGAACATAACTCGGTAGCATGTACTGAAGTTCAGAAGATTACTCCCCCAAAATTACCCAAACCACCCAAAACAAGGTTACAATGAAAAAAAGGGGGGGATGGTGAATCCGCCTCCCCTTAAATATATAGAGGTATATTCTGTGGCACATATGTGAAGCAAGGTCTTGAGATTGGAAAGGCTGAAGTATTGTTTAAGAAATGTACCCCAAAGATGAAGTATAAAAGGGTTATGATCACTTTGTTGGGAAGTCTTAATTATTTTAATCTTTGACAGTTTTTATCCCTTATAAGAGGGGCAAGGAACTCAAGAGAACGTTATAGAATTGAACTACCTTCCCAAGAGGTCAAGATGGGAAAGGGAGGAGAGACTGCCAGTACAGGGGTCATGCCCTGGGAAAGGATGCTAGTGCTTTCTGAATCTTTGCTTTCACCATCCCTTCTGCCTAGAATGGACTCCCCACCTCTGTGTCATTTTTCAAGTCCCTCTTTTCCTTTAAATGAAACTTAGATCTCATTCCCATTAGAAAAGCTGCCTTCCCTCCATAGATCCTCACTCTTCCACCCCCTGCCCAAATGATCTATCCCTCTTAAGATTTCTTGTAGCACTTTGCCATTTTCTCTCCCTTGTATCACAGTTTTCTTCCACCTCCGTTAAATTCCCAACTCCTTGAGAACGGGGTCTGTCTGCACTCTTTATATCCTCAGGTATCATAGAGGCTTGAACTTTGTAGGTGCTTAGTGTTGATTGAACTTTGGTCAAGCAAAGCTTCAGGGGACTCACTGCTCCAGTACATCTTGTAAAGCCAAGCTCAAGCTTAAATTCTGTTCTGACAAAAACAAGGTTTTCTGAAGAGCGTTGTCCCTGTTCTTTTTGTGTGCTGGAAGTTTTCTGATGGCCTCAGACCCAAAACGGTAACGTTCTGACCAGACTGTATCTTGCTTAGTTATACTAACATCCCAGACCTAGTGCTCTACTTTTCCTTTATATGCTTCATTTCTAGTTCCCTTAAGGTGTAGCATGGTTAATAATACTAAATTTCTCTGTGTAGTGTTTTGTTCTGGAAATCACTGCCCTCTAGCGGCACATTATATGCATAGCTAGCAAATGGAAAAATCCATATTGCCAGTGTTGGATTCCTGTGCAATTGTTTCAGGTATAATTGGTGCAGTCGCTACACTGGCATCTCTATGTTCTCTATTTCAGCAGTCCCTCCCTGCCCTCCCCAACCCCCTGCAGCTTTCCTAGCAAGTTATGCTGCTGGGGGACTATCTTACTTGAGCCCTAGAATGCTGGTATAGTTAACCCACATCAAACATTTACAAAGTGCCTACCATGTGCAGGGCCCCAAGAAAGACAAAAAAAAACTTGCACCGTAGTAGAGAGAGGTAGTAGAAATAATGATACGAAGTAAAACAAAAATATAGAAGAGGCATAAAGTACTCAGAAGTTTTAGAAAAGAAAATTAACCCACCAAATGTTTGAGAGCCATCAAAGCTTAAGGTACGTTATCTAAAATCATAGAATCGTACATTTAGAACCGCAATGGACTCTCATTTTACAGATGAGGAAGTTGAGACTTGCCCATTCACATAGAGCTTGAATTCGAACTTAGTTTCTATGATTAATGTAGTTCCTTGCCCTGTATTATACCTTCTAAAATGATGTTAAAACTCTGATCTGGGAAGCACTCCTCTTAGTATCTTTTTCTTTTTCTATAGACTTATGCTTCAGAAGTCCAGCGCTGCTTCTAGAATAAAATGTTCTAACATTTGGAATTTAAACACCTTCACAATCTAGCTCCAGCCTCCTTTTCTAGGCTTATTACATACCAGTTTGTTTCATGCAATCTAAGTTCCATCTGTCTCCCCTCTACCTCTTTAGAATTCTTAGCTTTGTTCAAAATTCAACTCAAGTAATACCTTCTATAGGAGGCCTTTCCCTATTACCCTCCCCCTGAAAATTGCTGGTGCCTCCCCAACTTTTTGTTTACTTCATATGTGATTGTAGGTGCACATGTTTTCGCTGATGGGATATAAAATCCTGAGGACAAGGGACTGTTTTATTTTTGTTGTTATCCTAGGGCCTAATACAGTACCTCGCCTGTGGGAGTCACTCAAATACTTATTGATCAGTGAAAGTCACTAATCATTTAAATACTTTCTCGATGACAGCCCTTGAATAGACGTCATATGTGGCAGTTTAGATTTTTTGGAAATTTCTTAGTTGAAAAATACTAATGAAAATACTAAGTAAAAAAACTGTGGCTGGACAAGACAAATCACCATAATAAAATGTTTTTTTGTGATCTATGCTTCAAACTTGTCAAGTGACACCAAGTCAGCTACCTCAGTTGCTTTACTCTGTCTCCTTTTTGAAACAGGACTTGATTTCTTCAAATGAATCACAAATAATTCAGCATTATTTCTGTACTTCAGACAGCTCTCGACCCATCCTCATCCCTTCATTGCTCATTATAGTGCTCTAGCTAGTAACCTCATCTTGACTCGTCTGACTCAAGACAGAATCTTATTATAAATATCCCCTTTTTTTCCTGTTCAAATACTCAAGGTCCTAGTGATTATCCAGGAAAATTTTCACCACTCATTCATGCAGTCATTTGTCAAAGAATGGAAAAGTATTTAAATGTTGAGCACTTAAGCTAAACTCTGGGGATACAAATTAAAAGCCAAGACAGTTTTTACCCTTAAAAGAGTTCACATTTTAATTGGGTGAGACAAAATATAAAGGAGGGCTCAGTTTCATGGCAGAAGGAAAAGCCAGGTGGTACCTGGGGGTGTGAAGGACATGAAGGGTCAGTGCTAACTCAGGCCATGGTCACTGGCCAAGAAGAGAATGGGCCTGAAGAGCAGAGGGGAGTGGAGCATCTTTGTCAGAGGTAAGGATAGTGGGTCTGCACCCAACCAAGAGTAGACATTCAGCATATAATTGGGGGCTGGGTAATTAGGAATTGAGGTGGGAGGGAGGCTCTGAGTACATTCTAGTCATACAAGAAAAACGACATGCACTGTGGAGCATTTATCTTGATTCCCATTTCTTGTTGCCACCACTCATCTAGCTTACATAATTTCAGTACCTGGTTTGTGGTCATCTTCACTTCCCCCGTTATCCTCTTCAGCAGTTTTGATGACCTGACAACCTGATTACCATAATTGAGATTTTAAATCTTAATTTGCCCCTTTCAAACCTAGTCTAAACTACCAAAAAGATAAGAAGTTAAGGACCTGAATAAAATTTTAGAAAAGTTCGATAAGATAGTCTCCCATGGTTACAAAATTGGAATGGAAGGTTGTAAACTTTTAGCTTAGTTTTACCTTATAAAAACTTTACATCACGAAAATTGACCATGTGAAGTGTGTAAAACCCAGGGGGAAAAATGCAGTATGGAAGCACACTAAGCCTGTTTTCCAGGGAGTATTAATTTAGAAAGTTATTTGTGTCCTTGGTCCCAAAAACCTTACCTGTTCTCAGTCACATTCAAAGAAAACAATGCCCTATTCTGGAGTCAGGAAGGAATTTTCCAAACTCAGGGCAATAATGTCTTAGTCCAATTAATTACTGCCTTATTCACCTTTGACCATAATAAAAAGAATCCTAGAGGGTAGTAGTAGAAGAGGGAATGTTTTTTTTAAACTAAAGTGACCTTTTTATCCTGGACTTCAAATTGGGGGTGGGGAGTAGGTTGGCCCTTTTTGTTTACTCCCTATTAGCCTGAGTTTTTCAGGAAATTAGGTGTTTCCCCAAAGAGTACATCAGTGAAGTTAGTATCACTCAAAAGGCACTCATTGAGGGCCCACTATGCACCTGGCACTGTGCTAAGCATTAGGGATGCAAGGCAAGATACAAAGTCCCTGCCTTTGCAGTCTAGACAGTATGCAAACAACCATGAACAAATAGAAGAAATATACAGACAACAAATTGGTGATAATGAAAGGGGCTCAAATTAAGGAGTATTAGGAAAGGATTCTTGAAGAAGATGTGATTGGACCTGAGACCTGAGGGAAGGAAGGAGGCAGAGATGAAGAGTCAAAGATTCCAGGACACAGCCCTTTTCATTTTTTTTTAGATGCCTGGAGTTGGGAGATGGAGTATCTTGTATCTTAGCAAAGAAGCCAGTGTTACTGGATTGCAGAGCACACCATGGGGAGCAAGGTGTAAGGAGATAGGTTAACTAGAAAGGCATCAGGTTCAGAAGTGCTTTAGAAGCCAGATGATTTTATCTTTGGAAGTTTACTTAGAAGGGGAAATGATCATGCCTGTGCTTAGCACTTCTATAATTCTGTTTAAATCAAAGAAACCCCAAAGTTAAACTTTATATATTTTATTTCTCTAATGAAATTTAATTTCTGAATGCTAAAATATATATTGCCAGAAGGAACAATTCAATTAGCAAATGAAACCATCTTTCCAATCTCCCTCCAGTCTTTCATTTCTTTAATGTATTAATATTCATGAATTATCTCTGCCAGACTTTAAGCCTAAAATATAGGTTTCTAAGTTTTACTTTCACAGCCAAAAAGCAGCAAGCCTCCCTATTACTGACGATAGCACAATAAACTCATCATTAGTAAATAGCTTTTGAAGGAAAGAGTCAAACTTAAATGGAGACAACCCTAAAGAATCAGTAGGTCAACGAACAAATAGAAACAACAGATAATTTCATCAAATTACTATAATGCAAAAGCATACCAAAAGTCTGAGGATGCAGCCAAAGCAGATCTTAGGGGAAACCTAGTTCTCCAACACTTCGAAATATATACATACATATCTGTGTTTATGTAGAGGTATATGTGTGTGTAACTATAAATATATACATATATATGTATATGCATATATACCTTGAGTTCTTTCAGCACCCCTTTTCCACCTCCCACAGTGGGGCTACACCAAAAGGCTTAGGGCAAAACCCATGTCTATGGTCAGTCTCACCTTTTTTTCCAGTGCTATGGATACCCTCCCACCTCAGGCTCTGGAAGTTTACTTGGGCTTCCACAGCCAAATTAGCCACAGTCAAGTAGCAAAAGGCTTCTCTGGAGCACCAGTGCTGCAAAGCTCTGGTCTGTCAGTGTAGGAGGAAACAAGCCTTGACCTCCTGATGACAAATCAGATTACTGAGGAACAGAGAGAATTGGACAGGTCACCAAGACAGGATGTTGCATACTGGGTAGCTGTGCAACACTCCACAAAACCTGAGGGAAAGAGTACAGCATCCAGCTAGGACCAATTCTGATGACCCAATCAGTTGGGGTGGAGACTAAACCCAGTGTGGGAGGAGGCTGAGATGCAGCCCCTAGGGAAAACCATAACCAGAGGAGAGTTAGAAAGTGAATGATAAAGTAAGGGAGGGGAGAGTTGCTGTGGGGGAGAAGGTGGAAGAGGGTGGAGGGAGATTGAAAGTACCAAAGATTTCAGGAAGAAGTAAACTCAAAAGGTCTCGAACATACACAGTTAAATCAACAGGAAAAAACTAACAACAGAAGGCAATATCCCCTCAGGGGATTGGCTGGGGCTTGGCCGCAACTATTTTCACCACTAGTCCACCACGTTCCATTCCATCAAGACTAGTCTCCAATCACAAATTCTCCAGGACACTCCCTCACTGGGTTCAGTTCCTCGCTCAAAAATTTTCTTTTCTATTTTTGCTCTCGTCAGAGAAGATATCAATACATACATAGATGTAGATATACATGGATATGCCAGCCTAACCTCACAGTTCCTCAACTTAGTCATTTGATACAATCAACTTCTCCCCCCAACTTCACTACATAGATCATAAACTTGATTTTGTTATCACCCACATTTCTGCATTTATACACTCTGAAAATCCTTTATCTGATCATAATCTATTATTCCACTTCTCCAGAAACCTTATTCTTCATGTTCATTGTGACCTCTCAACTTCAACACCCCAGTTCTTTCCCAGGTCATCACACTGACTACTCTTCCCGTCTTGGCCCCTTGGGGAACCAGTTCAACTATGCATTTTACTCTTCTCGAGTCCCCAGCCCCTTATCCTGTCATTGATCTGACCCTGCCCAGCCTTAGCCTTGGATTTAAACCATCTGCTGCCTTTACTCCTACTCACATGCTACTGAACCAAACTAGAAAAAAAATCACAGAATTCTGCTGATTTGGTCCACAAGGCAATCCATTTATTCCCCCTTTTAATTAGCCCTACTCATTGCAGCAGCTCTTCCAAATGTTTCCTTCACCCCTCAAAGTCTGGCTTCCAACCTCGTTATTCAACTAAAACTACTGTCTTCAAAGTTGCCATTGAACTCTCAGTTGCTAAATTTAATGGCCTTTTCTCAATCTTCCTAACTGTTCTGCAGCCTTTGCCACTATCACATCACCCTCTTTTCCTGGATACTCTTCTCCAGATTTCCATGACACTGAGTTTCCTCCTCCTTACAGGACTGCTATTTCTTAGTCTGGATCTTCTCCCAATCATGCTCACTAATAATAGGTGGCTCTTGGCTCTCTCCGGGGTCCTCTTCTCAGTTTATACTATTTCACTTGGTGACTTCATCAGGCACCATAGAACCAATTATTATCTCTACGTTGATGATTATCAGATCACTCATGCAGTTCTAGCTTCTCTCCTAACTTCTAAACTTGCATCTCCAACTGCCTCTGGGATATTTCAAACTGAATGTCCCTTACACATATAACTCAACATGTCCAATACTGAACTCAGTATCTTTTACTGCAAAGGCTCCCCTTTCCTGATTCCCCTCTTAACATGGAGGACACCAGTCATAAAGACTCACAACCTAGGTATCTATCTTGACTCTTCACTCTTTCTAACCCACCCCTCCCCCGCCAAAAAAAAAAAAAACTACCATATCCAATCTATGGCCAAGAATCATTGATCTCTTTATAACATCTCATATATTCCCCCTTCTCTCTTTTGCTACTGTTACCACCATGATACAAGCCCTCATCATCTCATTCCTGGAATTATTTCAATAGCCCACTGATTAGTCTCTTTGCTTCAAGTCTCCCACTGCAGACAGATGTCAAATTAATCTTCTGAAAGCACAGATCTGACTATATCTGTCTGTCTTGCACACACACATACAAATTCCAGTGGCTCCTCATCACGTCCTCAGTTGGGTATTCAAAATCCTTCACAACCCTGATCCCTTTTGATCTTTTCAGTATTCTTACATTTAACTACTCTAATCCCTCAACATATTCTTGTGAAACTGGCCTAATTTCATTCCCTCAACCAACACAGCTAATATGTGTCAGAGGCCAGATTTGAACTCAGTTCTCCCCGACTCCAGGGTCAGCGCTCTATCCAGTGAGCCACCTAATTTGTCCCTCCATGCATTTTCACTGCCATTCCTGATGCTTGGGCATCATGAGATGACTTCTATCATTTGGAGTTTGAATCTCTGAGGCTCTAGTGGGGGAAATGGCCAAGAGTGTGGGGTTGTGCGCTATTTCAAGCCCAGACACATGTCCTACCCCTTTCCCTCTGTGCTACAAAAAATGGTGCTGACTGTTGAGGCCTCAGCAAATTTCCGCAGTTTGGAACTTGGATCACCACAACACTTAGAAAGAGAGAGAGGGAACTGGAATTTGAAGATTGTTTTGTTGCAGACCTGTGGGTTGGGTCAGCTAGTGAAGCCTTGCTTCTGGGAGTGTGATGGGCTATGGGTAAGGGAGTGTTGAATGAATTCAATGTATGCATTAGTTCCTGGAGTTTACCTTCTTTGGGGTTCCTGGGGGTCCTAGACTGGAGACACTCAAGTTACTTTATCTGTGGCACCTAATTTCTGTTTGGGGGAAATTTATGAAGTCATGAGCATCAGAGAAAACACCCATCTTGTTGATCACATGACCCCACAATATTAATTTTCTATTGCTTAGTAATAGCTTTTCATTACATTTCCATTGTTGTGCTTATTGTTTTCCTGGCTCTTCTTACTTCATTTTGCATCAGTTCATGTAAATTTTTTTATGCTTCTTGTTCTTATGTCCATTGTTACTTACAGCACAGTAATATACAGTTACATTGATGTAACAACATTTAGCCATTTTATAATCAATGGTAAGTTCTTTGGTGCCACAAAAATGGCTGCTATTGATATTTTGGCGTACATGAGGCCTATCTTTTTGTCAGTGACCTCCACCATGGGGCAAATGTCTAGTGATGGAATTTCCAGGTCAAAGGGTTTGCATGATTCTGGTTGCTTTGTACTAATTCACAGCTCTATCATCAATGCCTTAGTGTTCTCATCTTTCTGCAATCTCTTTGACATTGTTGCAATTTTTTGTCATCTTTGTCTACAAGCTAGGTGTGAGGTGAAAGTGGTTTAGTTTTGATATAATTTCTCTTTTAATTTATAAAATGTCACTATACATCTTTGACAGTAAGCCGTACACAAAATATGTCAGTGGGTTATTGTCAGCACACACTTTAAGTGCTTTACACATATAACTTCTCAGTTATAGCACATTTCAAAGACATATATTTCATTTTAAGTTACTCTGACATGCAAACATTCCTTTTGTTCTCTCCTCCCACCCCTACCGCCACAGTTTCTACTGTTCAAACAAACATTTGAATGATTTGCCACTCTGAACTGGTCCTCAAATAACACATAGTAGTCAACTTCTGGGATCATACATGAAGTCAATTTAGCTTGGTAAAACTAACCTACTTGGCTGAGAGTTGCAATCTCTAAGGACCCATTTAGTCTCCAGATCATGATGAACCACTGCAGGAGAACTGTGATAAAGAGATAATAAAGCACTATACATGAAAGGGTCTTCAGACAAAGGAATAAAAAGAAATAACATTACACAGACCAAAATCCAGTATTTTTTCTAAATATTTTATTTTATAACAATCCTCTTGTAAAAAGAAAAGAATTTAAAAATAACAAGTAAATTCAAAAATTTTGAAAACTGCAATTATGAGCAAAAGACCTATGGCATGCCATCTTTGGAATTATCTCCCACAAACTTTTTCTCCCATTAAAGAAAAACTAAAATTTCCTCACAGTTCTGGTATGTCCCTTTGCAGGACAACATATGGCAGCTAAATCATATGAACAGAAGTTCTAGAAGGCATTCTCACCACTAAAGAAAATAAAGTACATTTCTTTCTGTTAATTTTTTTTTTGCACATCTTCCCCTTGAAATAACTACATAAATACAAAGTCTACATACAAAATCAGTACTGCTGAATAGGTTGCTGATACTTTATTTGACAATAAAGAATAAATGAAAATTTATATTATTTCAAGAGAGACCAGTGATTCCCCATTCATCAGATGGAAATTTATTTATTTAAAAATAAACCTCTTCAGATTATAATACCAAGATTTGATTTATTGCTAAGGTTACAAAAAAGGCGCAAAAACATATATGATATAATGATAATAAATAAAAAGGCAAACTTGCTTCAAAATACCCAAAACATGATCACATTCAAAAATTCTAAAAAATAAAGATAAAAAAAATATGGATAGTAGATACTTAATTTGAGGGGGATGTGCAGTAATTTTTTTTTTAATTAATACATCTTGATGGCCTGGACAATTGGCAAAGTTAATACTGCCTGTGTTAATCACTTAAAAGCTAACTTTTAAACAAAATAAGTTTCATTTCTTTAGGTGAGCCACCATCTGGCCTCATAATAAAAGACCTGGATCTAATGAATGTGGCTTAATTATTAGTTGTTTGCAGTCTTACTTCCTTGTATAGACATTTCTCAATATAACTAATTTCCTGTTGACAGCTCATGATGGGTCAGAATTCCCTATGGAGACCAAAGAGAATACAGAAACCACCAATATTGCAAGAATACATTTTTAGAAAAGTGATAGGCAGTGCCTGTCTCTTAGTTATAAAGAAGAACTAAAGATATTGCCAGTGTACAAAATTAAATATACCAAAGAGAAAGTACTCCCACACTGGGCTATGTATTTGTGACTTGGTGACCCAAAATGCCAAGTGAAGCTTTTGGAGATGAACCACTGAATCTCCCAATCCCATTCCACCTACCTCACCCCTCCAAAACAAATAAAAAAAACACAGTTGGGAGGAGGAGCCCTCTGTTTCCACTTAATTACAATAATGGGAAAAGTAAAGTAAAAGGAGGTAGTATATTGAAGAGAAAAAGGAGGGAAAATTACTTAGAGGAAAAAATACTTCCACTGAGACAGAGCCTTCTACCACAATTTAAATTATAGAATAATTCTTTTTCAGATGATTTAATTTCCCAGTGAGAAAAATTAATGATTAAAAAAAAAAAAGGAAACACCCATTCTTGCAAGGCTCTAAGTATCGCTAATCTGAAGTGGAAGTGGCTGTTGGAAGTACAAAGAAATAGTAAGGCAACGCAATGGGGCCATGTAGTGTCTGGAACAAGGAACAGTGAAGAGGAGAAAGGGTATGTTGGAGGAGAAGGCGGGAAAAGCGGAAACACAGCATTAAGCTTTATACTTACTCTCCTTAACCTAAGATTTCAACTCCTCATATTCATCATCATCTAGAGCTACGGAAATGTGGGACTTACAGAGAGAGAGGTCCAAAGCAAACAAACTCTAAATAAATAATATACTATTTTAAAATTAAGTTTGGTCAATAAAGGCTCAATAAATATATCCACTGAGTGGGGAAAATTCTCAGAAAGAAAAAGACAAACACAAAAAACAAACTCAACAGGAAAACCCTTCATTATAAAAATCAGGCCAATTTCATTGGACCCACTTTTTTCCTGACACATAGCCTTAGCTGTCAAAGATATAACCTTTCTTCACTCTTTGGGGGGGGTGGAGTGGGGGGAGGGAAGGAAGAAGGAGAGAAGTGATCTGATTCATTCTTTAAAAAGTTTACATTTAATCATAATACTAAACCCGTATTGGTGAATAGGAAATCTATATACAATTGCTAAATACCCTACAGCAATGGTGTCAAACTCAGAGAAACATTCCTGTTGGTCACCTATTGACCTAGAAAATCACAAATTAAGATTATCTATGTTGAACTCTATTTCTTTTTATTTTTGGTAAACTTCTCAAATTACATTTTAACCAGGTTCAAGCTGTGAGTTTGACATTTTTGCCCTAGAGGACCTGGATGTGTGGTGTTAGTGTTCCCATGCCTATGAGAAAAATTGATTCTACATTGGAGATTCCAAAGATTAGTAAAATTAAAGTCCTTCTACTCCTAAAAGCAGACATTTTCCAGGTTGAATGTTATAGGAAAAAGCAAACAAAGAACCCAATGATTGCCAAAAGGTTATCTGAATGCTAATTGCTCAGTTCCCTTTACTGTGTGCCCTTTCTCTTGCTTATTTCTGGTTCTGGGTACACACACACACACACACAGAGTCTCTCTCTCTCTCTCTCTCTCTCTCTCTCTCTCTCTCTCTCTCTCTCTCTCTCTCTCTCTCACCCCCCCACTTCAGATGATCATCTTTTCAGTAGAACTGGGTATATAATTTTATAAAGTGAGTTTTATTGTTAAGCAGGGTTCTTAAGTTAAAATATCAAACTCATTCACATTTTAAATATCTCCACAAGGGCAGAAAAATTGAAGGCTCTTTTTCTAAGTAAAATATTTCTCCTCTTCCTACAAAAAGAAAAACAAAAAATAAAGACATTCCAGCAAAACTATAGTACCAAAGGAAAGATTTTATACTGTTTTTTTCTTTTTTCTCTTGGAAAACTCTTAAAAGTCTATCTCACTGTCAAGCATGTACTGCTTGCTTCTTACGTGTATTGAGAATTTCACATAATTGAAAGGTTGACTTGTATAAACTAGTCTTTTAATTGTCTGCTTAAGTATAAATTTCGCTTTCGGGATTTGAAGCATGCAATGAAAAAAGTGCATCTGATTTTTAAAATATCCTTTAAATTCCTATATACAACTGTAACAGCAAAAGACTTTGTGAATATTAATTAACAGGACTCAGCAGCCACTACATTTTATATAATACATAAAAAGGACTCCACAAGTAATTCTCTCATAGGTGCAGTGTGTGTTGCAATTAAGAACCTGAATCATACAGTGCTCACAGCTGTGCACACAGAACTATGAAAATTGATCAACCTTCCAAAGAACTACTGAATTTTCAACATAAAACACCTCCTTCCCCCGAAAAAGTGCAAGGCCACTGAACAAGAACCAAACCAGCCCTTTCACCACCTGTGAAGTAGTCTAAAATGAACTTTAGCTCGCAAAGAGCTCACACACCCTGACCCAATGTGCATAGATCAGAACCTCTTGTGAAGAACAGAAATCAATGTCCTCAAGCTGTATTTTTCTCTTCTACTTCCCAGATAGAGGGTAGATGTGGCTAGATGATCTCATATGGCCAGCAACATTATGCTGCTCCTCCTCACTTGACCCCCAAAATGGGGAATACACACAATGCTATAAATCTACAACCTGACAGTTATTGCTTATTTAGCAATAGTTTTGATATTGCATTTTTAAAAAGATCGTGGCTTTGCCTCAGAAAGTCAATTAGGAAATTTCAAATATTCATGTAGGATGTATGGGATGAAGCTAGGGCAAGTACAGGCAGGAAAATGATTCTATTAGAAACTGAACAAGAAGAAGAATTTACTTTTAAATACACTATAGTCAAAATGGTGTTTCAGTTCTCTGGTTTATAGCAGGACATGGAAAAATCAGTTTGGGTACAGCAGATATGGCTGTTGAGCAACCTGAGGACTTTGCCTTCCATTCGAAGGTTTTAAAAATGGACAAATGTACATCATTAGGGCAAAGAATTTAGGAAGAAAGGCATTATTTTATATTAATGTAATCAAGTCTGCTTGACTCGAGAGCTATGGAGCCAAGATGTGGCAGAAAATTTATTACCAAGCAAGAATCATCACTGCAATGCTTTTATGTCCTCTTGGGAAGACAAGAAATAGAAAAGGATTTGCCCCCGAGCGACCTGAAATTAATTTCCTCTAGAAAGAACAATTCAATAGGATCTAATCTTCCAAATAAAATAAATAAAATGACCAAAACAAAACAATGTCACCACAATTCAAAAATGGATTTCACTTTTTTTGACAGAATTTTGAGTTTCTGGGCATCTTACAGTTTAATCCTTCATATTTTATGTCTAGTCGAAAAAATAACAAAAATTCATAAGCTACCAAGCTTGGCAGAAATAAAGGTTGGTTCCCTTTTCACTAAGATAGGAAAGGCAGAATACAGTTACTCTGATAAGTAATGGAGATATTGAGATGTGCCTCCACAAACTGCTCTATTCTTCTCTACAGCTCTCGACGCAGAATAACTCTATTGCTGTCCCTAACTAATACAGAAGCCAAAGCAGTAATGTTTAAGAAGTTAACTTGGAGTACAGAAGACCATATCTCATCGTGTGTGAACTCCTAAAATACTCAATTTCATCAAAGCCTTAATTCACAGGGCAGAAAGTGTGATACCCTAGAATCCTTCACAATTTATGTTTCAATGTATGGCAGTTAGAACAAATACCCCGCCCCCCTTTCCTCTTCAAAATTAAAGAAATAAATAAAATTTAAAAATAAAGAAAGGGACATACAACATCCCAAACACTATACCAAAAATCATTGTTCAAAAAAAAAATCATGGAAAGAATTCTTTGTGTTACTAGTAGGAATGGGTTGTGGAAGATTTTGAGATGAGATGCATCTACTTTCAAAGCTGGAATTGCTTCTTCTCAGCCTCATTTTCAAATCGTACTTTTTATCTTGCTTGTTATAAAGCCAGAGAAATGTTTACAGACCACTGACACAAAACCAGCTTAAGGCTAGACATTGCACTTTTGTCTTTTGGGAAAGAAAATCACCAACTCTGCAGCTCCTTCATCTCTTCTCTCTATTATAGACTCACATGGCCCTGCCCAAAGGATGTGGGTGCAGTTTCAGGATTTGCAAGTGGGGCCAGATTCCCTGCTATCATACTGTAGTTCATTCCATCTCGAGTTGGGGGTCCCAACAAAGCTGAGGTCCACTCTTTCTGAGGTTTCCAGAGTGCAACAGGCATTGAGCTGCTCTGGTCGCTGGTTAGAGTGTTTTTGCCACCTGCCGCAACTGCTGTAAGGCTTGTCTGGTGTAGAGAACCAGCTCGACCAGACTGCTGTTCAAGGCCAGGGTGCAGACACTTGCATTGAGCTCTGTAAAGAATTCTAGAAAGAGGGGAAGAAAACAAGGAAAAGGAGAAATGAAGTTAAGGGTCCAGAAATATTATGCCAAAAATAAAGGAATCTGAAACCACCACCAATGAGATACTCAACAATGTACAGAAACATTAACAAAGGGTAGGCTTTGAACAGAACGCAAAAAGATAACATGACCCCAGCTACCCCCACTGTCTGTGAACAGGCTTTCCACAGTTGACAAATTGGAATCAATCCTAGGCTGTGCAAAGGAAACCTCTGTTCCAGGTTCCAAATCATGGTCCTCACCATAGTTATGGTTTCTACTCATCTAAAAAAATTATAAATATAGTATTCCAACACAAATTCATATACATAATTTACTAAGAATGAAATGAACTGCAAGTGAGTGAAAAGTGAAAGCTTACAAAAACTATCAAAAAGACATCAAGAGAGTCCATGATATGGTGTATTTTCTCTCCCTCTATCCTAAAGCTCCAGAGTGGTAACTAACCCTAATATGCTTTATTACCCTCCCCGCTGCCTCACACATGACAAGACCAGTATTTGGCTTCAGCAGGCATGACAAAAGCCAGTAATTTTTCAACTTGACTTCACCTTCGCTTTATGAGCCTGATAAAGAAAGTAGGAGGTAAGTAGAAAAGGCTCTCAGTAAGGTGTTATGTGAAGGGGCATGCTATTCTAGTGTGTAAGGCCAGGCCAGAGACATGAAGATGCCCATTAAGCAATTCAACCAGGACAAAGAAGGAAGAACAAAAAAAATGATTAAATCTAAGGGGTAAACATCTACATGGTCCCTACTTTAACATGCCCCTTCTCCCCTTTTCCTGAAGCAAAACATTAACCCCTGTATACACACACACACATTCTCTTTCTCCCTCCCTCTCCCTTTCTTCTTCCCCTCCCCAACTCCATCTCTCTCTCTCTCACCCACCTGTAGTCTTCCTTGCTAGTGCATCAGCCTGTTCCCAAAGATCATATGCACTAAGAATATTGGAAGTGATGGTGACGTAGGAAGAGGTCATATTTTGGATCACAACGGGAGTGCTGACAGTTGAGCTGATGCCACTTGACCCTGGCTGGAAAGCTCCAGAGCTTGCAGGAGAAGGCATGGGGGACAGAGATGATGGTGTGCTTATATTTCTGGCAGAAAAGAGAATCTCATTACATATGTGGGTGATCAGCGTATAAAGCCTCAGCAAAGCACGTCTGTATTTCCTGGCATTGAGTAAACTGTAGTCAGAATAGTGAGTGGACAAAAATGAAGCAAGTACTATGTTATTATATCTTAGTATATTAAAAAAAAAACTGTCCTTGTTCTAAGGGGGAGAAAACAAAAATAAACAAAAAAACCTTTCACCTCCAAAACAACAGAAAAGATCATTTTCTTCCCGACAAAGAAGTAAGCTTCTGGAGGCTGGAGGGAAATGGATACAAAGAAGCATGGGGTACAGGGGTACTTTGCATGACGATGGACATCTACCAAGGTCTCAGGGACGCAACATGGTTCAGTGGGTAGGAAGTCTGCCTCATAGTCAGAGAGACAGGGTTTCAGGTTCTGCCGCTGACACCATATTACTGCTTGTACAATAATGGATAAGTTGCTTAATCAATTCAATGCCACAAACAACTCTCCAAGGCTGAGGTACAGAGTAGCTGTGGATTTGCAAATCCACAGATGAAACTACAGGACTCAATCCTGCAAGAGTCTTTGTCCCTGGTTTTAGACTCAGTAGCACTTTCTCCTAGGGATAAATATAAAATCTTATAGTTAGGTTAAAAAAAAAATCAGCTTCAGAAATGTAAGACATAACAGGCTAGCGTGGCAGTGGTGAGCTCTTTTATATTGGAGGTCTTCCTTGTCAGGTAGGTCACAGAGATTTCTAAAAGGTATTATGTGGATTAGGTGGCTGCTGATGGCCCTTCCAGTTCTGTTATTATGAGATCATTATCATGTCAAATCTGGACATCTCTCTGGACCACAAGATTCTCAATAATATATACTTTTAGGTAATTTCTTTCATATGTTTTTAAGTAATTCATCTATTTTACTAGTAATTAAGGACAATGTCCCACACAAGTGGGATTGGCAAAAATGTTCAGAGCTAACCAGTTATTTCATGAGTATGCTTTATGATTCTGTCTTATTTTCTAAATTATGAGAGGCTATATGATTTTGGTGTAAATCTGAAATAAAACATTTTTGATGGTAATTTTAAAGTAGTAAATCTGTCAATTGATCAGGAGCAGAAAATAATTACACAACATGTCAAAGTAAAAAAAAAAACAACGGGAAACTAATTTTAGCCTCGGAAAATTAAGTTCAACATTTCTAGGGACTTAAATGGGAAAATTCCCTTCCTTTCTTGATCAGTAGTTTCATTCTTGAGACAAACTATGGGGAATTGGGGAAAGTCATTGTTAGAAAGGTAAAAGCAGAGCTAGGAGTCAGGGCCAGGGTGTTGTCACAGCTCAGTCCCTAATGAGGGACCACAGGTTAAGACACTTCTATCAGATGTGTATATAATCTATATCTGTCATCCTTCTATCTACCTGATCCCTTCCAACTCTAAAATTCTATGTAATATATTCTTCCTGATCATCTTATAAGAAAACATGAATTTACTATAAAAAGAAGACAATGACAAGTTCAAGAGACAGACAAGTATGAACAGAATCTAATAATTTTTAAATTAAAAAATGAAAGTAAAGGCTAAATGCTTACACATATGTGTATAAAATGTGAGAATAAGTAGTAAATGTAAAGATTAATTGTAGAGATTTCAATGGGATTGGCAATTACCTTGAGACCCCTGAAGAAGTCGCCTGCACCGCTCTGAATGAACTCTGCAATAAAGAAAGGGAAGTTAAGTTCATGATTGCCAAGCATTATCACCAAACTCTATTAAATTTAGATTTCCAAGTGCTGGGGAAAATGTAAGAAAGAGGGGGATAAAGATAATAAGTTGTAATATACCTTAAAATGTTCATTAAGGGTCCGAGAATACTTTATTGCAGTGTCTTTCTTACAACGAAACATTGCCATGTAAAGAATGGACTGACAACGCATGCTACATATGAAAAGAGAATATATAGATGAACCAACTAATGCAATTTAAAAATAGATGAAGGCTACAGAATGCAAGCTGAAGACACATGGTCACTTACAGAACAATAAAAACATTATGTATGTATAATTCTTTTTGTAATGAAAATATTATAGAGGAAACACATCTTAGGGAAGAAAATATGTATATATTGTATCTGCTAGGGATATCACAAAAAAGAAAATTTATTGAAAGAAATAGAAAATATTTAAATATGTATCTAATGAGATTTATATAAATACAAAAGACATGCTCATTAAACTCATTATATAGTATTTAAAAACAAAGTATAAACCATTTGGCAATGAATCAGTTCATTAACTTTGACCATGTCCTAAAGCATTTTAATGTTTCAAGCATTTAATTTAATGTAGCCCTTTAGGGCTAATTCATTAGCTTAATGCTTTTCTTTATAATGTACCATCTTCTAAGGAAAAATTTTTAAAGCCCTTAATTAAACTTTTGAAAAATTTTCTTTACCACTTAATATATAAAAGTCAAAGTATAACAGGCCTTCAAATGATGCAAAAATGATGCTTAGCAACATCTGTTATGAAAAAAGTACATACCATAAAACAGTGAAAATTTTCTCCTGTGTAGATGTTGGGGCATCTGGAAAGGATTTTAATGATAATATGAATCTGAAAAGAAGCAGAAAAAATATACCCAGTGAGTTAGGAAAACCAAATGCAAATCTCATCATATTGGATTTTCCTAGAGGCAACATTGAGAGCAGGTTGAGAGAAAGGCAATGGAGTCAAGTATTGACCCAGCTTTTGGTACAAAGCCAGTATCTCTTAATTTGTGGCTCTGAGGAGAAGGAGGCAAGGGAGAGGGAGAGAGAAAGGAAGGAAAGGAAAGGAAAGGGAAAGGAATAAGTATTTATACAGTGCCTACTATGTGGCAGACATTGTGCTTTTAAAGACAATGTGATCAGCACAACAACACTGCAAGGTGGATGATGTTATCAGGAAACTAAGGCAAACAGGTTATGTGTCTTGCTGAGGGTCACACCATTAGTAAGTCTATGAAGACAGAGAGTTGAACTCAAGTCTTCTTGACTCCAAGTACAATGCTCTCTAGTAACTATACTACCTTAATGCCTATGGACCTCGAGGAGAAGAAAGATCAAATAAACTAGATACACCCTAAGTACGGTCACCATTTTGATATTTATATGTAAATATATAGCTTAATGCTTTTCTTATAAAGAAGAAATGTATTGTGTTTCCAAAGTATCTAAATATGACTTCGATAAATAAAAACACTTTAAATTTTTTTTTTCGGTTTTTTTCGTCAGCGTATATAGTATATTTTAAATCATAGTAATAGTACAGCTACTATAATATGGCAGCCCATGACACTTATTTATATTTAAAAAAGGTCTTCATAAGCTTAGGTGCTTAATAAGTGTTGGTTTAAGTCATTTAAAAAACTGAATAAGGAAGCACTTCACTCTGTGACTGCCTGAGGTAATTCAATCCTAAAGAGCTGCTGGAGTAAAGAATTTCCCTTCAGAAAAGCAAACAACAGATAATGAAGAGCAGGCCTTAGAACTAAGAGAGGGCCAGAGGAAAAAACAAGAATTGCTGAGCTCAGGGTAAGAGGCAGGATTTCACAGAACAGTTGTCCAAACTCTTCATTACCTTTTGCACAGTGATGGCATTTCCTTTCCATGAGCTCTTAAATTCAGGTATTGTATAAGTGATTCTTGAATTAAAATACAGGGCAAGTCACTTTCTCATAGAAAGTTCAAGTGCGTTAAAGTAAACATAGAGAGAGGAGAAGAAGGATGTGCCAAAGGTACTATACTTACTTAATGAAATCTACAGTGTCTGAAAACATGGAGTAAACGGCTTTGGATGTCGGACTTTCAGACTCTAAAGCTATTCCACATTCAATAAAGGATAGGACAGAATCCAAGTACTTAAATGCTTTTCCAACCTTGTCTGACTGTAGGAAAACAAAAGAAACATAGTCATTGTTAGGCTGAAAAGAGACTGTGACTTTTAATGCTACATCAATCAAATTACAAACGGGACATTTTATAGAACCTGATAAAATAATAACAAAGCTTATTGGAAAAAACAAAATATCTATATTATCATGGGAAACAATGAAAAAAGTAGAGACAAAGTGGGAAAAGTGTGTGCAGACCTCCATGTTATAGAGGTGCAATCATCAAAACTAGGGCACAAAGTAGAAATAGAAAGACTCCACTGGTCTCTTCCTGAAAGAAAACCTAAAATGAAAACTCAGGAAAATCAAAACCAAAACTCCGAGCTTCCTGATCATAAAAAAAAAATAGTACAAGCAGTCATAAAGAAATAATTCAAGGACTGGAGAGGTATAGTCAGTCACACTTAATTTAGCAGCCTCTACCATAAAGAACTTAGAATATATCAGAAGGATAAGGATATGGGGCTTTTGGTTAAAAATAACTTACACAGCAAAAGTGAATATGATGTTACAGGGGAGAAATGAAGACCTTTAATGAACTAGAAGACCTCCTTATCAAAAGAACAGAGCTGTGTAGCAACTTTGAAGTTCAAACACAGAAGTGAGGAAAAGCACAAAAAGGTAAACATGAATGAACAATGATAAATTCCTACATTCCAATATGTTGAGATGATATATGTCCTTTCAGAACCCTATCACTATCAGAAGTCAAAAGAGAGTCTAATGAAACAAATTCTGGGATTAGTTCTGTTAAATGTCACTGATCTTAAGAAAAGAAAGAGAAGAGGGATATACTGAGATGGAAGGGAAAAGAAGTTTAGGGGAAATTATCTCACATAATCAAGATGCAGAAGTAAATATCCACACAAATGAGGAGGTTTTGAGGGGAATGGCTGATATCTGAACCTCACTTTCATTTGAACTGGTCAAAAGAACACATGCCCACAGTTGGGTACAGAAATACATTTCACTGAAAAGAAAAAAGGAGGGAAAGGGGGAATTAGAAGGAGGAAAGATTAAGGGAGAGACTAGTCCTAAGAAATCAAAGATGTATAAAAATACTTATAGCTTTTATTTAAGGTTGTAAAGAATGGGAATCTGAGGGGGTGCCTACAGATAGAGAAAATAATGAACAGGTTATGACATATAAATGACAGCATACTACAGGGCTAAATTCTTTTCACTGTATTGACCAGCCACAGTTCCAGAAGACTAATTAATGATGAATCATGCTACATGCCTGATGTGAGAGATAAAGGATTTAGAGTGCAGAATAAGACAATTATTTTTTTTTGGACAAGAACTATGTGAAAATTTGTTTTGATTGACTATACATGTTTGTAATGGCTTTTTGTCTTTCTTATGTTCTCAACTGAGGAAGGTTTGGGGTGGGCAGGTGATAAGATATATTTTGGATGATTAAAACCAAATATATTTAAATTTTAAAAACCAAAAAAACTGAAAAATATGGAAGAAAATCTAATTTTTGATCTAATGTCAAAAACAACCAACCTAGAAAACAATTCAGGGAGAATTCCCTGATATACTTGTATTTTTCATATTTAAATGTTTCAAAATCACATGTCAAAAAAAAAAAAAGCTAAAATCCTACTGCACAAATCTCTGATTAGCATATACTTTTAGAAATCATTGTGGTACTTGGGAACAGAATAGAAACATAAACTCCATTCAAAAAAGCCATCATGGCCACAAGAATTTTAAAAAACCTTTAAATAGTTGTGTTCATATTATATTTTGACCATACTAAGAGCTAAAACTAGTGAGTTCCTACTAAGAGGATTTGGTGATATCATGTGCATAATTAAGTGTCTAGTGCTTAATGATTAAGAATCTTAATCATTAGGATTTCCAAAAATCATTATTTTTAAAAAAAAGATTGGATGCTGTATTTCAAGGAATCATAAATGAAAATTGCAAAGGGCTACTAGAATGAGAGGACAAAGGAAAGACAGAAAGAAATTAGTAACCACCTCTTGGAAAAAAAAAAGCCAAAAGGAAAACCCCAAAGAATGTGAAAGTCAAAATGTAGAACTTCCACATTTAAGAAAAAAATACTGCAAGAAACCAGAAAGAAGCAGTACCAGTAGCAAGGAGCTAGACCTGGCAGTTAAGTAAGAGGAAACTTGGAATACAGTGTTCCAAAAAGCAAAAGATAAGGGCTTCCAATTTTTAATAGAAGAAGACTTTCAAGCTCTTTTAGTGAAAAGATCAGAATCGAGTAAGATCTGTGAAATGCAAAAACAAGAGTCAAGAGCATCCTAGAAAGCTAAATTTACCTGAGCAATTTGAAGGGGCTATGAAATGATACAATGCTAACATTCAAATGCAGGAAAAGAAACAGGTGTCCCTTCAGAACCTTAATGTCTTCAAAGGATGCTGAGGGAATAAAATAAGAAAAACAGAGTACCTACGGATAAATCGGTTCTGTTCTGAGGATTTTAAGAGAAAATAAAGGAGCAATTTAGTTTTGAAAGCATTAGTTTAAAAATTTAGTTGAGGAAGTAGGAAAAAGGTGGAACTTCATAATTGAGGTATGTGAGAGGAAGAGTAACATAGAAACATGGAAGAAAGTGGGAGCATCAGATGAACTTCACTGTCATAGAGCTGGACAAAGGAGGGCTGTACACAGAAACATGCAGACACATTCACATAACTAAACAGGGAAACGTATAGAAAATCAAGACACATTTCTGCATTAGCCACGTCCAAAAAAAAAATGTCTCATTCTGTATTCTGAATCGTTCACCTCTCTATCAGGAGGAGGTAGATAGTATGTTTCATCATCTGTCCTCTGGAATCCTATTTGGTCATTATGATGATGAGAGTTCCTAATTCTTTCAAAGTTCTTTGTCATTATGATATTATAGTCATTGTTATAAACTGGACACCTGGTTTTGTTCCTTTTGCCCTCATCAGTTTATAGAAGTCTTCCCAGGTTTTTCTAAATTCATCTCCTTCACGATTTTTTATAGCACAATAGTATTCTATCATATTTATGTACTATACCTTGTTGAAATATTTACTAGTTGATGGTAATCACTGCCAGATTCCCATTCTTTGCTGCTTTAGAGCTACAAACATTTTTGTTTTGCTTAGGTCTAATCCTTCCTTTATTCTACTCTCCCCAAAATTCCTCCATCTTGCTTCTTTTCCCTTCCTACTTTCATGTTGAATAAAATGCATTTCTGCACACAACTATTTTTATGTGTGCATTCTTCTATCTACTGACTATTTCAGATGACAGTGAAGTTCATGTATCAGTCATTCCTCCCACTCTCTTATCCTTGCTTATATAGCTGTTTATTGGGGCACACTGCTTATGTGAGACATTTCTCCCTAACCTTCCTTTCTCACACTCCCAATGTATTATTCCTCTTCTGCTTGCTATCCATCCTTCTCTTAAAATCATTAAGACATGAGGATGACTCCTAGCTGTAGGAAGTCTAAGTAAACTTCCTTTATGATGCCTGATAATTATAGAGCTCACAAGGTTATATGTATCATCTCTCCATATTAGAATGTAAGCAATTTATTTCTTTTTAATATAACATCAATGTTCATTCATGCTTATCTTTTTATGTTTCTCTTAATTCCTGTGTTTCAATTTCAAAGTTTCTACATAGCTCTGGTCTTTTTGCCAGGAATGCTTGGAAATCCTCTATTTCATTAAAAATCCATTCCCCCCTAAAGCATCATACTTAGTTCTCCTGGATAAATTATGCTTTGTGTATTTGCTCTGCCATCTGGAGAACCAGCAAAGGTTGCTAAATCATGTATGATCTTTATTGTGGCTCCCCAGTTCTTGACTTTGTTCTTTTTGGTTCCTTGTAGTATTTCTTCTTTGAACTGGAAACTCTGAATTCCCTTATGGGACTAAATACCTTGAAAATACACTTCACTCAACATGAAAATAGGAGGGAAAGAGAAGCAACATGGCAGTATTATGGGGAGGGTAGAAAAAAGGAAAGATTAGTCCTAAGCACAGCTCACAACCATCCTTGGCTCTTCATTCTCTCTCAACCCCGCTCTGATATCTAATCAATGGTCAAGTCTTGATTTTTACAGCTTTCTAACAACTCTGGTACTTCTGCCTTTCAACACTGACCACCCTGATGCAGGCCTTCATCACCTCATGCCTGAACTATTGCAATAACCTGCTGGTTGGTCATCTCTACTCCCAGTCACCCATCCTCTACCTGGCTTTCAAATTGATCTTCCTAAAGCACAGATCTGACCATGTCATCCCCTTATTCAAGAAACTAATAACTCCTTCTTACTTCCAGGATCAAATATAAAATCCTATGTTTGGTTTTTGAAGTTCTAAGTGGCACAGTCGATAAAGCGCTGGGCCTAGCATCAGGAAGATTCATCTTCCTAAGTTTAAATCTGGCGTCAGACACTTCCTAGCTGTGTGACCCTGGGCAAGTCACAACCCAATATCTGCCTCAGTTTCTTCATCTGTAAAAGGAGCTGGAAAAGGAAAAGGCAAACCACTCCAGTATCTCTTCCAAGAAAACCCTAAATGGGGTCATAAAGAGCTGGTCACAACTAAAATGACTGAATGAAAAACATGAAAATCTGGCCCACTCTTACTATTCTAGTCTCCTTATTTTCATAAGCCTTACTGACCTTCGTGTATTTTCCAATACAGTAACACTGGCCTTTTCTTGCTATTCCCTGCACACCATCTCAACTCCATGCTGATTCAAAGGCTATGCCCATTTTTTCCCTCCTCATCTTGGCCTCCTGGCTTCCTTTAAGTCTAACCTCAAATTCTGCCTTTTGCAAGAAGTCTTTTCCTGATATTCCTTCCCTCTGTTGATTATTTCCAGTTTGTCCTGATTTGTACATAGTTGTTTGCATGCAGTCTCACCCATTAGATTCTGAGCTACTTGAAAGTTAGGACCACTTTTGAGGATGGAAGAAGCTGGAGTTTATTTTTTATATTTTGTATCCCCAGTGTTTGGCACCTAATAAATGCTTAATAAATGTTTTTTATCTTGACTCTTAGAAATTCTAGGATGACCAGAATCATTCCTAGATGAAAATGCTTCAGGAAAATAATTCTAGTTTTTGGGGTGAGCATGACCTGGCAGCCTAGATCCACTGTGGGTCAGAATGAAAAATTTCCTTGACTGTTTCATGCACATAGATACTTGTTTAATTAAATTGGACCTATCCTCAAATTTACCTTGGCTTCTTCAGATTGGAGTTGGCTTAGGGCCTTTGTTTGCACAGTAATTTGATTTGTACTCAGTTGAGCCTTCCAGACATTTGAATTGAGAGAAATAATCAATTATTAAATAACAAATTATTAGGGAGATCCCTGACCTTTTCCCAAAATTTACCACACCTAAACTATCTTATCTAGGTTGTTCCATTCAGGCAGGTGGGGGGGGGGGGGGAAACAGGGGTAAATCTTTTGTCTAGATTGCCTGAGGCTGGGGGTGATTTGGAAGTAAAAAACATGATCAAAGTCACAGCCCCTCGGCCTCTCATTAGAACAGCTCCACCTCTCATTATAATATTCATTTTCTCTCATTACTTGTTAACTACAATCGATCACCACACTCATGTACAGGGACTCTTCCAAGAGCATATAAACATTGAGTGAGTTCCATGAGGGGTCTTTGTCAGTTACCCCTTTTATTAATTACATGCTAACATGGTTAATAAAATGATTAATTACTAAGAAACTATGTCTCTCAAATTTTTTATATGTCACGGAATAAGGAAATTGTGGAATTGTAGATATGCGATAAAGAAAGAGAATATGCACACATTAAAAAAAAAATCAAACATATGAATTTGTCAGTAATTTAGCTGTAAAATTTGTACTTTCCACAAATGCCCATGTAAATTTAGAGTAAATGGAGTCTAAAGAAATTTATTCCAATATAATTTTCCCTAGCACTTGGGCTAAAAATGACTAATGGCATTGAATGTTTCAGAACAACAAAAAAATGACAAGAAGAAAAGAGCCAAGAGAAGAACACTCACCATTGACTCTGCCTTGTGCTTCAACTTTTTGGCTTCTTTCAGGTAAAAATCAGCAGCTTGTCTGAAGGGCAGAGAAAAACAAAATGAGTCCACAGAAGAGTACAGAACTGAAGTGCACTTTGAGATTAACTTTAAAAATCTCAAACAACTCAAATTCTTACTTTTCAAATTTGACCTGATGCTTCGGGAGCTTGGAGTTACCATTTGGCAAAGAAGGCACAGAAAAAGAATCACCTGGAGATGCCTAGAAAAATGATAATACATATTAGAACTCAATACTTCAGGTTGAAGAATCATAAAATCAACCTTAAGAAGTGAAAAATAAAAATGGTGAAATTAAGCACAAAATAAAGTTCGCTAAATCAAAGCACTGATTTTTCTGATAACTAAAATATCCTAGGCTATTGGTTCTATTTACTCCTGTTAGCCCAAAACACATAATATCCAATATATCAGCTTAGCTCCCACTAAAATTTTCTTCCAGTCAGTTACAAATACGATCATTCACACAATCTATTTCTTCTCTTCCCTTTTCCTTTTAATCAAATACTAAAAGGATTCCAGATTTAAGGTAATAATGAGATGTGGAAAATATCTTGAATGTATCTAAAACAAAATGAGTAAGAAATTACAGTTGGAAATCACTAAATTATGAGGTAAAATCCAATATTTATTTTTTAAAAGGAAGAAAAAAATTAAAATCATCTAAGGGAAAAGAGTTCTTTGCAGTATCAGGCAGAGACAAAAAGGGAAGAATCTTAGGAAGATAGTAAGATTGAAAGTAAAGATAGCTTAAAAGCAGCTCCATCTTTTATCTCAAATATGATGCAAATACACTAGAATAATGAAAGTATGAGGAGAGATTATCTGCATCAAAAGAAAGAACTGATAAATGGAAGTATGTATAGAATAATTTTACATGTGTGTATATGTATAGGTATATATATATGCACACATATATATATACCTATACATATACACACACATACATATATACACTTATTTGTGTCTAATGGTAACCATCTCTAGGGTGGGTCAGGAAGGAGGAGGGAAGAAAAAAAAGAAATTTACATGATAATTTTCATAGGAAAACAAATTTGAAAGGAACAGCAAGTTGTGCATAGCAGATTTACAGTTTCATGGACAATCATCTTTTTTTATTGTACTATGTTATGGAAATTCTTGTTTTATTACATAAATTATAAGTGTTTTTTTTTAAGTATGAGGAAAATTAAGGATAATTGATACTGAAAAAATTATTGCTCCTGGCACTCTGATTCCTGCTGCTCCAGCTCTAGTCCTCCCCACATCTAACTCACAACCCACATGGTAGCCTGTTTAAGTCAACAATATTTAGCAGCGATGTCCCATGTATGAATTAGAGATTATGACTTCTAGAAAAAAAAATTACCAAAAGGAAAACAAGCAATTGCAGAGAAAAAGTAGATGACATATAGATTGTGTAAACTCACAGAACAACAGTAAAAAAAAAAAAGAATCCCAATTTTACCAAATAACAAATTAGTCAAATTTCAAAACCATAACACTAAAGAAAAATTTTTTCAGGCAACACATTAGAAAGTCCATGGAAAACCAACCAGAATACAAAAAGGTCCATTACAAGGTATGTGGAAAACCAATCAAGAAATAAAAGGAAAACTTAGAATGATATTCTGAAGAGTACAAGCTAATGGTTGGTTGGTATCCCTAAAACAAAGCCAAAGCCTAAACATCAAAGAATTAATTGTACTTTCCATAAAAGGGAAAAATTTAATTTACTCCTTCCAAAGAACCCAGAGTTCAGTAGGATATTTAATATGCACGTTGACCAAACTCTGGAGAGTAATGAAAGAAGATGAAATGAAATGTTTATTTTCATGTGGCTAAAGCTAGACATGAAGATGGGGTATGAGGATCTTTTTGAAACAATGAATTAATGTTATATTTTAAGTGAAAATATTATTTTCTTTGTTGCAGGGGGAGGGGGGAGTGAGGGTGGGGAGGGGGGATTAAGACCTATGATTTCCTTAGTACAGGGAAATTCTGGGCGAGGAAATTCTTTACCAATGGACATCGGTACCTGCTTTAAAATTTAGTTTTGCAGATATGTTGTCTGGGATACTTAGAGGCAAAATTTGAATCCAAGACATCCTGACAGCAAGGTCAGTTCTCAATCCACTAAACCACACTGCCCTTCAATGCTCATTAAAAATCACATATACGCAACACACCCAGATTCAGTAGCAGACTCTAGAATCCTTCTTTGGTGACAAAGAAGACCAAAACATACAGTCAGAAGAAATTAACAAAGCCATAGAGCCTACAACAAAAACCTCCAAGAAAAAAACATGAACTGGTCTCAGGCCATGGAAGAACTCAAAAAGGATTTAGAAAAATCACATGTACGGGATGATATAGAGAACTTTTCTTGGATAGAGGGAAAGGGTGGCCCAGGTCACAACTGGAGGACTTTAGAGCCAAGGTAGTTGAGAGGCTTTCAAATTTGCCCTGTCCTTTTGGTTGTAGGAAGTTAAAATGTACAAAGGGCAGAGGGGTTGGGTACAGAAATCAGAAGGGGCCTGACCTGAACAGCGACAAGAAGCGGCTATCACAGACATAGTAGAGGGTTGAGGTAACTACATGGTGGAGATTGTTAGACTTGGGGAAAGACTTGAGTAAAAATCTTCTCAGATACTTACTAGCTCAGTAACCTTGGGCAAGTTCAGTTTCCTCATCTGGAAAATGCGGATAATAATAGCACCTATTTCAAAAGGTAGTTGTGAGCTAGCGTATTTTAGGGGATGAGATAAGGTCTTTACCACTAACACTTTTAGGGAGGTTGTACACTGGAGGTCGTACAGGGCAGGGCTAAAAAACTAACTCCCACTAAAGTAGGGATTCTTCACTTTTTTTGTGCATCTTGGGCCACTTTGGTGAAGCCTTTAGAACCTTTCTGAAAATAATGTTTTTCAACAGTGTTTTCATAAAATTCATAAGATATGTAGGATTAGAAAGAAAACTCAATATGTCCAAATATGTTAGCTTAGTGCTATAATTTTGATAACTATATTTAGTTACCAATTTTTCTTAAAAAGTTCATGGATAAGAGGTTAAGAGCTCCTGCCCTAGAGGAAAGTAATTGGCCATCTGGGAATGATTAGAAGAGACAAATGATCAAAGATTAAAAGGGAGGAATGATAAAGGATAAGCAAAAAAAAAAAAAAAAAGAAAGGCAAAAAATAGCAACAGGTCTTTCGACCTATGGTCACAAAACACCAGCCCTTGAATTCTGTTGTCTCCATTGAGAACTAATATTCCTGGGAAAAGATTCTGGAGCAGTTCTTAAAGTGGGATCTACTAACCTAGGGAACACACATTATCGTTAAAGGCACCATAGCTTGACAATGAAAAATTGTCTATATTAAATAGTCATATCACAAAGGTTAACTTTTAAGGGCTACTG
Organism: Phalanger gymnotis; assembly: GCA_028646595.1. Classification (NCBI taxonomy): domain Eukaryota; kingdom Metazoa; phylum Chordata; class Mammalia; order Diprotodontia; family Phalangeridae; genus Phalanger; species Phalanger gymnotis. The sequence continues at coordinate 300,146,841 of CM053623.1, forward strand.
ACCAATAACAGAATAATAGTAGGAAAATATTCCCTTCTCAGAAATAGACAAATCAAGCAGAAATATAAAAAACAAAAAGGAAAATACAAAGCTGAATAAATTATTCAAAAAATTAGATATGACTAACTAAAGGTGATTTTTAAAAGGAAATATTCAAGAATACTTTTCCCAGCATTCCATGGATCCCTTACAAAAACTGCCCAATAAAGGAATTGTCTTTTATAGACTGTAAGGAAACAAAAATCATAATGAACGCGGGAACCAAGAACATATAATACAGACCTAAATGAAAACTAATTAATGACATCTGGAAGAACGAGTGGGTGAAAAAACAAATCACAGAAACAATAAATGTTAAAGATGTTGAATAACAATGATGAAACTGTTACAAATTTATTCACCCTGGGTGATAAATGAGCAATATGCAATTTCATTTGCTCTCAAGGAAAAAAAAAAGCAAATAACTTAAAATTTTGTGTGCCTCTCTCAGCTTTTGCTACTTCTGGCCACATTTAAACATTCGAAGTGAAGTACAGAATGAAGAGATCACCTAAATATTTTTTTTAAATTATCAAATACTGTTGATTAGCTTGTATCAATTTATAAAATATAGCAAATTTTCTGAATATTTCAGGTATTTTATTGGGGCAAGGAGAGGAAATTTGCTCAATTCTCAGAATTACAGATGAACACTCATTCAAATCAAGGGTTCAGAAGGTAGCAAGGAAATTAAAAGCCATTAAGACTGAAACATTAAAGCATGATAATATGGGAAGACATGTAAAAACATGTATAAGATACAAATGTTAGAACAAGAGTGGTTCCCCAATTTGTGGCCCAGGATCTGGAACTAGAGAAGCTAGGTTAAATCCCATGTGCAATAAATCACTTAACCTCCCTGGTTTTCATTGTCCTTATTTACAAAATGAAAGGATCGGACTAGTTGGCCTCTGAGGTACTTTCTACTCCTAGATCTGTGACTCTGAAAACTCAATTTTTAAAAGATATGGACAAGTACATTTCCAAAGAAATGTAAGACAGCCAGAACCATATAAATGAGTGCTCCAAATCGCTAAAAATGAAGGAAATGCAAATAAAAAGAACTGAGCCTTCAATTCATATTCATCAGATTGGCAAAAAAAAAAAAAAAAAAAGAGATAGATATGGCTTATGTTGGAGGGCTATGAGAAGATAGGTGCACCAGTGCACTATTGGTGAATTTATATATTTGTCCAAATATTCTGGAAAACAATTTGGAATCACCTGAGAAAAGTCTAAACTGTAAATATCCTTTGATCGGATGATATTACTAGTAATATATCCCAAGGAAGTAAAAAATGGAGAGGAGATTTCTACAGATGTGGATAGTATCAGAGAACTGGAAGAGATGTAGGGAATGGCTGAACAAAATGAGGTCTATGAATGTAACAGAATATTACTACATGCAAAAAATGATGAATTAGATGAGATCAGAGGAACTTGGTAAGATCTTTATAAAATGAAAGGGGGCAAAACAGGGAAAACCAGGACAACAAGACCATTACAATAATGTAAAGAAAAACAACACTGAATGACTTTTGAACACAGATCAACATGAACCCTAATTGTGACAATATAAGATGGAAGAAGGAGCATTTCTTTAGTTTTTCTGGCAAAGAAGGGGTAGACAGAACTGTACATTTTCAGACACGTGTTGGTTTGTTTTGCTAGCAGTACTTACTGGTTACAAAGGAGAGGTCTATGGGGATGAGGAGAGTCACTGGAAAGCGACAGTGATGTTTTTCAAAAAGAAAAGGGCATCAATAAAACAATGAAAATGAAAAATATTTATAGACTCAAGATTTGCTGTCTTACTTTCCAAAGGTTATTTCAATCAAGTTTAAGAGTTGAGACTTATAAGGACAGTTTTGAAAGCAACATGTTGAATTTATTATAGACTTTAAAAGAAAAGCAAGCAGTACATAAGGGAGATTTGTAGGGAGTAGCTAGGTGGTGCAGTGGATAGAGTACTGGCCCTGGAGTCAGGTGGGCCTGAATTCAAATCTGACCTCAGACATGTACTAGCTGTGTGACCCAGGGTGAGTCACTTAACCCCAGTTGCCTTTCCCCCCTACCCCGAACAAAAAAAAAAAAAAAGGGATTTGTATAATCATGAACATCTCTCTGTTCTACTGCTTATTGGGAAATGATCACTAGTTGACATTTGTTAAGTTCAAAATTTTTAAATGAGGAAAAAAAAAAGAGTTGCAGCTTAGAAGGAGTTGAATGGGGAGGGAAAATCTCTGTGATATGTAATGAAAGACATTCCCTAATAAATATGTGGTCAAAGGATAGGAATAAAGAGTTTTTAAACAAAGAATTGTAAACTATTAACAACCATATAAAAGAATGTTCCAAGTCATTAATAAGAGAATAACCCCCTCCCCTGAGGGTTCATTTTATGCCCACTAAAATGACAAGGATAACCAAAAAAGTAGTCCAATTTAGAAGAGTTGTGGAAAGATAAGCATAGTGATGTACAGTCAGTGAAGCTGTGAAATGGAACTACCATTTTCGAAAGCAATTTGGAATTATGCAAAGAGAGTGACTGAAATATTTAAGCACTTTTGACCAAGAGAGTACAGTGCTAGATATATACATTAGGAGCTTTAGTGATAAAAAAAATAAAGGCCCCATATACAATAGCACTTGTTATGGTAACAAAGAATTGAAAACAAAGTAAATGATCATTGATTAGGGAATGCTACAAAAATTGCACTACATGAATGTAACAGAGTGTTTCCGTGGTGTGAGAAACAATGTAACCTAAGTATGGAACTGATTCAAAGGGAAATAAGCACAATTAGGAAAACAATATACACAATGACTAGAAAGCATAGTGGACGAATAGCAACAAAACAGTTAAAATTAAATGTTTCAAAATTATATTGAACCAGCTGATCACCAAAGAAAAGATAAGAGAAAACATCTTATAATTGTTTGCAAAAGCGAAAGACAATGGATGTGGAACATTGCATATATGAGACTTTTTTGATATGGTGGTAAGTTTTGCAGAACTTAAATTAAATTATTGTAAAAAATGGCTTTCTGGAAGGGAGAGAGGAGTGGGATATGATGGATGATGTAAAGACAAAATGATATACATTTTAAAAGAGTTAAGCCTTGAATAGTAAGTAGTACATCCTTAAAAACCTATTTTCCAAATGAAAGATTCACAATGCATTTCAATCAACTGAATAGCTTGTGTGTGACTTTAAGTATTATTTGTGATGTATACCTCTTACCATATTGGAATGTAAACCTACAGTCTTCAACCAAAAAAAAAAAAAAATAGCCAGCTAAGATGTAAAAATGACAGACAATCTGAGTAAAGATAGTGTCAATTCTCTTACTTGGGAAATTAAAATAGATATGTATGTAACAACATATTTATATTATGTAATGTACACGTAAAATAATATGTAACAACATACACTCCCATACAGGTGTTTTTTTAAAAAACAAATATACTTTTCAAAGAAAATCTAGGATTATCTAGATTTCAGTAATTCATTATTTTCTGTGCTTACTTTATTAGTTGTAGAATTTCCAGAAGGCTTCCCTTCCACTTTCTTATGCTTAGAAGAAGAATCTTTATGGCTATCTTTAGTGGTGCTAGTACTTTTGGAGTGCCCTTGAACAGAGGGGTAGCTTTCATTCCTTGGTCTTTTATGTACATTCTTGGCTGATTTGTGGGAAGGAGATGCAGATGGCGGCGGCGGTGGCTCCTTCTTCAGGAAGTCTGAGGAGGGCTTCAACAATCTAGAGAAGAACACCACACTAAACTAAATCCGGGTATAACATCAATTACACGAAAAGTATTTATTAAGTATTAATTAAAATTAAATATTTGTACTTAATTAAGAAAAAGTTACTGGTATCACACTAATTTTGTTCAATTAAACAAAGTGGAGAGGATTAAGAAAAAAAAATCCAGTAAGAAGCCTTATCTATATCATGCTTTTTAATACACAAATAAAGACAAATAGGAATCTATGAGGAATAAAAGGAAATCTCAGGGAATATCTGTTGCCCTTGAAAGCCTGACCCTAAAACAATTTAGAATTATGCTTTTTAAAAAATGACCCTTTAACTCCGAGACCCCCACACAAAGGTAGATGCTTCACGGAGGTCAAAGACAGATTTAAAAGGTCTTACATATACCAGAATATTCATAGCATGACTTTTTGTTGTGGCAAAGAGCTTGGACCCATGGAGATACCCACTGAATGGGAAATAGCTCAACAAAATGTAGTGAAGGAATACAATGGAATATTAGTACAGCATCTGAAATGACAAATATAAAGAATTCAGAGAGGCATGAGAAGATGTATCAACTGATACAGAGTGAAGTTAAACAGAGCCAAGACAACAATATACACAGTTCCTCTAACAACAGAAATGGAAAGAACAGCAATACTGTAATCAAAATCACCAAATGAGATGAAAAGGAGGGGGAAATTCAGTAAGAGGGGAAGGGGGAGGGAGAGAGAGAAAGAAGGGGAGGGGGGAGGGAGAGAGGGAGGGGGGAGGGAGAGAGGGGGAGAGAGAAAGAGAGAGAGAGAGAGAGAGAGAGAGAGAGACAGAGAGACAGAGAGAGAGAGAGAGAGAGAGAGACAGAGAGAGAGATTATCTGACTAAAGCAAAGAAGTTAAAATACCATTTCATTATTAGAAAAGGCTAGCTTACCACTTGACAACAACAGTAGCTTAGGGAGACAGCACAAAGTCTGTTATACAGTGAATATAGCCACAGATTTCTTTTCATCTATTTCCAAGTTCTTCTTGTGTGACCATTAAAATAAGTCAAAAAGTTTGAAATGTGATCCAAATGCATGGGGCTTTTATTTATGAAGAAAGTTCTTAACACTTTGAGAGTTGCTGATAATTAATAAAAAAGTGCTATTGTGGAGGTGAAATATATGGGTGATAATCTTCACATAAGTTAATAACTGTGTTAACATTAAAAAAAATCAGCATTTTCCTCAAACTTTTATAGTGGTAAAATAGAATGGTACAGGGATGATTTAAATAAGATGGGAGAATAATTATGAAAGCATAGTTCTAGTTCTAGACATATATAAATAAGCCAATCTTAGATTTAAGTGTTTTGGACATTTCTACGTAGGTATCTTCCAACCTGTACTTCAAACAAACTCCCAAGCAAGTTTCTACCAAATTGTCTCCTCTTCCTCTTAACTTCTGTATATATAATACTGGTACCCAATTTCTAGCCTAGTAAGCTAGGCTAGAAATCTTGGTGTCATAGATGGCTACTCCTCCTTACATACATATTTAGTTTCCAAGTCCTAACTAATCCCTCTTCCAAATCTCTTTAATCTCCTCCTCTACTGTTAGTGCACTAACTCAGGCTTTTGTTGCTTCTTGTCTTAATCACTGTAATATCTTCCCAACAGATCTCCCTACTTATAATCTTCTCCCCATCAAAAATATTCTTAAACACTGCTACACGTTCCTAAGTCACAGTTCTACGAATGTTGCTCCCTGGTTCAAAACCTTTCAAAGCTTCCCCGTTGCCCAAATGAAGTCCTACCTCATTAGGCAGTCACTTAAGGTTCTCTACAGTCTGGAAGGCCCAATCTACCTTTACTGAAATGATCTTCTAAAACTTCTCCCTTCACAAACTCTCTTCACCAGAAGTCAAGGACTCCTCTTCACACTTACCTTTTATTTGTGCTGCTCAGAAAGAGCCCCAAAATATCTACCTTTCAAAGTCTTCCAAGGGCTAAATCAAATGCTGCCTCCTCAATGAAACTGCCTGTGATTCTGCCCCATCTCCCCAAGTTTGGAAGCAATTTCTTTCTCCTTTATCTCATCCCTAGCATTTTGCCTGTTTCTTCTCTATAAACAACAGAGACAAGACCTGGTCCTTTGACTCAAGAGCAGAGGTTCTTAACCTAGGGCCTGTGGCCTTTTTTTTTAATTTTGGTAACTGCATTTCATATAATTGATTTCCTTTTGTAGTTATATGTTTTATAAATTTAAAAATATTATTTTTGATAAGCAATCCATATACTTCACCAGACTGCCAAAGAGAGGTCAATAACACAAAAAGTACCACGCCGCCTCATTATATGAACTGAGGCTATAAGGAGAGGTAGAATTTGGACAGATAAAAATGAAAAGGCATTTGAGAAAGAGGAGAGTTTAAGGTACATTTAGGGGAGCTGTCTAGCTTGGCTAATTGTAGCAGAGACTGTGTGGAGTGGTGTCCTGATGGACTAAGCAGGGGCTCGGGGGAGGGAGGGCTTGAATAGGCCACTAAAGTGTTTAGATTGCTTACACAATGGGAAATCTTTGAGAGCTCTTAAAGAAGATTATTACGAGTAGTACTGTATTTTAGGAAGATTATTCTGATGGACTTATACAGAATACTTGCTAACCCTCTAACAGTCCTGATGAAAGGTAATGAGAGCTAAATAGTGGCAATAGTTTAAAAAACAGAGAACAGAATATTCAGTCAATATTTTTTAAAATGTCTAAGTAGTAGAAAAAAGGAAAATATTAATAACACCTAGATAAAATCCAAGATATGTATAAATTTTCATTTCTTTAAAAAGAGACTTATTTTGCTTCTGATATACCTTAATTTAGAGCAATGTGAACTGGCAATTCTTATGGTAACATTGTCAAGAAAAAAAATATCAAGTGAAAACAATACATACATATATATGTATATACGTAATTATGTATATATATGTATGTATGTATGTATGTATATCTAAATTGAGTCACATTCAGCATACTTTAATGGGAGCTACTGTACAATTTCAAACAAATAAATTTTCACACATTATTCTAGATTTAGTCCCATTAAAACTATGAACTATAGTTCATAGTTCAACTATGACAACTAACCTTTTCAGGGGATGTATTTTATACATTTGATAAGGTATTTATTGTTTATGCGTTATGTGTCAACAAAAATATAATGTAATTTAGATAAGTAAAAGAAGAGTTTAGGCATTATGTGTCAACAAGAAATAATATAATATAGAAATGTAAAAGATGAGCTCTCTACTAGGGTGGGGCTACGATGATCAGTTTTAGGTTTTATAGACTTGAAAACATGGAAGCCATTCTGGATAACATGATCACTTTCACTCTCCAGTGTGCTTGTCTTTATACTCACTTTGTTTTACTAGAGTCTTTGTGAGCAGAAGATGATGAACAGAATTTGGATTCTTTCTCCAGTTTGACTTTCTTGCTATCAAGGTCTCTTTCTGCTTCTCCCTATGAGGGAATTAAGAGAAACTTTCACATCACAGACTTAAACATACAAGTAAAACAATGTAAGAAAAATGCCCAGTACAGGTAAAGTATGAGAACCTCTGGCCTGACAATTCAAATTTTATTTTTCTTTTTAAAATATCAGTACATGCATTAAAAAATAAAATAAAACCTCTCAGCATGCCATAATATTATTAATTTTTTCTCAGGCTTTCAAATAAAGGACTTAAGGCGACTGTGATTATTTAACTACCGTGAGGGAATGAAGTTTTTAAGTACATAAAAAGCAACTATGTATATAATTAGAAGCTCTTTACAAATTATTTTGATGTTTATTTCTTCAAATGGATCACTTGGCTCAAGAGCTCATCAGAACTTTGTTAACCTTCTTTTTTACTCCTTTAATATCTTAAAGTAATGATATTAAATTTGAAAAAAGTTCTACAAGTTTACTAACTCAGATTCCTTTAACTTTCTTGGAATGAGCTTTGGTAATTCCATGCAAAGGAAATGTCTAGACAATACTACTAGCCCCTATCCCCATGCCTGGCCCCTATCTATTCCCTCATACCAGCTCTGAAATGCTAAGTTTACTCATGTAAACTTCTTTACATAACTGAGCAGTGGAATCCATAGCACAACCCCGGCTCTTCCAACTATAATTTCATTAGGTGAGGTAAACTTAGGGCAGCATCAAGTCAGCCTTCCTTAAAAACTTGAAATTCTCTCTCAAAAGTCAAGATGAAAAAGAAAATAACCCACTTTTCAAATTATCAGGTTAAGAGGAAAATTCCAGGTCACATGACCAACATGACTAGATTTTTCCTCCAGTCCCCACTAACTCTCAAAAATTCCCTCAAAAGGAACCATGTACCAGATGTAGGCCAATCCCAGATGAATGCAGAGAGAGAGCTCCAAAACCTTTGTAAAAGTCTTATGGGTTATCATTGGAAAAAACATTTACACAAACACAGAGGTTGGCCATAGTGAGAAAGGGCATCACTTCATCAGAGACCATAATATAAAAGAGAATGAGATGATATCAAGGGATTTGGGAATATAATTATCTTGGGGGCCAAAAGGGGTAGAGGTAAAGACAACATGATCTGGTAACTGATTGGCTCTGTGGGATGATGGAGAGTCAAGTATAACAAAAGGATTAGGAACACGAGATTTTAGAAGAGTGAAGGTATCTTCAAAAAACTTGGGGAAATTTGGGAGGTAGGTGAGTTTTGGCAAAAAGATAATGAATTTTGCTTTGGATGTGTTTAATTTGAGATATCTCTGGGGACATTAAGTTTGAAATGTTCAATTAATAATGAATAATGGGGGCTGAATTTCTGGGGAATAAGCAAAGAGCTAATAATTATACCCACAAGAACTGATGAGACCATTGAGGAATACACAGAGTATAGAGTAAGGGGCCTAGGATCATAGTTCTGGAGCTGGTAGGACCCTCAAAGGCCATATAGTCCTATACCTTCTTTTTACAGATGATGAAACTCAGTCCTAGAGAAATGACTTGGCCAGAAGTGGCAGAGTGAGGATTTTAAGCGCCTGATGCTACTTCTCTTTTCCCTAGCATTGTTGTAGGTCTCCGTTCACTTGAAGGAAGCACGATCCAAATACAATGTTCAATATTCCAAGCTCACACAGGCTGATTGAAATCTGATCTCCTGGCCTTCCTCCAAAGAGGCTCCATTACTACTTTATCCTCATTCAATGTATTTTCACACATTGTATCATTGTAAGGTGTTATAAAAAAAGAATGCATAGACAATTGTCCCCTTTCTCTAGTAAAAAACCAAGAGAAAACCCAGAGAGAAGACAATAGCTCCAAAGAAAGGGTAGTCAGTAGTATCAGTAGGTTTCAAAGGCCAAGAAGGATTAGGTGGAAGAAAATGTGTTTTTTTTAATTTATTTTTAATACGTTTAGTTTTCAGCATTGATTTTCACAGGCGTTTGAATTATAAATTTTCTCCCCATTTACACCCCCCCACTCCAAGATGGCGTACACTCTGGTTGCCCTGTTCCCCAGTCTGCCCTCCCCTCCATCACCCCATTCCCCTTTCCCTTCCTTTCTTGTAGGGCAAGATAAATCTCTATGCCCCATTGCCTGTGCATCTTATTTTCTAGTTGCATGAAAAAAAAACTTTTTTACTTTTGAACATCTATTTTTTTTAAAACCTTGAGTTCCAAATTCTCTCCCCTCTTCCCTTCCCATCCACCCTCCCTAAGAAGTCAAGCAATTCAACATGAGCCACATGCGTATCATTATGTATAACCCTTCCACAATACTCATGTTGTGAAAGACTAACTATAT
>CM053623.1:300156952-300214205 GCA_028646595.1 Phalanger gymnotis
CTGGAGCCCTGCTTCCCTCTGCCACTTTGTGGGTTCTGCAGTTCTAGAATTGGTTCAGAGCCACTTTTTATAGGTTTTTGGAGGGACTTGGTGGGGAGCTCATGCCAGTCACTGCTTTCCAGCCACCATCTTGACTCCGCCCCCCAGAAAATGTTTTTAAACATGGCAAATGCAATAACTTGATTTTTGATAGAGCAATTTCAATTGGGTAAAGAGACTAGAAGTAGGACTGAAAAAGGTCTGACTTGGCTGAAGTGAGAGGAGAAGAAGTAAAGTCACTGAGAATGGGCAGCTTTGTAAGGAGTCTGGCTGAGAAATGGAAGAGAAACATAGAACAGTGGCTTGAGGAGATGGTAGGATTACTAAGAATTTTTAAAGACAAAGGAAAACGGGACATATTTTTAAGTCACAGGGAAAGAACCTACAGATGTAGAGGAGATGAAGATTTGAGTAGAAGAATGAATGTGGGGGGCAATGTGCTGTAGAAGAGGGCTTCTTATGACACCTTCTGACACTTCTTAAACTGTGGGTGGCCACTCCATATGAGTGCTACTAGAAATGCGACGAGATGAGATCAAGGATTTATGTAGAGAGGTTGGCCATGGTGAGAAAGACCATCATTTCATCAGAGACTAAACAAAAGAGAATAAGGTACAACATTAAGAGATTTGTTAATACAGAGAGTTATCTAGGGGCAGAAGGCAGGGTCGGAGAGTCAAAAGGTTGAGGAGAAAACAGGTTTGGAATACTGGAATATCTACCTAAGGCAGTGACACAGAAAATCAGTTACAGAGGCTTCCTTTGGTGCACTGAGGGTCCAGGTAAATTTAGATAACATGAATTTGTAGTGAACCCATTCAGAATGGTTGTATGTTTTTTCCGATTCTGTTTAGCAGCTTCTGTTTGAGTTAGGAGTGGAAAAGTCAGATGGTGGGAGTGATCCAGGGATAGTTTGGAAAGATGTAGTAAGACAAAGCATCAAGAATAAGGGAGTAATATTGGATCAGTATTAATCCATTATGCCGACCTACTTCTTTGGTGGTAAAATACAGGTAAAGTGTACTAGCTGTCGCATCTGAAGACCTGCTCAGAGCCATTATGATGGTAATATTTCTATAAACACATCAATGATAATAGTTCTGATAATCATAAGGTCCCTTGGTAAACAAGATTACTCACACTTCAACTGCTCTCAGTACTCCTTCATAGGGCTGCTGAGCCAAGTTAACAGTAAAAAGATTTTTTTTTAAAGCATGTTGCCTATTTAAAACTATAAAAGAGAGAGGAGTGATGGTGGAAACAAAGTTCAAAATACAATCAAACATTTTGCATTTATAGTCTTCATTGAAAAAAGAGATTCAACCTATATCCAAAGGACCTAAGAAAACAAACACCAAAAAGAAATGCTACTAGGAGGCAGCTGCACTGAACTATCTGTTCACATTGAGAAATGATGAAATAACAATAAATGAAAAAACAAGGTTAACTAGGTACAAGAATGAAAGAAAGATTTTGACAGAAGTAAGAAAGGTAAACAGAACATACAAAATCTTTGGGGCTGGATCAAGCAAGTTTTGTGGAGGACTGCAAAAAACAAGATTTGGTATCTTGAAATAATTACTACTCCCCCCCCCCGCCCCAAGTCATTCCTCAAAAAGTTCTATGTAATACTAATATAGAGAGACTATTATTGTTATCTAATTTTCTTGACGTTTAAAAATCCATGCCTTTACAATATCTCTAGTAGAAGAAATTGTGGCATTAAGGTGATCTTCAATCCCAAAATATGGTTCTAGAAATTCAACTAAATCAGTAGTTCAAGTCGAAGTTGGGAGGTACATTGTTATGACAAACCCTTGAGTGGGTGCCAATGAGGATCACTAAGATGAGTAGACCATTATTTTTCCAAGGATGCATGGAAGAAACATCAATCAAGTCAGGCAAAGAACAATTCCATAACCAAATATGGCATGAAATATCTGTATTATATTCATTAATATCTCCCTTAAATTGGCTTGGGTTAAGGGGGAAGGGTACATACATAATTGCCCTCGAGCAGTGATTCTCAAAGTGTAGTTCACAGATCTTTCCATGTCCCTGAGGTCAAAAGTACCTTTTTTTTTTTTTTTTTTTTTTTTTTGCAGGGGGTGAAGAGAGAAGGCAGGGCAATTGGGGTTAAGTGACTTGCCCAAAGTCACATAGCTACTAAGTGTGTCAAGTGTCCAGGGCTGGATTTGAACTCTGGTCCTCCTGACTCCATGGCCACTGCTCTACTCACTACACCACCTAGCTGCCCTGGTCAAAACTATTTTCAAAATAATACTAGAAATTTTATTTGCCTTTTCCCACTCTTCTCTCATGACTGTACACTGGAGTTTTGCAGAGACTACATGACCTGTGAATTAGAGATATAACTACAAACATGAAGACTAACTTAATGTCTTGTCTGTAAAATTCTACTTTTGCCTTACAACTGGACAAATGTATACATCTGGCTGTACTTATATCGAGTATAAGCATTAATTATTCACCCAACATGATCATCTTTTATGTGAATGCTTGGCAACAGACAATAGCAGTGCGGAAATATTCAATATCCTGAATAACTTTTTTGAATATCACGGTTTATTTGTGTAGACATTTGTATTGATGGTACAAAGGAAATAGTGGGTAAAATTGCTCGAGTTTTCACATGAATGAAGCATACCATAGCACCAAAATGTAGCAGAAGTCATTAGATTCTTCACCACTGCATACTTAACAGTAAAAAAAAAAAAAAAGCCAACTTTAAAGTGTCCTTGATGAAGTAATAAAAATTATTCATTTTTTAAAATCTCAACACTTGCCTACATTTCATTCCTAATATTCTGCAGGATGAAGTAGGGGAGAGAGAGTACTCATCCAGGGCAGGAGACCCTAACCAAGAGTTCTCCTGGGTTCCTTTGGGTTTGACCTGGTAGTTACAGCTATCAGTCCTCTGCTTCTTCAATTATCTATCACTGCTGCATAGGCTGGTATTCTTGGTGACTCTGATTTTCAACTCTGACCGTCTTGACCTTGAGGCTTCCTTAGGCCACCCTTCTCTCAGTCTTGTTCAAAGCTTTCTCTTGTGCCTTCAAGGAAAGTGAATGGCTTTCCTGGTCTCACCGCATTTCATCACGGGGCCTAAGAAGTGGCCCTAGCCACAAGGAAGGTAGCAAGTAGCTCAGATAGGCATGTGGACATGGACAACAACTCGAAAAAACTCCACATATGGAAGGGAGCTTTGGATGTGAAGCTGGACACCAAGCCCTACTACTAGAAGAATCACATCAAAAGCAAGAGTACCAGGATATCCTCAGGAAGGTCCGGCACAAGATCTGCCACAGCGAGAGTGAGATCAACCCTGTGAAGCTAAGTCCCCTGATCCAGACCAATGTCCAGTAAGCACAGCTATAAGCCTGGCAATCCCTCCAAACTGTCATGGCAGTCTAAGGAGTCTGTGCTTCAAACAAGTGTGGCCTCATCCTGCCCATCCCCCTGCTCTGAGCCCTGCCCAGCTGAGTTCCAAACATATTTGTGTCTCCTTCCCTCCCCCTGCCCCCTGGACCCAAGCAAAGCAGTCATGAGGCTGAGCTATGGGCTGAAAGAGGAGCTTTTTCATTGGGCACTATTTTCACCTGAAAGAATGACAAACGATGGGTATTCAGACTTTTGTATATGGCAGATGAATTTGTCACTTCCAGGAAAACAAGTGATGGTTATTTGCTGATGGTGAAAAAATTAAGCCTTTCACAGGAAAATAAGAATTCTGGTGAACTTGTATCCTCACCATGGTGAGCCTGACAGCTTCCCAAGACTTAAAGACTTTTCTGATGAGATCATTGATGCTATCAATGAATTCGATTTCTTTTATATTGAACAAAGAAATGTGTCAATATTTGAAAGATCTACATAAATTGGCAAACAACTATTTTCCAAATGACCAATGCAGAATGTTATAAAATTACACACAGGTAAAAGATCCACTCAAAGTACAAAATGAATCAATGGATGTTAATGTAACAGATAATGGAAAGCTCATAAATATGGTTTCAGATTCTATACTATATCTAATAACCTTTAAGAAACATGCCTCATGTTTTGATCTAATGTCAGAGAAGAGTCACTTATCTGAAAAGGCTTTAAAATATTCCTCTTTTCCAATTACATATCAATGTGAGGCTGGGTTTTCTTGGTAAATGTCAACCAAAACAATAAAAAGCAACAGATGGAGTGAAGAAGCAGATAGAAGAATCTAACTGTATTCTATTAAGCCAAACATCAAAGGGATTTGTAATGTAAAACATTGACATTGCTTACAAATTCTTTTTTTTGGGGGGGGGGGAGGGGAAGTTATTTTTCATAAATAATTATCAGTTTTAATTTCTAACATGGTAAATGCTGATTGATATAACTCACATAAGTTAAAGTTCTTTGGTGTGCTCAATAATTATAATATAAAGAGATCTTAAGACTAAAATATTTTAAGAAGAGTTAACCGGTTCACAGCTTCAGAACTTCTGCAAACGGGGAAAAGGAGGAGGGCTGCTCTATTGACTGATGAGTATCTCTTACACATCTAAGTGACTTTCATCGCGTTTTACTCTCCAGGTACCTTGTCTCTAGTCATGCTGCCATGGTGGTGTACATGTACCCTCTGGACCTTCTCCCTTTCTAATACTTCCATTTCATGATCAAGTATCAGCTGAATGCTGCCAATGCCATGAGAAAAGGAAGGTCAGTGTCCCCCATGGCTCTGCTCACATTCCGATCACAACTAAAATACCCCTCCCTTATCACAACTTCCCTAAATGTGTTATCTTCACTCACTGGAATGTAAATTACTTGAGGACAACGACATTTTTGTCATTGTCATTGTCACAGCCTGCACACTCAAGACAGTCTTCAATATATGTCAATTTATGATGTTTTTTTCATTCATGAGATAAACAGAACCACCATCCTTGCTTTAGAAGTTACAAAGTTTCATTTTTCTAGAACAGCAAGCAACTGCCATAGACTCACCTAGTGGTGTTAAGTATGTCTTGTCATCAAAAATCTGTTCTCATTCATCAGGCCTGGGTGCGAATACTTAAATTCCTTCTCTCCTATCTTCTTACACCTTACTCCCCTCCATATATCTCATAGTCCAGTACACTGGCCTCCTTATTCCTTGTGCAACCACTCTATGCTAGCTGTCTCTCATGCCTGGAATTCTCTCTATCCAAATCATTTCCATCTCTGATTTCCTTCAAGTATCAACTAAAATCCCAACTTCTAGAAGAAGTCTTTCCTGATTCACCTTAATGCCTTCTGTCAGAGATTCTCTTCAATTTATTCTGTACATCTTATTTATATATACCTGTCTGTAGGTTTTATCCCCCTCAGACTGGGAAGCTCCTTGAGAGAAAGGACTGTTTTTACCTCTTTTCCTATGCTTAATGAGGACTCAATAAGTGCTTGTTAACTCAAACTCATAGCATGGGATTGAATGAATGGAGAAAAAGAATTAAAAGAGAGGGAGAAATATGACACTATCATAATGAATCCTTTCCCAAGTCTGGCTTTAGACTTGGATTGGGTTTATTTTGTTTAGTTTTTAAAGATGGAAATACTGTGGTATAGTGAAAAAAGTCAGGACTTGAACCTGAGGACATGGGCACAAACCATTCCTCAGCTGTATGGCCAAGGGAAAGTCACTCCTACCTGTCTCATGAACTTTCATGGTGTCATTTACTGCATCATTGTGCATGTCCTCTCTCCTGAACGTGCATGTCCCTTAAGGGTCTGTCCTAGATACATTTCTTACTTCTATATATTTTCTCTAGATGATCTCTTTAGTTTTTGTGGATTTGAGCATGATTTCTAGGCAGATAAATCCTGAATAATCTATAGATGCTGCCTATATAGCTGTCCTGAATTTGAAATTTGTACCTACAACTCCATGTGTTCTTAACAAAACCATCATCTTCTTCTCTCTCTTCCTGACTTCTTTATTTTTGTAAAGGGTTCTACCTTCCCTTCTTGCTAGTAACAACCATGGAGTCTTCCAACTCAGTCTCACTGCCTTCATATCCAATCAGTTGGCATATCCTATTGACTCAGTGTCCACAATATGTCTCACATGTAATGCCTTCTCAACAATGACATGAACACTCCCAGTTTAGGTTCATGGATCACTGAAATAACCTCCTATTTGGTCTCCTTTGCACAATTCTCTACCCTCTCCATACAGCTGACAAATGGATATCCTCAAGTATATGTCTTGAGATAAATGCCAATCTCCATTGTTGGGTGTTTAAAGCCTGTAACAGATGCACTCAACTTCCTTTCTAATCTTATTGAACCAACTCCCCTTTAAATAAACTGTGTTGCAGGAAAACTGGTCTGTGTGCTTTTCCTCACAAGTGATATGACTTCCTGCCACCATGACCATTGTTATGTTTTCCCCCACAGCTGGAATATACTCTCCTTTTTCCTCAGCCTCTTAGAATAATACTGAACTGTCCTTTTGCCATGCCCTAAGTATGGTGAACTCAAGACCCAATTACAAAATATTTACCAAAATAAATGCAAATAAAACATAATGTTAATTTGTGGTTTTCTAAGGCAATATGCTGCCCAAAGGAATCTGGTTTCTATCTGAGTTAGACACCATTGCCCTAAATTTGTTAGTACCCCCACCCCATGTTATTATTTTCTATGAATATTAAGGCAAGTTGTTTTCTCTCACTCTCTGTCAACTCTTTGAGGTCAGGGACTACTTTGTTTTTCTAAGCATATCCTTATTACTGAAGAGTGCCCAGGATGTCATAAAAATTTAATTAATATGTTAAAGGAATGGGTTTTTCCTTCCTAAAGCCAAGTATCTGAATCTCTCGTTATATTATATTTTCTATCAGATACAGGTAGGGTATGTTTTTATTATGTGGGTATGTGCATATATGTATATGTATTATGTATGTGTGCATGTGTGCGTGTGTGTGTGTGTGTGTGTGTGTGTGTGTGTGTGTGTGAGATAGTCCCACTCCCTACCACCAGAGTTTGGGTGGGCTTAATTTCTTAACTTGAACAACTTGATCTCTCTGATAAAACTCATTTCACAGACAGCTTAAACGAGACGGCCTGTGAGGACACTTCCAGCTCTAGACCTAGGTTTTTAAGAACAGCTCCATAATCTGACAAATCTATGTGACTGCCTAAAATGGTATCTTCTAATTGGCTAATAAATGACTATTTCACCTTTTTCTACCAAACAAGAATAATGAAGAGCTCCTACTGAGGTGAGAATATAGGATACTTGGCAGTCTCAAGCCAAAGCCGGAAAATACACTTGTCCCTCACCAATATAAGCCACTAGAAGCTAGAGCAATTGGCATATTATACAGTGGCACATTATAAACAAAAGGAATTTCTCAGGTTTTCTAGATGTGATATGACAAAGGTAAGAATAAAGCTGAGAGTAAACAAAGGAAAAACAAAAATTACCTGGACAAATTATGGTTGAGTAAATTTTTTCCTTACCTTTCTCTTTGTGGTCAATTTGTTTGGTTTCTCTGTGCTTCTATTCTCTGATTCCTGCTTATTCCCAGTTGGGAGTTGCTTGTGTTCCATTTTCTTTGGCTGGTACCCCTTCCCAGATGTCTTGGGGACATGAGAAAGGAAGGCAAGGTCAATCTTCACCACTAGACTTTGGAGGAGAGAGGTATCCCTGAGTGACTTGGTGTCTCTGAAAGGCAATAGGACCTTACTCCCAACAAGTTCTTCTTGAACAATCAAAGATGCTTTACATCCACTACTCCTGCTGCCACTGCCATGGGTGGCAGCCTGGTTCTGAATCTGGGGACTGGCAGGGAAATGGTCCAGTTTCTGATCATCCAAATTGTTCTTTGTGGGTTCAGGGTCCAACGGTGTTTTCACAGGCACTGGGTGAGAATTTTTGTGCTTCTTCTTTTCACAGGGCACTGATACGGATTTTAACTTTTCTTGTCTATCTCCAGAAGATCGAGGCCTCCCTTTCGTTTTGACTTTGGGCTTATCTTTGGAAGACTGGTCTTTTGACCCATGTAGAGGGACTGGCTCACTTTCCACCTTCAAGTTATCCTGAAAATCTTCCTGGACTGAAGCTTTTATAGGCTTTTTGGGTTGTTTTGAACCAACTGTCTGCCAATGTGGGGGTCCACCTGTGCCTTGTTGTGTAACAGACTTTGGATAGCTTCTCTTGCCCGGATGGGGAATTTCAGGATTAGTCCTGGGGGCTTTACTGGAATTAGAGGGGTGGGGCTCATTGGAGATAGAATGCTCACGACCACTGGTGTTACTGCTGCCTTGTCCCTGGACGTCTTGGGGTTGGTGCTGGGGCCCTGTTTCATTGAGGTTCTCTGCTGATACAGGTGGCTGAGTGACTTTGGTAAGCCAGTTGTCCAGCTGCCATTTATTTGCTGTGGGCGGGTCAGGCTAAAGGGGAAAAAAGAGTAAAGTATCAAGTTATCACCTTGGGCAATGATTTCCATGAAAAGAGTCAAACTTTCATTTGTTCCAGAGTTTATTTGTCTATGTCTGGATCATAGAAGCCCCATTTATTTATTTCCCTTTTAATCTACCCAAGATACCTGCAAATTCTTTTGTTTTTTTGTTTTGTTTTCTGGCAGGGCAATTGGGGTTAAGTGACTTGCCCAAGGTCACACAGCTAGTAAGTGTGTCAAGTGTCTGCGGCTGGATTTGAACTCGGGTCATCCTGGCTCCATGGCCAGTGCTCTACTCACTGCACCACCTAGCTGCCCCAACAATTACAATTTTTTAAACTCAGAACTGAAAGAAAAAATAAGATGAACATTTTTACATACAAAAGAGAAATGAAAAAAGACCAAGTATAAAGCTGTAAAGGGAATATAACTCGCATTTCTTTTCTGAACATATGGTAAGTATTCTATTTCCTCATTCGGTTACTCTGGGTACTTTATATTTTTGTAAATATGAATCCACTTCATCTAGACTGCCACTCTTTATCCCTCTTCAGGCTTCACAGGACTTTCTCTATCATGGCACAGGGATCTTTTCACCTTAGAAGCTCACTCTATCCCTGGAGGTACTCTCCTCTCTGAGGCCTCACCTTCTGATTGGCTGGAATACACATATATACATACACTAGTTTCCAAACCAACTAGGTTGAAGAGATGATCTATCTTTACTTCTTACTGAATGGAACTAGAAAGTGCTTCAAATATCTCTCAGCTGCACATGGCTCCTTTAAAAAAAGTGACCAGGTACTGGGTCATAAAGACCTCTATAAAGAATATAAGAAAGCAGCAATAAAAACATTATTTGCAAATCATAAGACAATAAAAAATATATTTGATGGGGGACCTCAAAGAAAGAATCTCAAAGTAATTAGTGGTTATATAATACTAAAGATCAATTCTGATCAAAGGTCAAAGAACAAACTCTAAACACAATAAAACATTTCATCAAAGAAAATAATAATAATGAGTCAACACACTAAAACTTATGAAATGCAATTCTGAGGTGAAAATTCATTTCTCTAATAGCTTTCATCAACAAAGAAAGACAAAATCATAAATTGAGCATGCAATAAAAAAAAACCCTGAAGAAAATCCCCAACTAGATAACAACCTAGAAAGTATTAAAAATTATAGAAGATATTAATAATATTAATAAATAATATTAATAAAACAAACAAGCAAGTCCATTAAATTGATCATTAAAACTAGGAGCTGATTTTTATTTTAATTAACCTCAATTTTTTTTAAGAGAGGGAAAACAAACTGTTCATTTCAAAAGGGAAAAATTAAACAAAAACTAATAACAATTGAAGAGGAAATAAGTTATTAGAAATTATTACAAACTACAATTAAACTATAACTATAACTATAACTATAAAGTTATTTTGCCCAATTATATGTAAAAACCCTGATAATATAGAGGAAACAGATAAATACTTAACAAAAATATAAAATGTCCAGATTAATAAAAGAACTAAAATTATTTAAATAATGTGGACATTGAAAGCCAAAAATAAATAAATAAATATATTTTGGAAAATATGGTTTGTAGAAATAAAGACAGACCTAAATAATTGGAGAAACATTAATTGCTCATAGGTAGGTTTAGCTAACATAATAATTTTTTTTTTTGGTTTTTTGGCAGGGCAATTGTGGGTAAGTGACTTGCCCAAGGTCACACTGCTAGTGCATGTGTCAAGTGTCTCAGGCTGGATTTGAACTCAGGTCCTCCTGACTCCAGGGCCGATGTTCAATTCACTGCGCCATCTAGCTACCCTAGCTAATATAATAAAAATAAAAACATTAATTTATTCAGTGCTATACCAATTCAACTCTGAAAAAATATTTTATAAAAACTATAAAAAATAACAGCAGAATTCATACGGAGGAACAAACAGCCAAGAATCTCAAGGGTATTCAGAAAGAAAAAGAGAAAGAAATAAGAGTGGGGAAAGGGGGGGAAGAATCTTCAACACGGCAGCTGTTATTGTTCGTTCATTTTCAGTCATGTCTGATTCTCTTCATGACCCCATTTGGAGTTTTCTTGACAAAGATACTGAAGTGGTTTTGCCATTTCCTTCTCCAGCTCATTTTATAGATGAGGAAACTAAGGCAAACAGGGATAAATGGCTTACCCAGGGTCACACAGCTAGTAAGTGTGTAAGGACAGATTTGAACTCACGAAGATGAGTCTTCCGGACTCCAAACCCAACTCCAATCCACTGTACCACCTACGTGTCCTCTACATAGCAATATCAGATCTCAAAACAGCAATCATTAAAACTATATGTACAGGCCTCTTATGAAACAGTCATAAAAGCATATGCTATGCATTCCAAATGTTAAATTCAACTAGTATTGCTTAATTAATACAAGAGGTATCTTCTAGTCAGGAAGATCTGGGGTTCAAATCTTGCCGCTAGAGGTCTGACCATGGCAAAGTTCCTTAACCTCTCAGTGCTCCCAGGTAATTCTTGGAGGTACAAAATTAAAGACGGCTTCCTGATTTAGAGGAAGTTTCTACGTGAGAAATTACCTACACTGATTAAATCATAAGTCTTTACTCTTCCCACCTTAAAACATCAATAACACAGGCTATTTAGTGGGTGATTAATCCAAAGAAATCACTGGTAACAATTGATCTTAGTTTCTAAATGCATTCAGACTTGGGAGGCAATATTTTAATGATGATGATAATGATGAGTTTAAGATTTTCAAAGCACCTTAACCTTATGTTTATCTCAGCTGATCTTGATAACAACACTGAAAGATAAATGATGTTATTATCGCCACTTTACAAATGTGAAAACTAAGGCTGAGAGTGATTTGTCCTGGGTTACACAGCTAGTAAATGTCTCAGGCAGGATTAGAACTCATGTTTTTCTGGAGGCCAAGTCCAACATTCTTGACACCATACCTATTAACTGCCTAAGGCAAAAGTTTTCTTGAATTCTTTCTCAAGATACTGCCAAACATCTTGGCTTAAGAACCTGCTTTTAAGGGTTATTAGCCTGCATGATCAAGGCAGAAATGCCATGAAAAGATTTACTTTATGCCTAATACTTTCACGTATGGCATTAAATTATTTTTAAAGAGAACTTCCGTCACCTCATTCTTGACCCAGATTTCTGCCTGAAGTTTTGCTTACCCAAGTAGGCTAACATTGAATCTCCATCTAAGCAACTACCTTGCTTACAGTAACTTATAAACAGGACCTATATGTCTTCCCCTTTACTGAATGTATTTCTGAAATGTGACAGAAATTTCAAAGGTATTAAAGACTTTATTGGGAAAAAAAAGGAGACAAACAGGTGGTTCAGTGGATAGAGCACTGGCTCTGGAGTCAGGAGGACCTGAGTTTAAATGTAGCCTTAGACACTTACTAGCTATATGACCCTGAGCAAGTCACTTAACCCTGAGAAAGAAAGAAAGGCGGGGGGAGGGAGAGAGGAAGGGAGGAAGAAAGGGGAAGGGGGTGGAGGAGGAGAGAGGGGAGGGAGGGAGGGAAGGAGGGAGAGAGAGAGAGAGAGAGAGAGAGAAAATTTTAAAAATGGAGCTTTTCTCCTAAATAGGGTTAAAGTTCTACAAAC
The DNA here is from genome assembly GCA_028646595.1 of Phalanger gymnotis. Lineage (NCBI taxonomy): Eukaryota > Metazoa > Chordata > Mammalia > Diprotodontia > Phalangeridae > Phalanger > Phalanger gymnotis. The sequence continues at coordinate 300,169,086 of CM053623.1, forward strand.
ATTTAATTTTTTTTAAATGATGCTCCCAATAGCTAACAAGAATCTGTAGGGTTCACTCTATTCCCCCAAAAGGAAGAAGACAGAAGCTACGACAAATAAATAAACCCATTCATGTGTGGAGCTGGCAAACCAGTGTTGGGTAGGAAGAGAAATGCTTCTCCCCTGGGAAGAGGCAGATGCAGAAGTGCCAGCATGAAATCCACTGCAGAGGGGCAGAAGGTTGTACCTGGGATGCTGAGCTTTCTGCACACCAGGGCCACCATACCTCGGCTGCTGGAGGTTCTGAAGGCTCATTCTCTTCGCTGTCACTGGAGCTGCTTTCACTCTCGGAGTCTGATGAGGTGTCAGAGTCACTGGTGCTCTCTGATTCTGTATTGCTGGAATGTGCCGAAACCACGCTGTCTGCCAGGGACTGCGGAACGCTGCAAAGCCAGGGGGAGAAAATAAGACAGCGGCTTCTCTCTTTCCCCTCTCATCTGGCACCCACTTCTCTCTCTCTCTCTTTTTTGGTTTTAACAATCATCCACTGCAAATATATTGGGGCCTTTTGTTATCAAAAGAGATCAAAACCATGGCTATAGAGCTAGAAGGCACCTCAGAGGCCATCCAGTATAAAATTCTCATTTTACAATAAGGAAACTGAAGCAAAAACTGGGTAAGTGATTTCCCCCACCACGTAAGTTCTAAATATGGGAAATGGAAAATACTAGTTCCTGCTTTAAAAAAAAAATTATGAGATAGGCTATGAACACAGGTCCTTGGGGAATCTTTAACCTCTGGATCTGAATTTCACAAATGAAATCTTCCCTTCTAGGACAGTCAGCTATAAGGTTTATTCCTAAAGAATCCCAAATAACTTAATCTTTACTAGAAATATGTTTATTTTTTAAGACAACTGAAATAATACCAATTTTAAAAAAGGGAAAAAAATCAACATTTGATGTTTCTTTTTCTTCTAAGAACTATGGTATGATATCAAGAACTGTTTGTAAATATGATGACTGTGAAAAAAGAGTTGAAAAACCAGTCACTTAGTAGGCATACACTGGCTAATTTCTGCACAATGAAAAAACCAAGGACTGTGTCCAATGGGCAAGGTATGTTCAGATACAGACAAAGAGAGACAGACAGACACAGACACAGACACACACACACACACAAACTTCTTGAAGTCATTCAAGTACAACCACAATGGAAGGTGATCCACCAATTATTTCATTATTACTCATTGTATGTGACACCAGTAGAGAGCAACAAAGTAGACAGAATAAAGCGCTCTCACCCAAGGGAATATGTAACTAACTAGTACCTTGAAGGTTCCCAAATATTCTTAAAGGAATGTCAAAAGAGAAAAGTTGCATCATAATTTTCAGACTTATAAATTTCTCACATTTTTTTCTGATAGAAAACATAATTTTCAACAGCCAACTTCAAAACTTTGCTTTTAGAAATTAAGTTAAAAGAAAGAGTGATCATTTCTCCATTGTCAACAATGCATTGTCAAGCGATTGGATAATGTTGCTATCTGAATATGTTACAGAATCTTAATGTAAAATTGAGGCCTTCTATTAGGACAAATATTACAAATATTATCTACAATTAATATCTACAATTATTGGCATGTTAGCTGTGTGTCTGCGCTAAGTAAACCTGGTTCATTAAGCATGACTTTTATTTCAAGGGTACCAACGAACTTCATTTTAGTCTCTAAGCTATCCTTTCCAAAGTGTTACATCACTAATCCACACTGTATCATCAGTTGGTTGTTTGAAGGTCATGGGCTCAACTTTGAGCTTCAAAAGAACTGGTAGATCATCTTTACTTCCCTTTCTTCGAGGCTATCAAACATGTTTGCCGCAACAAAATATTGAAGAGCACTAAACCTATTTACTTTTTCTGATTACTACACTGAAAGATATTTATTTTTAAAAACCTAGAAGTTTCTTTTATCTTTTACTATTTAATGCAGGTCTCAAATGAAGAAATATGCCCACAAATGAATTTCCCAAGTTAAGCCTAACCAACCAACCATAGTAAAAGAACCAATTTAAACTTAACCAGCACTCAGTCCCTATTCACTTCACCTAAACCCACTCTAAGAACAGATTCTAACATAAAGAATGTGTGAACTAGCTGAATCTCTCAAAAATTATAAAAAATATTTTCTCCATTTTTGGTAGAAAATCAAAATTTCTACAGATGTGAGGGAAAATACAGTACCTTGCAGGAGCAGAAGGAGGGGGCTTCTCGGAGGCCTAAGTTTTTACAGAGAGGGAAAGAAGAAATTGAGGGAAGAAACAGAGAAGAATTGGTTAAGTTAATGCAACTTAGAACACAGCAAGTTACATGGACTTAAAAGCAATTTCTATTTTATGTCATATGTAAAACTGACTTGCTCATCACCACTGTCTTCGCTGTCACTGATCTGAAGGTCATCCTCTAACATCCTAGAAAACATAGAGAGAGAGAAAGAAAGAGAGACAAATTTTAGTTTGAGAAGCAATCTTTATTACATTTCCAAACTTCTTAAAACTTATGTGATTTATCTACAGTAAACACTAAAAACAAGCACTAGGAACTCTGTTTCAAATTTGATAATAGAGGCCCAAAACCTCAGGGTCCCTACTTTCTTTTTCAATATTAATAGAAAAACTGACTCTTTATATTCTAAGAACAATTTTGTTTAATTTTTGCTTTTTTTTTTTGGATCCTCACAGACTTAAAATTGCACTAAGACTTTGGGGACACACAACGGCCCTAATAACTCATTCAACAACAGTATTCAATTTTGCCGTGTGCAACTGTGAAATTTAAGCAATAGAGAACAGGAAAATAGGTAACACACAGAAAAACTAGTAAGAAACCTGGTAAAACATTTAAATGAAATTCATTCTTGAACTATATGAATTTCAAGAAGTATGACAAACATCTATAGTGCCCCAGTTTTTCTGCGCAAGCCTTACAAATCTAAAGTTAGATTTGTGTGTAAATTCAAATATCAACAATTAAACTAGTTCCTTCATCATGGACATCATCAAATCAAATGTAGAATCAAATGAATCAGTTCAGTCATTTTGAATGGGGTAGATAACCTGTAGAATTCAAGACTAGAACATTTTCCCTCAAAAGCATCAGATTTTAAGTTTGAATTAACCAATTAACTTTCCTTACATAAATGCAGGCAAATAGCTCAGTCTAATGCCTATTTGACAGGGTATTGCCATACTATATAGGTATTAAAGCAGGAAAGGGGGTGAGAAAATATTTTAAGAAAAGAAAACCAAAATCCTAGAGTAACCTAATACTTAAGGAAACAGTAACTTACCCAATAGGCAGACAGCTCCACATTAAAAAAAAAAATACTCTAGTTTCTGCAAGTCTACTAATTAAAGAAAAGGCAAATTAACAGCAAAGGTAGCAGAAACAATCTCACTTTGGAAGGTTCATTTCCCATCACTATTATCTTTATGAGAAAAGAGATAAGCAGATTTCCCAACACTCTTTCAAGACAATTCAGAGGGAATCTGAGGTATTTCAGACGGAAGATGGGTAAAAATAGTATATTTTTTTAAATTCTACATTGTATGTTTCTTCTATAACCTCCTCTCTCCACTACAGAGTTTCCCATGAAAATATGCTGATGAATGAAATTTACAGAATTTTATTCATTATTCTTATTTCTATACAACTGCCAAATTTTCTTGGAATTAATTATGACCAACAGGCAGTATAAGTGTGGTCTGTCGAACAGAGGCCCATATACGTCTTGCTGTTAACGGATAATAGCTGCTACTTAATTTCTCAATCCCCCAGGCAACCCATCAAGATAGTAACTTATAGACAAGCTGTTAGGATGTGCCAATCAATCAACAAATATCTTCTTCCTGAGAATACATGCTTCTCCTGCTTGAGTCCAGGTTCGCAGAAGTTCCTGGAATATAACACTGTTGGGCTTCCCTTAGTCATTTAGGGGCTCCCATTAAACCTCAAAGGACTGGGTTCAGGGGAGACACTCAACCTCCCAATCACCTGCCTTAATGGGCAAATCTACCAGTTGTGTACCATTGAATGAAACCCTCTGAATGGTTAACATACTACCATTCCTTTGTACTTTCCCTATTCCAATAATACTATACTCCTGACAGCTGAAGAAGAAACCCTACTTCCCAAAACTCAACTGCTGAAATTCATTCCCACCCACTTCAATCAAATCATAATACAGATTTTCCCACTATGCCATTTGGTATTTGTACTCCATAATATATAAGCTTCCTTTCATTTTAGACTCCTTTTTCTCTTTTTCATTCCATCTTTTGGGTCTCTGAGATGTCACTGTAGCCCATCCTTTTCAGAGATGGTTATACCTTCTCTGGTCTACATTTCTCATTGTCTTCCAAACCCTTTGCAATCCGACTTCCTGCTTCATCAGGAAACCGATCACTTTCTCCCAAGTGAACCATAATCTCTTTATTACCAAATCTAATGGCCTTTTCTGAAACCTCATCATCTTTGATCTGTCTAAAGCACTTGACAAGGAGGAGTACTTTTTTTCCCCTTGATGCTCTATTTTCCTCTGAGTTTTCATGACATTGCTCTTGGTTTTACTAGCATACTGGCACTCCTCTTCAGTCTACTTTGCTACATCTTCATCTATATACCACCCCCACTAAATGTATTGCCCAAGGCTCCACTCTTTTTTTCTTTTAGAATTTTTTTTTTATTATTTTAAAGTGTTTTTGTTTTAGTATTTCCCAAAGTGATCTCATTAATATGGCTATAAGTATCATCTTTATGCAAATGATTCTCAGATCTATATATACATCCAGCCCTAGAATTTTTTCTGAGCTCCAATCCAGCATTTCCAATTAGCCACTGGACATTCTGAATTAATGTTCCATAGGTTTATCAGACTTGATGTGTCCGAAACAAAAATAATTATTTATTCCCCAAATCAATCCTTCCTTTGAACTTCACTATCATTACTAAGGGCACAACTATCCTCCAAGTCACCCAAGTTCACAACCTCAGTGTTATTCAACTCCTCAATCTCATGCACCTACCACCCTAGTTCAGACCCTCTCAATTGGTTTTCTTGACTCAAATCCTTCCCTATTCCAATATATCCTCTATAGAGTGACCAAAGTAATTTTCCTAAAGAAAAAGTTTGACCATGTCATCTCTACTCTCCACTCACCTAATAAATCCCACAGTGGCTCCCCATTACATCAAGAATCCAATATGTACTTCTTTTGACACTTAAAGTTCTTCATAACCTAGCCCTTCCCTAATTTTCTACTCTTCTTAGACATTACTTCCAAGCATGTCCTTCATGGCATGTTCCAACTATACTGGACTGGTCCTCACTCTGATAGAATAGCTATATGCCAAGGTTCCTCTTCCCCCACGCACCCATCCCAATGCTAGGTTGAATCCCTCCTTCACAAGCGAAGAAACTGTCCTCAAGAACTGACTAGTCCAAGGGGTTAATGTTCTACCCCAATCCCCCAGCTTCCTGGTGGCTTCTGGACATATTTATGTGACTTCTTTATCTAAGGGTATAGTCCACCCATGCAGACTTGGGTCTTTTCTGGTTTGATAGATGAAACAATATCTACCTATCAATGGAATTATAGTCTAGACTACTAAATCCACTGAAAGCTATTTATAAGAATAGTCTATATATGGACTACTTTTGTATGTTGTATATAGCAATGTACAGCAACAATATAAAATTGTATCAATTAAGCTAACTGCAAAGAGTTAACCCCAAATGTATATTGGAATCTATACTGAAAGTATATAAATTTACTTAAGCAAATAAAAAAGGTCCATATGCTGTTATGAAAGGGATTATGGCTTAACTCATCTACCCCAATAACCTGTCTCTTAAAATTTAAGATGAAACTTAATAATTTTAAGCCTGAAAGGTAATTTATTTCATCTTTATCATCAGGTTTGTCCCTATCCCGAAATTATTAGAGCACCAATATGGTTTTCTTTGGCATCGCTTAGCATAAGTTAACAGTTGAGTAAGTAAATCACATTTTACATTAATGAATGGTATACTCTTTTGTTGGTATACTTTTTATTTTTAGAAAATTATTCCTTTAGCTATTTTAAAAGAAAATTGTTAAGAATTGTCTGTAGGGGCATAATGTAAAAGGAATTTGGTAATGAGTCAGCATAGATTAGTATCTCATCCTTACTGCTCCACTGTTGTTGCATGTAAGGAGGGTATAAGAAATATATCTCTTATGTAACACCAAGTCAAAACAGAACCATTTCTTTCTTGAGAGTCTTTGGAATACATGGCACATCGCAAATCAATAAGTTGTTTTAAAAATATATTGTAAGTAGGCATAAAAATTCTGGCGCCACTGATGCAGAGCCATATGAGGCCCATCACTAATTGCTAATCCAACCTGCTGTTATGAACTGATTATAAGGACTCTGACACCTGAGATAACCCGCTAAGACTCTCTCTTTGCAAAGCAAATGCTTTGAATGCATTGACAGAAAAAGTCCCTTAACCAATGAAAACCTGGGTCTGGAACAACAAAAGTGACCAAGTCATTCCTCAAAGAAGTTTTTTATTACTACCAGTAATCACTGACAAAACCTAGAATGTGGAACCATGAAATTGTACTTTAAGTTTTTAAAATCCAATGTTACGTAAAATATTACTGAGGTTTAAAAGCCCTGAAATGCAGAAATTTAGCAATGCCTGGGTGAAGATCTTGAATTCCATTTCCTTTCAAAAAACATTTATTAAATCTAACTTTGCTTTAGCGTGTGCCTGACACAAGTAATCAAAACAAAAATAAATCTACCTCTTGTGATCCTTTCCTCTCTCATCAATATCGAAATACTATATTTAGACTTTAAAAGACAGATATAAAGTGAAACTACACATATACTAATTATAATGATCAAGACAGAATACAATCTTAAGTATTTGGAGATTAAGTAATCCTTTGAGTAGTAATATAAAATAGTATGACAATCTAATCACAAAGAGTTAACCCCAAATTAAAGGCTCAAGAAGATCCTATGTTTAAATGTATTTTAGATGAGTAACTACAACATCAAAATACCCTCTGAAGCCCTTCCTCACTGAACACATTTGGGAAACTTACGATGTTGCTGGCTGAGAATTAGAGCACGTTTTTGAAGATGTACCATGCTGTTCTGTGAAGAGAGAGAAGTATATTAAGGATAAACCAACCAACAGTCACTCTTCTTTGCACCTCATCTGCCACATCTATAAAATGGTGATAAAAATGTGTTTGTTTCATAGCTCTGTGATGTGCCAATTTTTAGATTAAAAATGACAATGTATGTAAAGCAACATGAAAACTCTAAAATGCCATATAAACACCAGTTATTACTACACAAATATGTGTTATTGTTGTAAGGCAGGGCAAAAGTTAAATTACTTGGCGAAGAATCAGGGCACCAACTTGGATTTTCGGACTACCTTAGTATCACCACAATTATGTAACATTTTTTTGAAATACAGAGCAAATCCTATAACACAATCACAATTTTCTATCACAGTGAAATTTAGTTTCCATGAGTACTTTGCTCAATATCATATTCCCAGCCTCTAGATCCATTATCCTGAGGCATCTCCATCTCTGCTTCCCCTTTCCTTATTTTCATTCCCTACTTCTCATCCCCCAAGCTACAAAAAAAGCAGTAAATTAGACAACAATGAAACGAGTGAATTGAACATAGCAAGTGAAAGAGAGAAGAGTTAGCTGAAGATTTTTACCCTTTTGCTTTCCTTCCCTTTCAAGATATAGGGAACTGTGTGTGCATGCGTGTAAGTTAACTTTTGGAAGTTTGATTAGGAAACAATACTGATTTATGAAAAAAATCTGGGAAAGGCTGTGGTTCCCTCTCTTTTCCTTTAAACCAAATTTTAAAATTTTACATACTCATGAAGCAAATTCAAAGAACACCCACAGGGACTGGAGAAACCACTGCTAAGCACAGCATGGGGCACACGGTAGGCAGTTAATAAATGTTTATTGATTTCATTTGGTTGTACTTAGCTATCCCTCATAAAATAAAAATCAGCAAAACTATTCATGCATAGTAGCAGATGTCAATGGTTCTATTCTTGGGAAGGCTGAGGTTGGTAGATGGTGTGAATGTGGGAGTTCTAAGCTGCAGGAGGGGATAATGTCCTAAAGACATCAACATAGCAAGTCCCAACGACTGGGTGACCACAACATTACCTAAGAAAGGCTGAACTAACCAAGGTCAGGTGTGAGCTTATGTGCTAATCACTGGTGTGGCCAAGCAACAGACTGGCCATTTCTAGCTTGAGCAACATAGGGAAAGACCAATGTCCAAAAAGAGAAATAACAGTGATGGCGATGAGGTATTACCTGTGTTAATGTTCAGACTTTTTCTATTTGCCTAAGGCAATCATTTTCTGCCTCTACCATGAAACCTTACTGTTAAATTTTATCAATCAGAACCAGTGATGCTCAATTTCCCTTTGTAACAATGGGCTACAAAGTTTGACTTACTGTGGTTCTGTAATACAGATTCAATGTGCTGAAATTCCTGGAAAACAACAAAAGCTCACATTAATAACTTTAGGAAGATTCATGAACATTATAAGTACAAAGCTATCATAATGCTACTGGATTTTAATGTGGAAAACTATTTCATTTTTTTGAGGTGGTTTTATAGGTTTTTTTTTTAAAAAAAGAAATCTCATTTTTCTGCTTTCTTGTAAACTTGAATCACTAATAATCTTCACTTTATAATGCAGATGAGCTACACATAGGAACAAAATAGGAAACTGCAAACAAAAACGTGACTTGGAACATAATTAAATATACTTGTGAGATATTGTCTAGGAACAAATCATGGGGAGCAACCTCGAAGCCCACAGGATTCGTTGTCAAAGGAAATACAAAGTATGACAAATTTCTTATGCTAACCCAAAGGGAATCCCAAGGAAAATAGTCAAATTAAAATTCAATAAATTTAATAATACATTAAGTACAAAAGAAAATATTATCTAATATTTACTCTAAGGCAATGATTTGCCTATTATTAAAAGCCAGAAAGAACAAATTTCCATAGAGAAATTATAACTACATTTCTTTAATATATTATTAGTTGGCCCAAGCTTCATTAGGCAAACTCCCTCTTCACAGACACTATCTTTTAACAGTTTAAACACCAGTCTCTAAAAACAAGTATAAAATACTTGAGTGAAACACAAAAGACTGCTTGAATTGAGGCAGGAAGTCTGACTCCCATATACCTCCCATACACCTATTCCAGTCAAAATAAAAATAGCACTAGATGAAATGATGTTCAAGAAATTTTATGAAAAACATGAATAAGTCACTTGATGTACCACAAAATTGCATTTAAAAAATCAGTCAGAAGTCCAAAGACAATAGGAAAAGGGGCCCATCAAAAAAGTCAATGCCAATCCAAAAGACAAAATACTCTTATCTCTTGAACAGAGATTGGATAGAGAGTGCTCTAACCCAGAAAGACTGTTATGTGGAGGCGGCAGGAGCAGAGGATCTTCAGAAAACCTGTGGGTAACTGGATACCCATAGGGTGGATCTTAGTAGCCACTGGGAGCAATGCTCAGACAAGGACATATATAGGTCCATCTTCTCTACCTCAAAGGTCCAAGGGAATAAAAAGCTGCCAGAGCGCTAAGCACACACCCACCAGTAATAGACATTATCAAAGAAAGACAGTGCTGAAATGTAGGAAGGTGCATCGCCCCAGCACAAATGATGGCAGACTCTAGGCCATGAACAAAGCCCCAGTTCAGGAATCAGAGATAGGAATAAACATAAGAAGAAACTAACCACTCTAAAGAAATTTGCATAGAATCAGAGATGACCAAAAAATCCAAATTAGAAAAAGAGTCACCCCACAAAAGAGACAAGCAGAGACTCAAAGGAAAAAAATGAGTGTCCCATAAGTACTATAAGAATACGTAGAAGATATGGACAAGAGATTTCTAATAATGAAAATAAAAACTCTAGAGGAAGGAAAATTAATATTTCAGAAAAGAAAGTGGCAAAACCTTGTCAAAGTAATGGACTCCTTCAAAATTAAAGGTACTACCTTTTGAAATACTTTAGTACTGAAATGTGCAAAATGATTTTTCGATAAAGAAAAAGAACCAAAGCCATTAGCAATGGATGTAAGATGTTGTCTCTTTCATATAGAACATTACGGTGCCTAGAAAGAGTAGAAAAAGAGCTCTGGATTAATAGTAACTACTAAAATCTATGTGTAAAGAAACAGTTTTCAGATAAGCTATGAAAAATTTGAGGACAAAGGGGACAGAAAATGGATTGTGGTATGAATGAAATACAGATTCCTAACTTGAGGTCCATGAACTTGTTTTTTAAAAATATTTCATTAACTGTATTTCAATATATTTGGTTTCCTCTGTAATTCCATTTTATGCATTTTCTTTTTTTTTTTCAGTCTTTTGATTTTGTTTTAATATTTCATGTCTCATGGAGTCACATTGCCTTCTGTTGGGCCCCTAAAAGTTAAGAGAGTTCAATTCTTGGGTAAGGCTTACCATTGTCTCCTTCTATTGCATTGCATTTTGTATCTGATTTCATTTTATTTTATGCATTTTCAAACATTATTCTGAGAAGGGGTCCATAGGCTTCACCAGACTGCCTAAGGAGTCCATGACAAAACAGCATTTAAGGACTCTTAATGTAAAGGCTTAAAACACTTTGGAAAGGGTGTAGAGTGACTGCAGTTTTGTATGTGAACAGTTCCAATGGTATGAAGGGGCAGAAAAAGAATTTCTATTCATTAAAAACAGATAAAATGTGAGTTTAAAGAAAAGGACTGAAGAATGGGTGGAGCTACAAAGCACTGTGGTCCATCAACTTATTTGCATGCAACTATTTTAAGGAATAAAGGTAAAAGTAAAAAATATCAGATATCAGATAAATGCTACAAACCATGAAATAATTAAATAAGGATTACTCATTTCACAGGAGGAGATTTGGTGAGATTTTACCTCTTCAGTGCAAGGTGAGATAATGAGTACCTGAAGACACTGATTTAAGTCACTGAAACACAGGGAAGAAGCCAAAGAAGCATGGCTACTCTGGCTAAGAATGGACAGGAAGAGAAAGACTAAGCAGGTAGTAGAAAAGTAGCTCACCTGAGGCTTTAAAAGGTTTCAGCAACCAGTACTTTACTGACTAAAGAGTGACCTTCCCTCATCAGATGAGAGATTCAAGGTCAGCTCTTGCTTTTCAGGAACATCTAGAGAGGTAAAAGCCTCTTTCACTACAAGGCTCTACCTCACACCTATTAAGACCAGCAAAGAGGACAAAAACAGGAAATGACAACTGTTGGAAGTATCTGTAACAATATTACTAGCAGCTGCTGTGGGGGTGTAAGGCCAAGAACACCAGCACACAGGAGGGCAGCTAGAACAGGTTCTTTGATTTGCTTTTCTAAGGAAAGCAACTTCAAGGGGTTAACAATCTCACTTTAATCAAACATACATATATCATTTACTTAGTTCGGGGGAAAAAGTCAGCACCCTGAACTTCAGAACAAATACAAACAGAAATTACAAACAGAGAAAATAACAACAGACAGGCTTCTAGCTGTCTGACCAAAGCTATAGATACATAGTTATCAAAGAGAGAAGCACCAACAACTGGGTTTTTAAAGCGGGGGGGGGGAGCCCCGCGGTGCTCCTTAATGGCTACCTAGAGTCGTGTCTGGTCAAATCACTACACTCTTCCAGTGAGTGAGCCCCAAAGCAAAACTTCTCCCCCAGTTCTGAGAGTTCTCAATTCTCAATTCTGAGATCAATGGCTATCTTCTGGGTATATATACCCTTTTTTCAGGGCCCAAGTGCTTCACGCCTCTTGTGACTTAACTAGCAAAAGGGTGTGGGTCTTCTACAAAAAAAAGGCAAGACTCAGTCAAAGGCACTTGATCACCTTAGTGGTAAGAAGCATTCCAAAACAAAAGACAACAAAAAGTCCCACTTTGCTTGCCCTTTGATTGCAGGAAAACCAGCACAGGACTTCACTCTTGGTGGATTTGGGAATTAGTACAGTCACCCTGGAAAGCAATTTAGAATTATGCCCCCAAAGTGATTGAACTGTGTCTAACAAACACTACCACCACTAACCAAAAAAAAAAAAAAAGAGGGAAAAAAAGACTCATATGTACAAAAATATTTATAGTAGCTAATTTTTGTTATGACAAAGAACTGCAAACTTAAAGGGGTACCCATCAATAGGAAAAGAGCTGAACCAATTATGGTATATGAATGTAGTGAAACATTATTATGCTGTAATAAGAATGAAAGGACTTATTTCAGAGAAGTCCAGTAATTCTAGAAAGAACTGATAGAAATGAAATGATCAGATCCAAGAGAACAATTTATATAGTACCAACAATACTGTGCAGAAAGGAAACTTTTAAAGACATAAGAATTCTGAGTAATGCAATGACAAACTATGATTGCAGAGGGCTGATCGTGGAGCATCCTCTTGACTTACTGGAAGAAAGGCAATGTGCTCAATGTATAGAGGAAGACGGACATTTTGGAAGTTGGTCTATGGGGAATTTGTTTTCCTTTAATCTGTACATTTTGACAAAAAGACATTTATCTTTTTTTCATTGGGTAGGTAATAGGGGCCAAGAGGGAAGAAAGCTATGTACATGCTAGGGTAGCCAAAAAAAAAAGGAAAATAAAATATAGAAAAGTGAGTCATTGAAGCAATCTTTTGCAAATGCACAGAAAAGAACAGAAGGAAAGTCAGAAGTACGTCAGTAAGTACAACAGCTTTTAAAGTTACATGTTGAATTTATTACATTTAAAAAGAAAAGCAAACTATAAATATTAGTTTGGCAATTTCAAGTACAATAGTCTTTTTCTTTTTCACTCTGTATTTGAGAATGCCCATTTTATTTTATATCTGTTAAGTTCAGAATAAAAATAGAGTAGTTTAACAATTTTTTAAGTGTCTATGGTTCTCTGCTGTCTTCTTTGTATTGAGAGGGAAAAAAGCAGAAAGGGGAAAGATGTTGTACAACTGCTATGCTTTAAAGGAAAGGTTTGTAAGCTTTAACTGGAGGATGCAGTATCCCAGGGAGTGAATATCTGCCTGGGCTTGTTTGTACTGAGCCAGCCAGATTTCCTGGGTAGTTCTCGGGTTTAATGGAGACTGCTAGCTAAATTAAGAGAGTAACACTCCCTCAGAGACCTTTTAGGGGTGATTATGTATTAAAGGAGTTTATAATGCTGTCGGCTTGAAAGAGGAAGAGGATTTGCCTAGTTGAAGAACAGTAGGATTAAGGCAGCTGGGGGCACCATAGTGCACAGGGTGCTGGGCTTAGATTCAGAAGAGTCATCTTCATGAGTTCAAATCTGGTCTCTGACACATACGAGCTGTGTGACCCTGGGCAAATCACATAATCACCCTTTTTGCCTCAGTTTCCTCGTCTATAAAATGAGCTGGAGAAGGAAATGGCAAACCACTCCAGGATCTTTGCCAAGAAAACCCCAAATGGGGCCAAAAAGAGTTGGACACAACTGAAAAACAACTGAACTGAGGAAAAGGGGAACAGCTAAAGGAAAAGCAGCTTTTTGTGGTACAAATATTCTTTAATGGACTAATGACATCCAGATCCATAGTCTAGAGTTGTGGGTTACCCCATGCATATGGCTTTTCCGGACTCATGCATTACCCTGCCAGATTTCTCTAAGAATATGCCCTTTTCCACCCATAGATAACAAAAGCATGCATTGGTGAGACAGAGTTAAGTGTAGAAAGTGTAGAAATTTATACATGTATAAATGATAATAGGAGGGAATAGGGAAGAATAATGCCTAAGAGGAAATAGTTAAGAGTAAAAATGAACTTCAACTTCAAAGGGATGATCCTGAAGGGAATTTTTAAAAAGTGGACAGTGAAGGACAAGGGTTGGCCATCAACTGGAGAAAGGCTGAACAAAATATGACATAGAGATGTAAGGTAATATTATCCACTCTAAGAAATGACAAAATGTTTTCAGAGAATCATGAAACAACCTATGAAATGATACAGAGTAAAGTGGACAGAGGTAGGAGGACAATTTATAAAATCAATTTTGAAAGACTTAAGAATTCTGATTAAAGAAATAATTGACCGCAGAGGAAATCGTGATGAACGTGTTACTCAATTCATATTGAAGTCACAGACTCAAATAGACACACACTTTCATACATGACCACTGTGTAGATTTACCTTGCCTGGTTATATTTATTTATTACAATGGTGCTTTTTTGTTTGTTTCTTTATGTGGCGGTGATGGTGGGGGCAGTAGATTAGTAATAGTGATACAAAAAGAAGGCCACTGAAAGATTTTTTTTAAAATGCACAAGAGAAAAAAGTTCTATGGAAATATAGCCAAGAAAAACAGTTTTAAAGGAAACATGTTGAATATACTTGGAATATATTATATACTTTTAAAAAGCAAGCTATAGAAAACAGAGATTCACAATTTTGTATAAAGTCCTATTTTTAACGTATTATGGAAATGCTTAATCTTTTTGGTGTTTGATAAGTTCAAAATGAAAAAAATTGAATTGAATTATAAAAAATAAAATACTTGTCAGAAAAGATTTGCAACAATTGTTATACTACTCATAAACTCATTTAGACTGTTCCTAAGGACTTTCCAAAGTCATATAGAACTTAAGAGCTGGAATAACAATAGAGATAATCTAATCTAATATCCTCATTTTTATAAAGATAAATGACTTGTGCAGGGTCACCACTGGACCTAGAACTAAGATCTCAAGTTCCCAGTGAGGGACGGAAGGATAGAGGGATAAAGGCAGGCAGGAAGGAGCATTTATTAAGCACCTACTTTATGCCAGGAAGAGGGCTAAGTGCTTTAGAAAACACTCCTTTAATCCTCACAACAACACTGAAAGGCAGGTCTTATTATCATCCCCATTTCAGAAACTATAGAGAGAGGTTAAGTGACTTACCCAGGGTCACTCAATTCCCTAATCGAGAAATTAAGAGTTTTTGGCTTTTATTTTTACTGTTTAATGTATCATTCCAATGCTCCATTAAACAATAGGCTGAATTTTTTATGCACTTAAAAATTTTACCTTTGTTGGGAAGGGAAATTTTGAAGATTCAGCTGTGTTAGGCGTATGGATTGCTGTTAAGGGTGGAGGCCATGAATGGGTCATTTCCTGAAAAAAATTAGAAGAAAGTAATTATAAATAAGCCGTTTCCTGGTATTTCATTTAGTTCATTTAAAATTAATGTGTAAGGAAAGCAGAACTGCTGTTAGAAAAAAACCTTAACTGACAGCTGTGATCCATTTCTCTTAAAAAAACATAATAGGTCACCCATCGTATATGCAAAACATTGCACATCTTCAGCATAAATGAATAAAAATTAGTTTAGAGGGAAAAAAATCAGAATAAGTTGTTAAAAACATATGCATCTTTTAAAAAAATGATTTAATAACAAGCAGCTTAAACTTAATAAAGTCTCTAAATTCTACTAAATAAGTGATATACCCATATTAAAATAGCTGGACTGATAAACTACTGAAACACAAATCAGAGAATAACAGACAGAATAACGACGGCAGCTTACTAAATGTATTATATTATCAGGCAGGATACATTCTGTTCTGGTATTGTATTTGCAGGAAATATTCGAGTTGAAATGGCATAACTTTCCTGTTTAAACTACACACATAAAAAAATCTTGGCTATCACTTCTACTTGCTAAGCTTTAATGCATTTAACACTTCCCTGATATACATTAGCATGCAATCTTATTTTTTCTTGTACTGCTTAACAACAATATAACAAAATGAAAATTTGTTTTCACTTATTTTCTTCAGGCCAAAAACGATTTCTGTGATTACCAAATTAACACCTTTTTCCTAAACAGGATGAGCAATGATAAAAATTTCCTTCTTAAGTATTTTGTAAACCTTACTTTTCTTGTTTAGTCAGGTTCAACTCTGTGTAACCCTATGGACCACAGCAGGTCAGGCTCTTCAGTCCTCCACCATTTCTCAAAATCTGTCCAAGTTCATGCTCATTGTTTCCATATTTATCTGTCTCATCCTCTGCCATCCTCTTTTCCTTTTGTCTTCAATCTTTCCCAACATCAGGGTCTTTCCAATGTGTCCTGTCCTCTCATTCTGTGGCTAAAGTATTTAAGCTTCAGCTTCAGTATTTGATCTTGCAGTGAATTAATTTCTTTAAGTATTGGCTCATTTGATCTCCTTGCTGTCCAAAGGACTCTCAAAAGTCTTCTGCACCATCACAATTCAAAAGCATTGATTCTGAGCCACTTAGCTTTCCTTGTAGTCCAATTCTCACAGACATATATTTCTACAGGAAAAAAAATCATACCTCTGACTGTATGGGCATTTGTTGGCAAGGTGATATTTCTGCTTTTTATAATGCTGTTCAGATTTGGCATAGATGTCCTTCCAAGTAACAAGTATCTTTTAATTTCATGTCTGAAGTCATGTTTTGCAGTGATCTTTGAGCCCAAGAATATAAAATCTGACACTGCTTCCATTTCTTCTCCTTCTATTTGCCAGAGTTGATGGAACCAGTCACCAAGATCTTGGTTTTTTAGATGTCAAGCCAGCTTTTACACTATTGTCTTTTACCCTCATCATGAGGCTTATTAATTCTTCTTCACTTTCTGCCATCGTAGTGGTAGCATATCTGAGATTGTCGACATATCTCCCAACAATCTTAATTCTGGCTTTTCATTCATCCAGCCTGACATTTTGCATGTTGCACTCTGCATACCAGTTAAATAAAGTGACAATGTACAGTCCAGTTATACGTCTTTTCCAATTTTAAACCAATCAGTTCTTTCATGTTAGGTTCTATTATTTACTGACCCACATACAGGTTCCTCAAGGGACAAGTAAGATGCTCTGGTACTCCCATCTCTTTGAGGACTTGCCACATTTTGTTGTAGTTCACATAGTCAAAGGCTTTAGTGTAGTCAATGAAGCAGAAGTAGATTTTTTGTTTTTTGGAACTCCCTTGCTTTCTTCATAGTCCATCAAATGCTGGCAATTTGGTCCTTAGTTCCTCTGCCTCTTTGAAAACCAGCCTGTACTTCTGTTAAATTTTTGGTTCACATGTTGCTGAATTCTAGCTTGCAGAATCCTAAGTATAATCTTGGTGGAGTGTGAAATGAATCCAATTGTTTGGTGATTTGAGCATTCCTTGGCATTGCCCTTCTTTAGGGATGAGATGTAAACTGATCTTTTCCAAGGCAGTGGCCACTACTGAGCTTTCCAACTTCCCTGGCATAGTAAGTACAGCACTTTAACAGAATCAGCTTTTATGGGTTTAAATAGTTCAGCTGTAATCCCATCACCTTCTAGCCTTATTATTAGCAAAGCTTCCTAAGGATCACTTTTTCTTCATTCTCCAGGATATGTGGCTCTAGATCAGTAACTGCACTATTGTGGTTATTAAAAATTATCTTTCTTGTATAGATCTTTGTATTCTTGCCACCTCTTCTTAATCTCTTCTACTTCTATTAAGTCCCTACCTTTTTTGTTTTTTATCATGCCCATTTTTTGCATGAAATGTTCTCTTCATATCTCTAATTTTCTTGAAGAATTCTCTTGTCTTTCCCGTACTATTATTTTCTTCTATTTCTTTACATTGCTCATTTGTTAAAAAATCTTCTTATCTCACCTTACTCTTCTGTGGAGTTCTCTATTCAGTTGGGTATCTTTCCCTTTCTCCCTTCCCTTTCCTTAGCTACTTGTAAAGTCACATCAGAATATTTTACTTTCTTGCTCTTTCCTGGGGTGAGGAGTGGGGGGTGGGGTGGGGTGGTATGGGGATTTTTTTGTTGTCTCCCATACAATATTGTGAACCACTATCCATAGTTCTTCTGGCACTCTAACTACCAGATCTAATCCCTTAATCTATTCCTTATCTCTACTTCACAGTCATAAGTGGTGTTATTTAGATCATACCAAAACAGTCTGATGGTTTTCCCCACTTTCTTTGAGTCTGAATTTTGCAATAAGAAGTTCATGATTTGAGCCACAGTCAGCTCCAGGTCTTGTTTCAACTGACTGTATATAGCTTTTCCACTTTTAGCTAAAAAGTGTATAATCGATCTGATTTTGTTATTGACCATTTGGTGTTGTTGCCGTGTAGAGTCGCTTTTTGGCTTGTTAAAAAAGAGTGTTTTGCCCTACTTCATTTTGTATCCCAAGGCCAAAACTGCCTGTTACTCTAATCATTCTTGTAATTTTCTGCTTTAGCATTCCAGTGCCCATTACTAGCATGGCCCAATTTGGCCATCTGCTTGATTTAGTACCACACAGCATGAGAAATGATTTCTTTTAAGAAGATTACTGTGAACTAGAAACTTAGTTTTCAGAAGGATCAGCTTAATTCAAGAAGCATTTATTGAACTAGGTACTGTGCTAGGTTAAGCACTATATATTCAAAGATAAAAAGAAAACAGGCCCTGACCTCAAGGAGCTTACACTCTACTGGAGGAAAGCCAATGTACTGGAAGTATTCAAGCATATACAAAGTTAATTGAGGGCTGAGAGAACACTAATAGCTGGGGAAAACAGGAAAAGTTTCCCATAGAAGGTAGCCCCTAAGCTGTGCTCTGCAAGAAGATGGAGAGTCTATGAGGGGGAGGTGAAGAGGAGAGCGTTCTAGCAACATAGGGCCTTTGCCAGGAGATGGAAAGCTCTTGAAAAGCGAACAGATAGCTGACCAGCAGAATGAAAGACGGAAAGTAATGTGAGATCAGTCTAGGAATAAAGGAGAGAAACAGACTGTGAAGGGCTTTAAAAGACAAGCAAGAGGGGCAGCTAGGTGGTGCAGTGAGTAGAGCACCGACCCTGGAGTCAGGAGGACCTGAGTTCAAATCCAGCCTCAGACACTTGACACATTTACCAGCTGTGTGACCTTGGGCGAGTCACTTAATCCCAATTGCCCTGCCAAAAAAAAAAAACTTTAAAAAAAAAAAGACAAGCAAGAGTTTGAATTTTATCCTAGAAGCAAAAAGAGAGTTGGCATTTCTTGTGAAGGGGTTAGACGGCTGCAGTAGAAACATTGGTCAACTAGCACTTATGAAGCGCCTACTACTACTTTGTGCTAGACTCTGTGTCAAGTGCTGGAGTCAGATACAAAGGCAAAGATACAAAGGCAAAAAAAAAAACAAACCACACCCTACTTTCAAGGAGGCTCACAGTCTAATGGAGGAGACAACATATAAAGAACTATAAACTAGCAAGATACATACAGGATAAATTGCAGGTTATTTCAGAGAAGTTACCAAGATCAAGGAAGACGAGGAAAGGCTTCTTGCAGAAGATAAGACTTTAGCAAAGACTTGAAGGAAGACTAGGAAGGCAGGAGATATAAATACCAGGGACTAAAGTCCCAGGGATCAGGAATTGATGGTGAAATAGCATAGAGTCTGGAGAGGGAGCATCTTGCGCAAAGAGCAGTAAAGAAGTTGGGGAGACTAGATTTCAGAGTACACAGAGGGGAATAAGGCATTAGAGGGCAGGAATGGAAGGGGCCAGATATTAAAGGTCTATGAACGCCAAACAGAGAATCTTATATTTGATCTTGAAAGTAATGGGAAACCAGTGGAATTTAATGAACAGGGGGAGGGGAGAAATGGCCACATCTTCTTTTTAGGAAAATCAATTTGAACCCTGTATGAAGGAGGGATCGGAGTGGGGAAGAGACTTAAGATAAGAAGACCAACGAGTGAGCTACAGCCCAGAGGGAATGAAATGAGGGACTGCACCAGGGAGGTTCTTTCAGGAGAGAAAGACATATATCAGAGACACTATGAATAGAGGAAAAACAGGATTTGACCAATGATTGGGTACATGAGATGTGAGACAGTAAGGAGTCCAGGATAACATGCAAGTCAAATCCTGCAATTGTGTACAGGATGGCATGAAGAGAATAGAAACAAAGAGACCAATTAGGACATTATTATAATAGCTCAAGAGACATGGGATGATGGCAGCTACGTGCCTAGAGATAATGGAATGGATACGAGAGAATTTGCATTGGTACAAACAACAGGATTTGACAAACAACTAGGAGAGTGAAAAGAAGGGTCAAGGAGACTTGTAAAAATTAGAACCTGAGTAACTAGAAGGAAAGTGGTACCCTAAGCAGAAAAGGCAATATTAGGTAAAAGAAGCAGATCTGGGGAAGATGATTATGAGATGTTTCTAGATATCCCGATTTTAAGACCTTTATGGAACAACTGAATACAGCTAGAAAGTGGTCACTTAGTAGTGAAGAACAGATCAGGATGAGGGCTAGACATGGAGATTTAAGAATCATCTGAAGAGAGATGAATGAATCCATGACAGCTGATGAGATCGCTACGAGATAAGTTTATTTAGAGAAAAGAAGACCCAGATAATTTTACATAGAGGGATGAGGACCTAACACAAAGCCCTAGGGAACTGTAAGAAAATGAGACAAAGAAGGTGATTTGGCAGAGTAGACTGAGAAGGAACCACCAGATAGGTATGAAGAGAACCAGGAGTGTCATGAAAACTAAGGGCAGGGAATGTGTTCAAAAGTCACAAAAAGGTCAAGAAGCATGAAGACTGAGAAAAGGCCACTGGGTTTACGAGGAAACTGGAAAAGCAAGGTCACATGTAAAGAGGAGTTTCAACTGAGTGACAATGTGTAGAGTTGGCTTTTTCTAGGAGTTTGGCAATGGAGTTATAGATAATGGGCTAAGGGGCTGGCATGGTAAAGTGAAGGATTTTTTTAAGGATCTAGGAGAACTGGGCAATAGGGAAAATCCCAATGGATGCAGAGATTTAAGATTATAAAGGTATTATAAAGGTTAAAAATTACATAAGAATTATAAAGATTATAAAGAGGAGACAGGTATTGGGGTTAGAGGTTAACTGTGCCGAAAAGGGGAAAACACTTCTTCTGAGAAAAGGAAGAGGGATTGATTTTTCTGTCTTTTTTTAATTGATCCTATTTATAGTTACTTGATTTTGTCCTGTGACTGCCTAACTCATGATTCTTTGTCTCTGAACAGAGAAGTTTGGCTGACCTACAACAAGTTAAGTTTAGAAATCCAGGTCTCTTGTTAATCACTGTTCTACTCTTATGTCAAGGAAACCTGTTACCCTTAAAGAATGCAGGTGGACACCAGAGTCTGGTCTAGTATCCAAGCTATCTTTCAAGGATGTCTAGTTTGTTATTCAAAGAAACCTGGGTTGCTATCTCTGTCCTTGCTGCTGCAGCTGGACTAGAACAATGAACATTTCTCAGACAAGGATGGAAGGAGGGGGTTGCTGCTAGCCCTCAATACCAATTTTCTTCCAACTATGATGTTGTAATCTTCCTATTTTCCACACTCCCCAAAACTATAAAAGAGAAACTTTGAAATCCAAAACCAGGAGTTAAGAGAAACATAAACCAGGGAACATGAACAAACAATAATAAATGACTAAAGAAAGATAAACACCTCATGTGCTAATAGAGGGGATGACACATGCCCTATCACAATCAGGGATCATAGAGTGAATCTAATTAGACAAGGCCAGAGCGTTTCTGTTATGTCTTGATGATCTTAAGTGAAGAATGGAAAGAGAGGGAAAGAGGAATGCAAGGTTAGAGAAAAATATCTCACATAATTAGGGCTCACAATTAGATACCTATGCAAACAAGCAGGGGTGGGGTAATAATGATACTCGAACTTCACTTTCATCTAAACTGGTCAATATATACATGTACATGCACACAGAGCTACTTACAGAAATACATTTCATTCCACAGGGAACAGGAAAGAAAAGGGAGAAGGTAGAGGGAGGGTAAAGGGAGAGAACAGACTAAGCAAAACCAAGTCTAAAGATGTGCAAACGTATTTGTAGCTCCTCTGAAGTGACAAAGAATGGGAATTTGAGGGGGTGCCCATCAATTGGGGATGGATGAACAGATATAAATGTGATAGAATATTACTCTGTTATAAGAAATGATAAATGAAATGGTTTCAGAGAAACCTTGGAAAGACTTCCATCATTTGATACCTAGTGAAGCAAATGGAGCCAGGAGAACGATTTATACAATGACAGTAGTATGGTCAGGGCAAACAACTCTGAAAAACTAGGAACTCTTTTCAGTACAATGATCTACCACTTTTTCTGGAGGAAGAGTAATAATGACATATGCTACTTACCTTTTGATAGAGAGGCTAGAGACTCCATATAGAATGAGACAATTTTTTTTGGACATAGTCAATGTGGAAATGTTTTGATCGACAATTCAGTTTGCAGCAGGGATTGTTTTCTCAAGTGGAGGAGAGGTGAGATTAGAGTGTGAAAGCAAGAAGATATTTTTGCTGACTGAAAGAACATAATTTAAAATATGTATTAAAAAAAGTTCACAGACACAAGAGTAATAAATCCTAATCTGGATCAAAGAGTATAGACAAATGAAATGAACCAGTGTGGTGTAATAGAAAGAACCCTGGATCTGAAATTTTTAAATGCCAGCTGTCAGTACCTACATATGTGATCTTAGGCCAGTCACTTCATCTTTTGTGGACAGTTTCCTCACCTATTAAATCAAGGGGTTGGATCACATATCTTTAAGATATTATTATCTTTTACACACACATATCCAAGCTCTAAATCCATAATCCTAAGAACTTCAGAGTAGGAGAAGTGCTAAGTGACAGTGGCTACATAGTACTAATTCTAGGAGTATTATTGAGGACCTATAGATGTGTTACATTTCTTCCTGTTTCTGTGTATCAGAGAAAAACGACCAAATCCTGAAGAATATGGCAAGTGATCCAATGTCTTACAGAGGCAGTCAGATTTAAATTAGAGTCAAAAGATAGAAAGAGTGAGAGGTGAGATATAAGATGAAAAGTAGTTTGTTAATAACAGGATAGGAGTTCTAGAAGCACAGTGGATGAGTAATACAGGACAGGGCTTCTTAAACAATTTTCTCTCAAGACCCCTTCAACACTTCTTAAACTCTGGGTCATGTGGGACCGAGACCCACAGTTTAAGAAGTGTTGATATGGGAAGAAGATATGAACTGTACGTGGATAGGGCAGAGATGAAAAAACAGAAAGTAGTTGGGAGAAGAGTATGCAGAACAGAAATGAATCACAAGGATAAAGGAAGGAGGAGCTGGGAGGTTTCCTGACACTGTATGAAAAATCATACAGCTAGGAAATTCCTTTCCCTCCAGGGTCCTGTCATGACTCAGTAGTGGATTTGAGCAGTGGCATCAGTTTCCATGGCCAGTACGAAGAGGAGTTAAGAGTACAGAGAGGGGGAAGATGGAGGTAGCGGCAAGATTCCTCTGAGTCAGGAAATGAGCAGTTTCCCAAAGCCAGACTGAAATTACACTGAGTTCCAGCCTTGTAGTATTGCCCTAAGAAAGAAGTGGAATTAACTGGCACACTCACAAGGTATTCTGCAAGCACTCTCAGCAATGGGTCTCTGAAAATCCAACCCCTTTGACATGTTGAGGCTCTGCAACTCTAATGAAAATCTCTATGCATACAGATTCTCTATCTTTGAATGAACATCACTAGAGTGATATTACATGAGTTGGCTCTTCAGGAACAAGAATGGAGAAAGATAGAGAGAAAATTTCATTGATTTTAAAACAAAGAATATCAATAGAAATTTATTTTTAAAAAGGAAGAAAGAAAACTACTCGTATTACTAGTCAGAGGGCCAGAATCAGAAGAGAAGCATTGAGGTACAGTGGAGAGTTCATTGGCTTAAGGTTCAGGAGATCTGCATAGGAACCCTAAGAGTTATTAGTTAGGTCATCATGGGCCATCACTTTATACTCCTAAGCATCAGCTTTCCTTAACTATGAAATAAGGACATTATCTCATAGTGTTGCTGGGAAGAAAAGATTTTGCAAACAACAAAGTTCTATATAGTGTGAATTGTTGTAGCAGAAATAGTTTTAACCCAAAAGATAACTGATTTAGGGTTACAAGGAAACTTAGAAATCTACTCCATCTTGATTATTTGATATATGAGTAAAGTAAAGCACAGAAAGATGGTGCTTTGCCCCAATTACCTATACAAAAGTCTATCTTCCATTTCACAAATGCACTACCCATCTAAAGTGTTACTCACAGGATTTGAGAGCAAGATCTGTTATTCTGTGATATCTCTGCTGTAGTTCATTTCAGTCATTTCTGACTCTTTGTGACCCCATGGGGGGGGGGGGTCTTGGCAAAGATATTGGAGTAGTTTGCCATTTCCTTCTCCAGCTCATTTTACAGATGAGGAAACTGAAGCAAACAGGTTAAGTGACTTGTCAGAGTCAGACAGCTAATAATACTTGAGGCTGGGTATGGATTCAAGAAGGTGAGTCTTCCTGACTCAAGGCCTGGTGCTGTACCCACTGCACCACCTAGCTGCCCATATGATATCTCTGCCATGAGACTATTTATGGCTTCCAGTTGTCTTTAAAAAAAAAACAACAATTTTTTCTTTGTTATATTGATATTTTTTTCATTGTTTTTAAATATCATTATCAGTTTCCAAAGACTTCCCTCCTGCATCCCTGCCAAATAGAGGCTTCCCTTATAATAAATCAAGCCAAACGAATCAACACACTGGCCATGTCTGAAGATGAATTCTTCATTCTGCCCCTATAGTCCACCACACCTATAGCCATACCCACATATGTGTGTGTGTGCGTAAGCACGGTATATTAGAGTCAAAAGACTGGACTAAAGCCCTGACTCTTAACACATACTAGGTGGGTGACCTGAAGCCAACAGTGCAGTATTATCAGGGAGCAGAATAATGGAGCACTCCAATGAGAAATCTCAAGGGCTACTGAATACCTGTAGCAATCTTACTCCAAAAGTGAAGAAGAAGGCCAGTAAAGAATTAGACAGAGAGGGCAGTAATCAGTCTATGATACCCTAAGAGTTCTGAAAGTTTATAGCACATTGACCTAAACCAAATCTTAGGGTGCTGAATGAAGAACTTTGCAGGAAAAGGATACAGGAAGGCAGAAACCTAATGGCACTCTAAGCACAGACACCAGTGGCAATGAAAGCCAGCA
The DNA here is from genome assembly GCA_028646595.1 of Phalanger gymnotis. NCBI lineage: Eukaryota > Metazoa > Chordata > Mammalia > Diprotodontia > Phalangeridae > Phalanger > Phalanger gymnotis. Next base: position 300,194,233 of record CM053623.1, read on the forward strand.
ACAGAATTGCCCCAAAATACAAATTGGGACAAACAGGGCCCCATCGTTCCATCTAAGAGTGCAGGAGCAGACAGCCTGGTCCTGATCTGACACAAAGTCCCAAATCAAGAAGTATTGCTGAAAAAAAGTAAATAGAAGAAGGTAAATAAATTTTATAGCTACAGGTACATTCAAGACACAAATCCAAAAGAAGAGAGTAATTGCTTGGTTGCAAAGACTCTAGAAGTTCCTGTAAGAAATAAGACTAAAATATGAATATTGCAAATGATATTTGAGCTTCAGAGGGAAAAAATTAGAAGACACATAGCTCAGTTCAGGATGTGCTAAACCTAACATCAAAAAGCAGATATCCTGAAAATTATCGCTGAACAATAAGAAATCAATTATTCCATGAGCCAACGAGAAATAGTAGAACAAAATCAAGTCTTAAAATGAGAAAATGAAAGATATTTTGGAAAATAGATCAGAAGAGGATAATCTAAGAATCATCACAATACTGGAAAGATGTGACAAAAAAGAGAAACGAAAAGATCACACAAACATTAGACACCACATTCCAATAAATAATAAATAAAAATTGCCCAAATCTATTCAGAACCAGAAAAGTGAGAACATAAGAATTCAATTCAATTCAATAAACATTTATTAAGTGCTCACTATGTGCCAGGCACTGCACTAAACACTGATGATACAATTGAAAAAAGACAGCCTCTGGTTGGAGCTTACAATCCAATGGAGGAAAACAATACACAAAAGGAAGCAGAAAAAAACAAGCATGGGGCATGACATCTTGGTTCATGGTGCAGAAATCAGACAAAGCAGCAGGGTGGGGGGAGCTGAAAGTCACATTTCTGCCATCTATAAAGGAAGGCATTAGGAGGAGTTTAGTACTCCACCCTCCAATCAGGAGAGCTCTTGAGAAGGGTGAAGGGAGTGGTGTCAATCAAGGCTTGGATTAGCCCTATGATGATGACCATCTACCAATCACCTTTTGAAAGAAATTCCAGAAAGAAAATTCCCAAGGGCATCGTAGCCAAAATACAAAGCTTCCAGGTGAAAGAAAAAAACAATACTCCAAACAGAATTGAGTGTGAATAACCAGAAACCACAGGAGAGTCACAAAGAACCTGGTAGCTAGCACTATTATCAAGGAAAAGAAACCTTGGAATTATGGTATTCGAAACAGCAAGTCTAAAATCAAGAAAAATACCTGCCATATTTTAGCATAAGCTTAAAGGGGGAAAAAAATGGGTGTTTTATCAAACAGATGACTTTCAAGCATTCCTGATGAAAAAGACCAGAACTGAGTACAAACTTTGAAATATAAATAGAGGATTCAAGAGAAATTTAAGATGGTAAATACATCTGAGCAAATGGAAAAGGCCTGTCTTGGGCTGAATTTCAATCAGGACAGCCGCTGAAATAAATGAGACATTTGTATATCATTCGAACAGTTAACAAAAGGAAATTTATTTAGACATAGCAGAAGAAATATATTCAGCAAGTATAGAATTGATACCCCAGTTTTTTCAGCTGGACAAATCTCTCTTGTCTAAGTTGCTCACTGGTTTCGTTTTGTTTTTTTTTTTGGTTTTTTTTTTCCCCACCGGCCAGGCATCAGAGAGGTCTGGAGCTCCTTGTGGCTGCTTTATACTCAAGTGACCAGAAACTAATGGCAACAGCCTAGGCCTTTAGTTGCCTAAGTCAACCAAATCTTGAAGATATTCTCAATGCCTTTTAAGGGAAAACTAGCCTAAATTTCATGGGGGCCCAGGTTAGGGTACTGCTCCTAGCATAATTGACTCCTTTGTATTAAGACCTTCTAGAGCAATGATGTCAAACACAGATAGAAAGGGCTTCCTACCCTGGAGGCATATTGACTATTAAAGCTTATGGCTTCCTTTGAGACTTTTCGAATATCTTGTAAAAACTGTAACTACACAGAATTTGCCAAATCCATGTTATTGAAGACTGCGCTACAACAGACCTGTGTAAGGAAAAAAAATGTAATGGCCATATTTCATAAGAAACTAATTTATAATTTGCCGTATCAGACTATTTTTGGAACAACAAAGAAAGAATGAAACAAATGATTGATTAGTGTTGTTAGTAATTGTATTTGACAGTTTATAAATTTTTTAAATGATTTATTTTCCAAAGCCAATAACATTTGTTTCCTAAAAGAGTCTTCTACTAAGGAAATTTTAATTTGAAAGATGTCTATTTTTTCATTTTTATTTTTCAAATTGTTTATGAATGAAAAGGTGATTAATTTTGTATCAGTAGTTGTTTCCAAACAACTATTACATTAAAATCCTCATCTTTGGTTAAATATTATGAAAACTACTTTGCTTCTCAAGTACTTTTCATAGTCATAGAATCTCAGAGTTGGAAGGGACCTCAGAAATCAGCTAGGCCAGGCAATAATGTGGCAAGGATCTCTTCTATATAATCTATGACAAGCAATCTGTACAAGACAAAGAAAAACTTTAGTTAAATTTGTCTTCTGAGAAAAATACAGTGGAAATTTCAATAAGTTAAATAGAATACCAGTGGGCTTTTCAAATTCTTCCAGGTTATTAAGTTCGTGTTTTAGAAATGATGAACCATTACTGCTTGCCTTCTCAATAGGTGGGGAAGGGGCAGGAGGGAGAAAATCTGCAGCTCATAAAAAAAAATGGTAAAAAAAATTTTTTAAAGAAATAATAGCTAGATGGTGCAGTGAATAGAGCACCTACCCTGGAGTCAGGAGGACCTGAGTTCAAATCTGCCCTCAGGCACTTAACACTTACTAGCTGTGTGACCTCGGGCAAGTCACTTAACCTCAACTGCCTTGCCGTCATCCCCCCTCAAAAAAAGAAATGATGAACTAGGAAACAATGTTGGTGGGTGGCCCTTGAATCAGCGCTCAAGTCTATTCAATGCTCCCTCTCTTTTCTACCTTGGTGTTCTATATATGTAGTATAAAGGACATTCTCAATTATGGTGAAAGAGAACAGAAAAATTGGAAAAACTGTCTAGGGAACTTGATATATTTTTAACTTGGCATAACTGCACAAATAAGGCTTTAGGTAGAATAAAATTTAAGTTTTCATTTAAAGGACTTTTATTTCATTCTCAAAGATAACTTAGCCTGCCTTAGAGTCACAGACCCCTGGGTTTAAGTCCTTCCTCTGAAACACTGTGGGACTATGGCATATCATTTCTGGTCTAAGTGTCCCAGGCAACTCTATAAAACTGTAAGTTAAAAAATATTGCAGAAGTAGAATAATTTTCTCATTGAGAATTTTCTATACAGACAAATCACAGGTCTGAACCTCGCCTCCCAACAATCATCTATTTCTTTTTCCTGTTGTTTTCATTGGGGAGAGGTGATTGGGATTAAGTGACTTGCCCAGGGTCACACAGCTATTAAATATCTGAGGCTAGAGCTGAACTCAGGTCCTCCTGACTCCAGGGCTGGTGCTCTGTCCACTGCAGCACTTAGCTGCCCCCAAAATCATCTATTTCTGGTGGTATACCCCAACTCTCCCTTTGCACCCTCCTTCATACTCTGTCATTTTTCCTCGAGTCCCAACAATGAGAACAGTAGGCAATGGAAGTAAGTATGTGGACGTGTTAGAATTCCTTACCTGTCTACCCTTCCTACCAGATTTGGGAGCATGAACTGGATCTTGTTTCTCATGCCTTTGACTCTATTTATATTCATAAACAAGAAACATTCTTTACATAAAATAAGAGGACTAAACCAGAAGATCTCTGAGCCCTTTCCCAAAGCTAACTGTCTACAAATCAAAAATAATTTAAATATATAAATACGATGACAGTCTAAAATTACAATACCCTTAAATATTAACATGAATCAGTCATTCCAAAAAAGAGACTACACTAAGTAGTGTTTTTAAAAGTCCATTTGAGACTGAATCAAGCATAGCTTGTTACTTGTCATGATGTCCAAACATCAGGAGCTTATTTCCTAGGAAGCATGTGTCTAAAATGTTATTCAAAGAACACTTGGATTGATTTACGAATTGTTGTTTCAGTTGTGTCCAACTCTTCATGACCCCATTTAGGGTTTTCTTGGCAGAGACATTAGAGTGCTTTGCCATTTTGCCATTTCCTTCTCCATCTCATTTTACAGATGAGGAAACTGAGGCAAATAGTTAAGTGATTTGCCCAGGGTCATATGCTAGTAAGTGTGTGAGACTAGATTTGAACTCAGGTCTTCCTGACTCCAGGCCTGAAGCTCTATCCATTTGACTTAGGAGTAGAGTTGATCAAACTGAGTCATTTCAAGGTTGCCATAGACATGTAAGTACAGCCTCTATCTAAAACCAAGAAGCTAATCAATTTTTGAACAAAACTTGAGTTGCTTTTTGGAAATTGAGGGGAATTTCTAGGAAGCGATACTACATCACAGGGACATTAAGTGTAAATCTTTAGAGTGATACCAATTAAATAAAATGAGAAAAAATGGAAAGTTCTACCTACTTAGAAGCAGAAACAATAAAAGGCATTATTAAATGACTCACCTTTAATATTTCTTCAACACAGTGTACTTCATTTGGGAAGGCCTGCTGAACGTAAAAAAAAAAAAAAAGGAAAACAGAAAAAAAGAAAAAAAAAGGCATAAGAGCAGCACTCGCTGTAATGTTGAAATAAGCTAATAGGAAAAACACCAGCACCAATTCTCCACAGAACCACAATACCCAAGTTTCATTCGGATAAGGAAAAATAAGACCCAAAGGAGTTCACACGAGCCAATACAAAAGAAAAAGGCAGTATGTATCTCCAACTCCCATTCATTCCTAATCTATGAAACCATGCCAAATAGTTTTAATGTACACAAACTCAAGGAAGAAAGTTGTTGAATTAAATGTAGTCAGAAAGTGCCCTATCAAGTGATGTGTAACTTTTCATTAGCACCGGTCTGGAACCTCTGAAAAATTCAAAGGTAAAGGACAAGTTGACTACCCTGTCATTGGAATCACTTATGCAGATGTACCTTCAAGGGCATTCCAACTCTGATCCAGGGCAGGGCTCTATAACCTTTCAAATCTGAGATGGAATGCCAAAACTGCACTGTGAATAAATGAAGTTTATTCTTCATTCACACTAAGTTTGGCATTTGTATCATAATTTAACTCCATTGCTAACTAAATCTGGTTAGAGGTTGGTAAGATATTCAAAAGATGTGGGCAGAAAAACCCTTTACATAAAACAAAAGTAATCTCTAAACATTTTAATCCTCAATTTCTCAGACTGTGTGCATGTGTATACATATACACACACACACATATACATGTACGTATGTATATAAAAGTACACAATCCCAACATGCACTAAATTTACCTATTTATAAATTATATGAATGTGCTACTATACCAATAATTAAGTACCCTACAACATTTACACAAAAACATAAATTTAAAATTTAAGTGAAGCAGAGTAGTGCAAAGTCACCAGCCTCACTCTCTTCTCCAGAGTCATTGGGAGTCCAGTGGCAGGACTTATGTCAGAACAACTAGAGATTGCCTGCGGTGCAGTGGGAGACTTTGGCCTGTTTAAGCTAAGGTATTTCCCTGGTCTCAGTCTGTCTGAGGCAACACCCATTCAGTAGTTGAAGGCTAGGTAAGAATTGAGGCAAAAGTCTAGTTTGCCTTAGCAAAAGATTCAAAGGGAAAGACTGGATGAGATAAGATAAAATAACAAAACAACCTCTGGAATTACTGGGGGTGGGGTGGGTGTGGCACAGTTGGAACTGAAATTCAAAGAGGTTGAGGGATTGCCTAAAGGGAGTGTCCCAGGAAGAGATGGGATGTGAAGCCAAGTCCTCTGATCATAAATCACTGTTCTTTTTTGTTCTAGTAGCCGCACCAGCTAGCTAGTGTGGCTCATACTTCATTTAATTCAAAGAAATCAGTTCCCAGGACCCATCTTTTTGACCCCATTAGAGATGGCAACATCTGATATCACAGGATGGGGAGGGCCTGGGGAAGCCTTGGTTGCCTTTTTGTTTTTAAAAAAGATTTTTAACAAATGAACTCTCTCAACTTAATTTTTCTCCACCACAGAGTTCTCAATCTTTATTCAAGTTTTTATTTTTCTCTCAGGTCTTTTTTTCCCAAAGTTAATCTCCCTTCTTACCAGTGTTTGAAATTACATCTTCCCCACCAACTCTAGACTTTTGTTCAATGAAATACCCCTTTCCTTTGACTCTCCTGGGTCTCCCTTCCCCATTCTCCCTTTCCTGTCAAGGACAAACTTTTCAAATGACAAGTCTCAGCCCTTTGCCTTCCCTTCCTCAGAACCTAAGCCCTTCCCAATCCCAAATCATCTGACTTCCTCACTATAGTACAAAGCTGCATTTTTTCACAAAGTCAACAAAGTCAGTCTACAACTCACTCCAATGATCTTCTTTCAGTCTTAACCCTTCTGTACCTCAGTTTCTTTATTGGTAAAGGGAAAGAGACAAGATTATCTTCTAAGATCCCCTCTTCTTGCAAATAAGGCAACTCAAGTGCAAGCAGGCTAAGTGAGAGAGAGCTAATCATAAACAGAGCTGGTGTTAGAATGATGAGGTCTAGTAATTATCACATTTGTATTTCCAGGCTTCCTTGTTCCTGTTAACAAGAGTTCTTAACCTTTTTTTCTATCATCAACCCCACCGAGAGTCTGGTGAAGACAAACCCTTGCTCAGAATGTTTATAAATGCATAAAAGGAAATTCACAGGACTACAAGAGAAACCAATCACGCTGAAATATACTCATCAAAAAAAAAGGAAGAAAAAAAGTTCATCGACCCCAGATTAAGAACCTCTAACTCTATAATCATATTTCAGTTAGCTGAAAATAACTACCTCTCTGGAATTTTCCTCCATTTCCCAGCAGCCTTCTCACTAAGAAAGATGCCTCTTGCCCTGGGACTTTCTCAATCTAGACCATCTAGCCCGGTGTGTCCCTCTCCTATGGCTGGTGAGCTCCTCCTGCAGCTTCCACTTTGAGGAGGTGCTCAAGTCAGCCAGGCTCACTTCCTAACTTTGGGCTTCTCTTTTCTACCCGATACCCTGATTTTCAGCTCCCTTTTCTGTGTTCTTTTCCTCCATTAGAATATCATCTCTTAGAGGGTAGGGACCATCTTTGTTTTTCCGCTTGTGTCTGTAGAAAGAACATGAACACAAGAAAAAGATTTTCAGAAAAATTTGGGGGAGAGGGAGGACAGTAACCAGGAAAGGGTATAGATCAGTGGTGGGCTACATAATCAGGAAAATTGTGGGACAGGAGCCTTACCATGAGATAGTGACCTTTGTGACACCAGCAATAATCTGTACTGTTCTGGGAGTGAGGCACAGTGGAAAAAAGGACAAATTCTATAAGTCAGTAGGAGAAACTGCCTGGAGGTGAGAGTCTGGAATGGATACTTTGGAAGCTTTGATTGCACAAGGAACTCAGAGAAAAGACAGAGACCAGAAAATTACAGGATAACAAATCAGAGAACTAGAGACTAGAAGAGACACAAAAGATAAATGAAGAGAATGATTATGAATCCTTTTTGAAAAGGGGCACAAAAAATGAAATTTAAAAAGCAAATGAGCACAACTAATTGAAGGAGAGGAGTGGAAGGGAGATGTCTAGTAAAACTCTAAAAGGAAAAGGGGTAACAAATGAAAGATCAGGGGTGAGGGAAAGAGAGCCAGTGGGAACAGGGCCACCATTAAAAGAGGATAAGGTAATGTAACTGAAGGAAGATGGTACTGTGTTTACAGGACAAGGGGGAAAAAAATCATAACTTGGGGGGAAAAAACCTAATATCAGAGCTAGATGAAGGAAAATATAAACCTCTCATAACTTTAAATGTGAATGAATTAAACAATGACAGTTTGGATAAGAAAACAAAACCCTACAATCTACTGCTTATAAGAAACACGTTAAAAATCAAAGATAAACACAAAATAAAACTGGGAGGTGCAGGGAAAAAAATTACTTTGCAGCACATGAGTCCAAAAAACATAAGAGTTGCAATCATGAGATCTAATAAAGTAAAAACAAACATTCAATAAAATGAAAAGGGTTAAACAAGGAAACTATATTGTGCCGAAAAGAACCACAAACAACAAACCAATATCAATAATAATTACTCATGTATTCCAAATGTCTTAGCATCCAGATTCATAAAGGAAGCAACTAAGCTACAAGAAGACATTGAGAATAACACAATAGTGACAGGAAATATCATTATCCCTTTATCAGTTTTGAAAAAAAAACCAAACAAAAGGGAAAATATGGTACAGAATAAAGTGCTGGAAAAATCAGAGTTGAAAAGACTTGCGGCATCTTCTAAATGAGAAAGGAAAAGAATTTATTTCTCAGCACTACACGGAATTTTTACAAAAGGTGACCACGTATGAGAGCACAAAGATACTGCAAACAAATGTAAAAAGGCAGAAATAGGTAATATACTCTTTACAGACCATAAAGCAGTAAAAATAGTCATTGGTTCAGGGACCAAAACCAAAAGATACAGAGACAAATAGAGACTTAATAATGAAATCTTAAATAATGAGTGGTCAAAGAGCTAATCATAGAAACAATTGCTAACCACATTTAAAAAATATTAATGACAAAACAACATACCAAAATTTCTGAGATGCAATGAAAAGAATCTTGGTGGTGAGTTGCAGGGGAGGGGAATCATATCCTTACAAATAAATATTAATAAATCAGAAAAAGTGGCTTAATGAATTGAACATGTAGTTTTAAAAATTAGAAAACTAACAAATGTACAAACCAGAAATATGCAAGAAGAGATATTAAAAATTAGAGGGGAAATAGATAAATTGGAGAGGGGAAGCCATAGAAATGATCAAACTAAAAGCTGATTCTATGAAAAGACTAATAAAATTGACAAACCCATAGCTAATTTGATTAAAAAAGAGCAAAAAAACCCAAATCAATAAAATGGCAAATAAACAAGGTGAATTCACAGCAAAACCAAATAAAAATAATCAGAATATATTACGCATAGTAATATGTTAACAAAACCAGTAACAACAAAGAGATAAAAGGAATGCTTTCAAAATTAGCAAAAAACTAAATTGATGAAATGGCAAATAAAATATAATCAGAATATATTATACATAGTTATATACTAACAAAATAAGTAACAACAAAGAGATAAAGAGAATATTTTCACAACTACAACAAAGATCTTAAAGATCTCAATCTCAGAAAAGGAAATCGATGTAACTGTAAAAAAAAAAATTCCTGCTCCTGTTGGATTCACAGGAAAATTATTCTCAAAACTGAGAAAGAAAGCCTCCTACCAGAATCCTACAGTCTTGATGCCTAAACTAGGAAAAGCTAAAACGCAGAGGAAAACTACATATAGGGGCAGCTAGGTGGCACAGTGAGTAGAGCACCTGCTCCGGAGTCAGGAAGACCTGAGTTCAAATACGGCCTCAGACACTTGAAACACTTACTAGCTGTGTGACCTTGGGCAAATCACTTAACCCCAATTGCCCTGCCTTCCGCCCTCCAAAAAAAATTTAAAAAAAATTTAAAACTACATATAGGCCAATGAACACTGACTGAAAAATTTTAAACACAATTCTATCAAACACTATTGCAATTTACCCCAAAAATTCAACCATTATGACCAAGTGGGATTTATATCAGGAATGAAAGGATGGTGTAACATTAGGAAAAGCATCAACATAATTAATTGTATTAAAAACCAAAACATCCAAAACCATATGATCATCTCCTTTATGCTCAAAACTCTACAAAGTTTAGGCAGAGAGGGACCTTTTTTAATATCATAAAAACCATCTACCTAAAGCCAAAAGCAAGTATCATATGCAATATGAACACACTAGAACCTTTTCCAGTAAATACAGGACTGAAGCAAGGATGTTCTCCCCAGTATTATTTAATATAGTTCCAGAAATTCTAGCAACAACAATAAGAAAAGAGAAAGATATTAATGGAATAAAAATAGGTAAAGAGATAAAACTATCCCTATTTGCTTAGGATATGATGGTTTAATTATAAAATCCTGGGTTATCAGTAAAGATACAAATAGAGACTAGTATGTTCAGCAAAGTTGCAGGCTACAAAATAAAATCCCAAAAATCAACAGCATTTCTATGTAACAATTTTTTAAAAAAGAAGTAATAATAGGGAAATTGCATAAAATATCTAGGGATCAGCCTAGCAAAGCATTCGAAAGACTAGTATATATTCAGTTACAAAGTACTCCTTAAAGAAAAAAAAAGAACTTAAAATAGCATTCAGTATTCATGGCTAGACTGTGCCAATATGTTAAAAAAAAAATTTAATTTGCACTTTTGATGCTCTACCATATTTACCTAGCTTTATATAGCTTGATAAAATAAGAAAATTCATCTGGAAAACAAAAGATTGGGAATGTCAAGGGAAATGAGGAAAAGAAGTAAGAATGAAGAGGGAATACCAATATATTATTAAGTCACAGTCATCAAAACCACCTGGTATTAATTAAAAAACAGACAGGGTAATAGAACAGTCTACACAAGGGACAATGAGAAGCAAGAGAACTCAATAACCTAGTTTTCGATAAAAGTAGAAAACATAAATTACCTAGGAAAAAACTCCATATATTTAATAAACACTGCTGGGAAAACTGGAAACCAGTCTGGCAGAAAGACTTAGATCAACACCTAACCACTACATTCCACAATACATTCTAAATGTATATACAACCTTAATATTAAACAACATACCACAAAAAAAAATATTAGACCAGAAGATCATATACCTCTTATAGCTACCAGTAGGAAATACATTCTTCATCAAGCAAAAAATTGAGGCAATCACAAAAGATGAAATAAATAACTTTGATTACTTGAAACTGAAAAGCTTCTGCACAGACAAAATTAATGCACCTAGGATAGACAGAAGGGAAGTGATCAAATGGGGAGAAAAACCTATTTATTGAATTTCTCTGATAAGTAATCTTTGTATCAAATGTCTTATATCCAAGATAAACAGTTAATATATAAAACTAACAGCAATTTGCCAATAGATAAATGATCAAAAGATATAAACAAATATTTCTCAAAGGAACTGCAACATATTCACGACAGGAAAGAAGCTCTAAATAATAAGAAAAATGCAAATCAAAATAACCTTAAGGTTTCACCTCACATCCTGCAAAGTGATTAAAATGACAAAAAATGGCAATAGTCAATGTTGAAGGGATTGTAGGACAGTCACACTAATACATTGTTGGTGGAACTGTAAAGCGGTATAGTCATTTTGAAAAGCAATTTGGATTTATGCAAATAAAATGACTAAAATGTCCATATCCTTTGAACCAGAGATTCCATTACTGGGCTTATGCCCCAAAGAAGCCATTAATAAGAAAAAGTTCCCGTGCTCTCCAAAATATCTATAGCAACACTTTCTGTGATAGTTAAGAATTGGGAACCACGTAAATGTCCATAACTTGGAAAATGGCTAAAGAAACTAGAGTACACTAATATAATGGAATATTATTGTGCTGTAAGAAATGATGGGTGTGATGAGTACAGAAAAGCATGGAACAACTGATATGAATTGATATAGAAGTAGATCTAAGAAAACAACATACGCTACAACAAAATAAACTACAATGTAAATGGAAAGAACAACTATGCACCAAAAAAATCAAAAGTAAATACAATGAAAATATAGGAAAAAGAAATATGAGAAGACACCTACCCCTTAGTGGAGGGTGGAGTCCACAGGTGTTATACATTGCACATGTTTTCAGATTTTTTTCAGGGTACTGATCAGTTGTGCTGATTTTTTTCCTCTCTAAAAAATACTACAACTGAACAAAAAATTCAGATAAGCTTATCAGTGCTTGCTAAGAACATGTCATGTATTAATTTAAGTTATTAAGTACTCCTGCAAATTTTGACCGTGAATAATTGAGGTAAAAATTCCCAATATTCTGAACACTCCATCTTTGATGAAAGGTCAGATGAGGTCCTACTGAGTGTCACAGAAATGAATGACTTAGTAGGCTCAATAAGGAAATGGCGCTCTCCCTATCCAGACTATAAAAAGAAGCTGGGGCAATGATTTAGTTCCAAATATAAATATATACATACATACACACACACACACACACACACACACGAACACACACCCAACAGATTTCTTCAACCCACCCAACTTCCTCTTCACTTTTCCCTACTACCCCAGCCCTATCCCCTAGTCTATGGCCAAAGAAAAATGTTGTATAATTCCACAGAGGGAAGTTTACTTTTTCTTCTTACAGAGTGAGTTAGGAACTCTGTAAAGAGAATTTCACAACAACCTAGATTTGAAAGAAAATATCATTGTAGGGAGGAGTTTTATATTGCAGTTTGATCTTCTATTCCCCCAAAACCTACACAAACAAGAGAACTAAAAAGGACTAGCTGTGAGTCTTCTTGCCAAAGTCACATGGGCATTTGATTTCCAAGCCCAACAGGATTGAGAGCTATATTAAATGTATTGCTATTTCTCCTTTGTGTATATTTGTTATCCGTCCAATTTAACTGCCAAGTGCAGAGTCCAAAAGACGCTCTTTCTAATTCTATCTTCCTGCGACGCCCAGGACATTTTTCTAAAGCTAATATAAACTAAGAACAAAACAGGCCCCAGAGAGTAGTCATCAACTATTTTCTGGAGCAGGAAGCTAAAGTCATAAGTACACAGTAAACCATTTAATCTGTGCTTTGTCTGAAGAGATAGAAAGATTTTGTCGTGACCTTATTCCAAAGGTAATCCCAGAGCAGTCTGCTCCTTTAATGTTGTCTCCTAGCATTGATTGAAAAAAAAAAACACCAGAAACCCTAAAGTGGTAGGCTAGAAGTATATAATACCCTGAGGAAATGATCTGGCAGCTCAGTAAATGCCCTAGGGTTTACTGATACTATAACAAACACAGATGATAGATGAGAAATAAATATGGCTCCACCCGGTCCATTCTCTTTTAATACATCTAACTCCACATTTTGCCCATGTTAAAAAAGACATCTAGAAGAAGTCCTAAAAAACATATTCTCTGAAAGGGCAAATTTTGAGTAGCTTGAGTTAGCAGAGATAACAGTCACTTATTATAGCAAAGTAAAGAGGCAATATATACTCCAGAAGCATATACTTGTATCCTCAGTAGTAACATCTATCCCCTCATTACCATAAATAATGAAATTATTGGGATATGGGTAATGGTTTTAAAATTTTTTTTACAATGTCTTCATGAGACTACCATGTTACCCTCAAAAGGAAAAACTGGTCTTTACGTAGATGAGAATTAGGATGTTTGCTAAGTTGGTTTTATAAACAACCTGCCCCAAGGCTGGAATCCATCAAATTTATTAAGGGCCTACTACCTGCCAGGCACTGAACATGGACTTAATGCAATCACTTAACAAATATGCAAAATCATTTACCAGTTTTTCCTAAACAACAGGGTTTATTTACAAATTTAAAATCTAGAAAAAGGTTTTGTTAAGTTGCTGTTAATATAACTTGATTACAATGCTTCATTGCATATCTTTCCTCCGAAAAGTTCTAAGTGTTGTCTGACATATATTTTGTTACTTTTAAGAGACAGTAGTGGGTGTTATTCCCACTTTAGAAGTAGAGAGCAAAAATGTTAAATCAAACCAATCTCCTACCCTCCCCCCCAAAGGAAATTCAAATTGTATGTCACACAAATGCACCTGTGTCCCTCCTGCCTATTTCACACACCTGGAGGTGACCCATGGGAAAACCCTTTCAGAGACTGCTACAGTGCTAGTTTGAAGCATCTAACAAGGCATGGATGGAAAAAAAAAATGAATCCTACAAAATTCAATTCTTTAAAGGAAATACTGCCAGATTCCCAGCAAAAAGGAAGCAGTGTGGAATTTTCATGATAAATGGGCATTAGCATCAGGTGGCTTCAGGTAAAAATTCACCTGACCTAAGCAAATACCATGCTTTACTATCTTAATTAGACAAAATATTAAAAGGTTTCTCTATATCCAACAAATAGTTATTTTTCTTACTAAAAAGCTTGGTTCCACCTGATTTTCCCAGAGCTAAACTAGCCTTGACATTATATCAACTGCATAGGCCTTAATTCCTTTAAACATTCTCCTGAGGAAACAATCATTTCCTAAATTCAGTCAACTTTTCGACTTCTTACCTAAAGCCAGAAAATGAATAAAGTAAAGTCACATTACAAAGTCAAGTATGGTACAATAACTTTAAAACACTGTACTTTGTGCATGTCTCAAACCAACCAGAAACACCTATAGTTATATTTTTTTAAACCTTTCTTTCCATTCCCTGTATCCCCAGAATCCAGCATAGTGCCTGGCATATAGTAAGTTCTTAAAAAATGCCATTAAAAAATGACTGGTTTTATTGATTGCCTTATGAAGAAATTTGGACAATTTCTCATTGCTTTTTGAGTGAGAGAGAATCTAGTTTGGAAATTTTTAAGAAACCATACTCACCCCTAAACACATCCAGTAATCATAAAAGTAAAAATTCAGACCCCTAAAAATGGCTAATTAATGTTATCAAAATGAATTGTACATCAAAGAATCATAAATCATACTGTACAACTTAGTACTAGGAACCCTAAAATTATAAGGCTAGAGGATATTTTGAGCAATCGTGAATACAATTTTCAATTAGGACCACATGGAAATCTTCTAGAGGGTTGAAATCTGCTCTTTTTAAAGACCTCTAGAAAAAAGAGACTTTAATTTCAATCTCCACACACAACCTCCTTTGAAGTTAAGTGCCAGAGAAAAACAAAGACCAGGAAAAATCTGCACACACTGATAAATATGGGCCTGATCTTAACTTAACTTTTCCTGTCCTGATCAGGACTGGGCAATCACAGTTTTAAGAATGAAGAAATCTCTTCAACTTACATTTTTCTTTAATAATCAATATTTGCTAAATATTATTAAAGTTCATGTTTTTAAATGTTCTTAAAAAATGTTGATCAAAAGCAAAATCAATTTCCTAAATACATTTTAAAAACAATTATATCTACGGCCACTCCTCATCCCCAATAAAAATAACATCCTTGAAAATCTCAAGAGGTGAGACTCTAAGACTTTTTTTTTAAGTCTCTAATGGCAGCCCAAAAAAGGAATAGCCACACCACCTGTCAATTACCTATCAAATTTATGCAAGGGAGGGAAGATGGGAGGAGCAGGTGATACTTTGGCATTAATTCTTACATCTTTAGAAGCTCTTTTGTTCTGTGCCTGGTACAGAAATGATTCTAAATCTCTTCTTCAGATGCCATCTCCAAACAGAAAAGACAAATGGAGAAAGAGAAAAGTTGAAGGGCAGGAAAGGGAGAACGGTTAGAAGCATTTGTTATTTTTAGGCATTTTTCCCACTCTACCTTATTTTATGCTCTCTGTTAACTACCCTCAACTAAATATCAACTTGCTCCTGAGGCCACAGCTCAACACTGATCACATAGCACAGCCGTACGATGTGGCGCACTTACCTCTCTGAACATGTCTTAGTGCCCTCCTACATGGCAATAGAGATTCCCTGTTTTCATACATTCCCTTGTCAGCCCTAATCAGTGTCAGTGGGTGAGTGTCTTTTGTGCTTGCTGCTGGAGTGGAAGCCCTGATAGGAAAGATCTTTTTATCTCTTCTCTTGCACTGAGCCATGAGAAGCAGAAAGTGCTCCCAGGCATGACTATCTCCCCTGGCTCTGCTCCTAAAAATGCTCTCTCAAGTACATGGTTGCTTAGCAATATTTGCCTTCCCTCTGTACATGTGAAATTGGCAACATCTGTCTCTTAGGCAGTTTTGATTTGTGCAAGCACCATGTGGGTAAAGTTTAACAACATACAAAATGTATGGCCTTTTGGAAGGGAGGTCTACTGCCCCAAATGGCCATCAGTGAACGACCCCTGCTACATATATGTTAAGATTGTAACAGAATTTCAGACTCCCGTAGTAAAGCAACAGGAAACCAAACCAAACAAAAAAAATTATTCAAACCACCACTAGGGAGCTCCTATTAAATCTCAAATAACAAGTTGTTTCTGTTTTTATGTGTTTATACTGGCGCTGTCAGAAATCAAACTCCAATTTTAATAACATGAATTGTATAAAAAACCCAGTATTTTCATTGGGATGAAAAGCATTTCTTTATAAGGAAATGTGCATGGATATGTATGATTGCTACAGATGAATTAAAGGAAAGCAATACAATTCACTCATAGAGTATTAAGTCTGTTATGAGTATATTCATATTCCAGAATTGAGGAAGGCCACCTGTAAGGAGCTATAGGGCAAGAGTTATATGAAGAACAGTTTTTTAAACACCCATTAACCCCCTAAATAACATTCTAAGATTCAATATCAAAGAAATCCTTTGAAATTATCTGTAAAACCCAGAGGAGAAATGAAAAAGAAAACTTTTTACACAAATAAAAACAAGGCTTAAATGAGAAGGAATTAATTGCTTCTGGTTAGGCCATGATAATGTAATAAACATTACAATAATACATAAATCGGCAGTGTAGAGGAATGTCTTATAGTCACTTTCCTCATCTGTAAAATGAGAGCATTGAACTTGGCATCCTCCAGTCTAAATTTGGATTCTCTGAAGCTAACTTACATATTCAGTGTCATAACAATAAAATTTTAAAAGAATTTTCAATATAACTAGAAAAAATTATTTTAAAAATTGATGTTAAAAAGGGACGGGGCCCTCAAGATTCTCAA
Organism: Phalanger gymnotis; assembly: GCA_028646595.1. NCBI lineage: Eukaryota > Metazoa > Chordata > Mammalia > Diprotodontia > Phalangeridae > Phalanger > Phalanger gymnotis. Next base: position 300,211,005 of record CM053623.1, read on the forward strand.
GAGAAATAATGAGAAACACTGGGAAAGAAGGGCACTTTTTACAAGATCCCAAAATACACTATCAAGTAGCAGTCATCGGAAGCATTTGGTACCAGGCAAAAATCCAGAAAAGTTGATCATGGGAACAGATTAAGTAAAAATGATTCAGAAGTAATTGAGAACTGCTGTATGTTTGATGAAGCCAAAGGCACAAGCTACTAGGGACACAACTATTTTGAAAAAAACTGCTAGGAAAAGTAGAAAGCAGTGTAGGAGAAATTAGGCCTATTTTAGCATCACTCACCATATACAGTATGATAAACTCCAAATGGATACATGTCATAGGTATAAAAAGGTCACATTATAAATAAATTCGAGAAGCAAGAAAGATGTCTTTAACAACTAAAGATGGGGAAGTACTTTTGATGAAACAAATAGAAGAGGACAAGTGATTAAATTAATGATTTTTGATTACATAAAATTGAAAAGCTCCTACGCAAACAAAAATCAAGTCAATGAAAATCTGAAGGGAAACTGTTCACATAGAAGAAAGAAAAAACTTTACAGCAAGTTTCTCCAATAAAAGTCTGTTATCCAAGATATATAGGGTACTGACTCAGCTATAACAGAATGCAATCTATTTCCCAATAGTTAAATTAACAAAAGGATAAGAACAAATAGTTCTCAAAAGAAGAAATTCAAGTTACTGACAACCATATGAAAAATGCTTCCAATCACTAATAAGAGAAATGCAAAATAACAAAACTCTTACGATTCCATTGCAATTCCATTCCATTCCCAATTATTTCAAATTGGCAAATATGGTGGCTAGGTGGTTCTATACATAGGATGTTGAACTTCGAAAGAGGAAGAGAGCTGGTAGCTGTCACGTACAGATCCCCAAATCGCTCTTCCATCCTTCCTCAATTAGTTCAGTACCTGGCTTACGATTTTTCTCTCCTCCCCGTGCCTTCATACTAGGGAACTCACATATTGATTCCCCTTCAAATACCCTAACCACTCATTTCTTTAACCTACTCGCTTCCCATGAGCTATTTCTCCACTCCACTGTAGCTATATATAAAAGGTCATACTCTTGATTCTGCCATTATCCACAAATGTTCACCCTTCATGTTCAAAAATTCCCAATTATCTGACAATAATCTATTGGTTTTTCACCTCTTCCTCTACCTTCCCTTGCATAACTCCTCATCCACATCTCTAATCCCTACACCCCTCAATTCTTTCCTAGCATGAGTCACTCTCTCCTCTTCTCCCCATCTTGACCCCTTGGGTGAACCAGTTTAATTCTATATCGTACTTCCCTCTTCAATCTCTACCCCCATTCCAATTCCACCAATTATGACCAGACAACCCTAGATCTTGGTTCACTCCCACCATTCTTCACCTTCTTACCTACCCTCATGCTACTTAATGAAGATTGCGAAAATCACACAACCATTTTTACTGGGTCCACTATAAATCTATGTTACATAACCTCAACTGGGTCCTCACTGCTGCTAGGCAATCCTACTATACCTCCCTTACCAACTTCCCCTCTCCACAGTGGCTCTTCCAAACCTTTACATACTTTCTTAAACCTCTCATGGCTCCTCCTCCTCCCCACTCTTTCAGGAGAGAATTTTGCAGAAAAAAAACTGATGCCCATTCACTTTGAACTCCCTCTTCCTCATCATCTATCACTGAGGTGCCTTCTCCCACTCTTTCCTCCTTCATATGATGAAATGGCGTTACTCCTCATCATGCCTAATCTCTATACTTGTTCACGCAATCCCATTCTATTCTATCCCCTCCAACAGACTGCCCTCTTTGTCACCCTTACTCTTTCACTTTTTTGCAATCTCTCTCCCTCTACTGGTTCATTTCCTACTGCCTACAAATATGCCCATGTCTCTTTTATCCCGAAAAAACTTACCCTTCATCCGGTACCTTGGACCGTGGGGCCCAAGACCTCTCCTCACAGAGTCTCCACTTAAGAAAGGAGCCCGGGTCAGCTATACCTTAATTTCTCACCTGACTCTGGAATTCTCCACAGGTTCCACCTTCTCTCCCACCCTGGCCTGACTTTTGGTTCCTTTTGAATTTTGTCTTCCCCCATTAAATTGTAATTCCTATCCTTGAGTACAGGAACTATTTTTTGGTTTTCTTCCTATCTCCAGCATTTAGTACAGGGCCTGGCACATAGTTTAAACTCTTTACTGCCTTAACAACAACCTTATGAAATATATACCGTAAGTATTACATCCATTCTGTAAAGGAAGCAATAGACTGAGGGATTAGCCCGGCATCATACAGCTACTTAAGTGGTAGAATCAGACTTCAATACATGTCTTCTGACCCCAAGCTCAGTGCTATTTCCTCTATACCACCCATACCCTATCCCATCCCTATTCTGTTTTTGATATGTGGAGTTTCACATGCTAAAACATATCCAGTTCAGAATGGTCATCTTGCTGTACCTCACACAAAACACACTTTCCACTGGTTATCTGCCTCCCCTGTCTGGAAAGTGGCCTCCTTCCTCAATGCTACATCTTAGAATCCTCGGTGTGCTTTAGAACTCAGCTCCAGAACTACATTGTACAGAGGGCTTTACTGGTCCTCTCATCTGCTGCCCTTATCTTTTAGGCATTTTGTCATTACAGACAGGATAGAAGCTATTAAAGTTTTAAACACAGTAAGACTTTTGGTGCACTTTGTACATGTGTATGCTATCTCCCCACTATACATCAAATAGGCACAGCTAGATGGCGCAGTGAGTACAGCACCAGCCCTGGAGTTAGGAGGACTTGAGTTCAAATCCAGCCTCAGACACTTGACACACTTACTAGCTGTGTGATCTTGGGCAAGTCATTTAACCCCAATTGTCCTGACTTCCCCCCCACAAAAAAAATTTTTTTAAAAGGAATATATCAAATAATCAGTTGGCAATTATTAAGCACTAGTTATGTGACCAGCACTGTGCTAAAGCTAGAGAAAAAACCACAAAGTACGAAACAACAGAAACTACAAGTATTTATTAAGCATTCAATATGTGCCAAGCCCTGAGCTAAGCTTCAGGAATATGAACAGAAGCTGAAAAAACACCAGTCTCTGCTGTCAAGGAGCTTATGTTCTGATAGGGGAACACAACACATAGGAGGAAGCTGGAGGTGGGGGGAGAAGTGAGGAAAGATGGATATTTCAAGCTGGTGTCCCACA
>CM053623.1:300214705-300256499 GCA_028646595.1 Phalanger gymnotis
GAAACTACAAGTATTTATTAAGCATTCAATATGTGCCAAGCCCTGAGCTAAGCTTCAGGAATATGAACAGAAGCTGAAAAAACACCAGTCTCTGCTGTCAAGGAGCTTATGTTCTGATAGGGGAACACAACACATAGGAGGAAGCTGGAGGTGGGGGGAGAAGTGAGGAAAGATGGATATTTCAAGCTGGTGTCCCACAGGTATCTCAAAATTCAATACCTAAATAGTAGTTTTCCTTGGACTTGGAGTATCTTAGAGAAAGTACAGAGTGCATCTTAACCCTGCCCAACAACAATCACCACCATTTCCTCTCCAGGCTTTTGTCTTCTAGCTACGTTTCGAGCTTTACTTGAGATTCTTCTCTGTTTTGTGGGCTGTTCCATCCAGACCAGACTATTTCCTTTCTCTATTTCTTGCCATTTTCTACCATCTTCATGTCTTTGCTCATGCTCTCCTATGCACTGAAATATTTTTTTCCTTCTCAATATCTACCTGATGAAATATTCCATGCACTAAAATCCAAGTCAGCTAACAGTCTTCTCCAGAACATCATCCCTAATCTCCTTACTGTTTATCTTAATCTCTTCTTGGTATTTTGTATGTGGCCTATCCCTAATTAGATTTTAAGCTTAAAAAAAAACCCAGTCTGTCATTTGTTCTTTGTATCCTCCAGACCTAATACTGATTTTATACATGGTACAAGATTTTAAACAGGTGGCTAAGTGGCCCTGTGGTGGATAGAGCACCAGGCCTGGAGTCACGAAAACTCGTCTTCCTGAGTTTCAATCTGGTCTCAGGCACTTACTAGCTATGTTACCCTGGGCAAGTCATTTAACCCTGTCTGCCTCAGTTCCTCATCTATAAAATGAGCTGGAGAAGGAAATAGCAAACCACTCCAGTATCTTTGCCAAGAAAACCTCAAACGGGGTCACAAAGAGTCAGATACAACTGAACAACCATACAAGATTTTAAAAGTTCTGTATCTGGCACTTCTTGGTCTACAATGAGAAAAGCAAATTGTAATATTAAGTAGTCACAGTTGTGGAAACCAGCTAAACTATTCAAGTTTTTAAACTGTACTATGCTTTTTACTGAGCACAGGATATAGTCACTTTCTCTCTCACCCCTTTTCCCACAAATTGTATATATACTCTCTTCTGGAAGATAATGTACAGTTGCTAAAACCAGCTTAATCTGAGTGACCCTTAAGTAACCCTTAAGCTGATGTTTGTCTTCAGTTTTTATTTCATGATAGCATATTTAAATTGAAACCTGATAGAAAAATTTGAATTGGATAGTTATCCTGACCTCTCCCAGAAGGAAAGTTTGTTTTTTTTTTTCTTTTTGCTGGGACTTCAATCCTTTGAGAGCTGAGAATCACTTTCTAATGGTAGAAGGATGGGAATTTAAGAGTACCACAAAGAAGCAAACTGTATCAACTGAATCAACGCACTTTTTTTAATCTATAAGAGAAAGAAAATAGTGATAGTGGGGTGAAATTTTTTAGTTCAAAGTAAAATCATATTTTCATGTCAACTGACACACTTGGTCCTTGGTCCTTCAAGTGTTAAAGAAATGCTTGACCAACTTACCTTTAGGCAATCTTTCCTTTTGTTTATTTTTTTAAATTTTTTAAAATTTTTAGTTGTGTTTTCTTCTGTTTCTTACATTACCAGATACCCCATAGTATCTTCCCTCCCACCTTCCACTCCCTGAGAGCCATCTCATATGATAAATAGTATTTTTTAAAGAGAAAAAAAAAGTCAGCAAAATGGATCAATAAGTTGAGAAAGTGTGAAAACATGAACAATGTGTAACACCTGTGGCCTTTCCACCTCCACACAAGGGTAAGTTGGGGTGACTTCTTAAATCTCTTTGAGTCCTATTTGATCTTTCTAATTTTGTTACATTTACTTTGAATTTGTTGGTGTGTTGGTATTCTTTCCATTTACGTTGTTGTAGTTACTGGATACACTGTTTTCCTGGCTCTGCCTACTTCTCTATGATCAGTTCACAGAGGTCTTTCCATGCTTCTCTGAATCACTACACACACTGATTACAGCTCAGTAATATTCCATTATACACAGTTTGTTTAGCCATTCCCTACTTGATGGGTATCTACTTTTTCTTAACTATTACAGAAAGTGCTGCTACAAATATTTCAGAGTATATGGGACCTTCTTTCATACTGATGGCTTCTTTGGGGAATAAACTCAGTTATGGAGTCCGTGGAAATTTTAGTCACTTTATTTGAACTAAGTAAAAAATGTACCTAATGATAAAAAACTACTACATGAAGTTTAGCAGGTAAAATAATTTATGCCACTAAATAATTACGGGTTTGGAGAACAGATTCTAAGCCAGGGGTGGGGAACCTGCACCCCTGAGGCCACATGTGGCCCTCTAGGTCCTCAAGTGCAGATCACTTAAGGATACCAGAAATGTCATCAATGGAATCAATGCACAAATCATTTGTTCTTCAAAGTTTGGATTCAATCAAAGGGCTGCAGTTGAGGACCTAGAAAGCCACATGTTCCCCACCCCTGCACCTATCTTCGGACTTCAAGAAATTTTAATCTGAGGAAAACAAAGCTATGTTCAAGATTTAAAAAAAAATAAACTGCTCATTCATAGTGGAAGAAAAGAAATAAGGGGGGAGGGTTACAAAACCCAACTATATACACATTCGTAAATATAGGAAAGAGGTTTTTCTTTCTGACTTGGTTTATATGAAGTTAGCATATAAAAGGAAAACAATGTTCCTTCCAACTTCTTTTTAGACACGTCACCATAAGTCAGCTTTTATCCCTATCACTCCTACTCTTTTCTCAAATGACAAAGCAGCCCTATAACATCAAAGTTTAACTTTTCAGGAAGGGACCTCAGAGTTGGGGTGGTGAGGGGGAGGAGAGAATATTCCTTGTTTTTTTCCACTACTTTAATTTCTTTAGGTCAGTCCAAATATTAAATTCTGACATCACTTTAACTTTTTAAAATGTACACATGCACACACAGACCCCCTCCCTTACCATAAAAAATGAATAATTAGTTGAGAGTGAGTGAGTGAGAGTGTGTGTGTGTGTGCACGCTCGCAGGAATGACTGCTTTAAGGAAGACTGTGAACTAAATATTCATTAACTACCTCAGCCAAATCATTGCTCTCATCCACAACTAGCACAGTAAATGCCAATCTTTCTATCAAATTAACCAGATATTCTTTTTTTTTTTGCTTGTTTTCCCCAGCACCCGGGATCTTATAGGAATCCTAATACCAGTGCCATCAATAACATCTGGTTGATGGGTTGTTCAATCACACACAGCCTGGGACAGATCTAACTCCACATTCAGGACTAGCCAAGAAGAGGGACAGTCAAGGTCAAAATCTTAAATCAAGCTACCAGGAAGAGCTAAACCCTTGAAGTTCCTGAAAACTGCAGAGCTGAGTCTTAGCCACTGAAATCAGGCCCTGGCCAACATCATTTAAGAGTAGGGGAGGGAGCAGAGCTGAGGAGATACATCTAACCACTCCCACTTCCTCTTTGATCCAACAAAACTAGCCTCATTCCATTTCTTCAAACAAGCCATTTCATTTCCTGACTCCAGGTATTTCCTCTGGCTGTTCTCCATGCCTGGAATGCTCTCTCTTCTTATGTCTATCCCTTGGCTTCCCTGGTTTCCTTCAAACCCCAATGAAAATCCTAATCTACAAGGAGCCCTTCCCAATCCAATGCATTCTCTCCCCTGATTTTATTTCCAATTTATTCTGTATGTAGCTTGTTTGTACATAGTTGTTTGCATGTTCTCTCCCCCATTAGACCATGAGCACCTTGGGAAAAGAGACTTCTACCTTTCTTTGGAAACTCCAGGACTCAGCTTAGTACCTACCACACCAAAGGCCTTAATAAATCCTTACTGACTGACTTACTGTAAATAAAAGAGATCCAAAGAGCCCTAGAAAAATCTGCACATATAAAAGAGACCACAAGTTGAGAAAGTGCTAACATTCAAATGGAGGGACGAGAATGGAGCAGACCTTAAGTGTCCTAATGTTTGCAGAGGTTGCAGATGTAGCTGAACAAGACAGAGGAGGATTGGGGAGTGTTTTTTTTTTGTTTTGTTTTGTTTTAATGCTACTAAGAAAACAAAGAAAAAGGAGGGAAAAATGGAATATAGTATGCAAGAAAGGAAGAGGAAACAGAAGGGACTTACTCCCTCACAAAAGATGAAGACAAAACAAAGAGGAAAGAGTGGGTGGTAGGGGCATCACATAAACCTCAGGGCCATATGAATCATACAAAGGATGGGGGAACACATGAACACAAGAACACATATGAACGAACACACACACACATACAAGTTACTGCAGCACACTGCAGAAACGGATTACGGTCAGTAGAGAAATAGAAGGAAAGGGCAGGTGTCATTTAAGAAGGCGAGAGTAAAATTGGTGAGAGATTTCTAATAAACAAAAAAGTAATACCCTCCAATTCTGCAAAGTGCAACATGAGGTGGAAATTAAAAGAAACATTAAAGCAGTAGAATAAAATAACTTATTCTCTTCCCTCAAAAATAATTCTTTCATGACATTCTCAAAAGGAACAAAATAATTTTCTTTAGTTCTGTGTTGCCTTTTGGCCCATATCTGAATCAAACTATGCCTTATATTTATGACTAATTTCCAAAGGAGACCAACTCCCAACTGACAGATCTTTTCTGCTAGATAAGACTTAATAGAAATGGTAACAGAAAAGGGGCAACATAAAACACTAGATAGCATGCTGGACTCAAAATCCTCTTTTGTCATTTAATAATAGCTATGTGAAGTTGAACTTAACATTTTAACCTCTCTGGGCCTCAGTTTCCCTATCCGAAAAATTAAAGAACTAGATAATACCATGATACCAAATTTTTTTTTAAGTTTGCATTTATTCCCAATTTCAGAAGCCAACTTTTGATAAACTCTCTAAAGGCTTTCTTCTCAAAGGCTTTTGCCCTGCTGTTGTTCCTTTTGTATGTCCCAGACCTCATATACCACCTTCCTTCATCCCTCAAATCAGGCTTCTAAGCTCAAAACCAACCTGCAAAATTCTCTTCTATTATCAGTGATTCATCTCAAGCCTGAGCTCCCTACTTCACAACAACCACCATGACAGCATGCCAGATACAACCCTATTGCACCATGCTTTCAACAGTCCCCTCTGTCCACAAAGCACAAGGGACTCAGAGAATTCCACTTACCTCCGTGGACTCTGGAGGCATTTTCAACTTAGAGAGTTTGGCTTTGGCAGTCCCTTTAAAATCTGGTATTTTCTCATAGGAATGTCCATGGTAATCCTCAGGCAGTGGTTTCAGCTCAGGTGACTGACTTGGTGCCTGATCTTGACCATCCATGGGCCGAACATAAGCTGTAGGCTTCTGCTGCATGGCTGTGGTTTTTGAGGGCAGGGAAGGAGGGGGGAACGTTTGAGGAGGAGGCTGGGAAGTTGGTATCCCTAAGCTAGTGACTAGAGCCAAACTATGTGTCAGTGTCTCTTCTTCTTTAGACTCTAGTGCTAGGTGCATGGGAGATTTAGCTTGGCCACAGCCCTTACTACTACCCTTGCTGCTTCCCAGCACCCTGGACCCAGCTGGTTGGTTGGAATGTCGAGATGCCAATGGTACAACTGAGGAAGACAGTGCAGATGACATGAGAGAACCTTTCATCTCTAGGGCTGAGTCTGAAAGCTCAATGCAAGGGGTTCCTTCAGGCTGGTGCTCATCTTTCTTGTTCTGACTCCTATGAAGCCGTTCCTGACCACTGTAGTACTTTCCTTGGTGCTGAATGCCAGACATACCATCACTTTTGATGTGTAAGCTCAAGGCTGGTTCCATTCTTGACTGAGTTACTTTTGGACAATGAGAAGGGATGTAAATGGAAGAGTCAGAGGCAGGAGCATTAATAACTTGGTGATGGACACTATTGAAAAATGATAACTGTGAGATATTATTAGTCTTCTCAGGATAGAATAAACATCTAGATTTTCCTTGCGGGGTTAAAGGGATGCTACTTTCTTCAGGGATACCAAAGAGATTTGGGTTTTTGGTACTGATCAGCTCCTTGACTTCTTCATAATTACCCAATGTATTCTGAATCCTACTGGACAACTCATCTCCTTTGCTAGTCTGAAAAAAAAATTAAATAGAAAAGTGTCACAATTAAAATCTCCTTGACCCAGAAATCTCACTAAATATCCATAACAACACTTTTTTGTGATAGCAAAGAACTGGAATAAAAAGAAGCTATACGTTGACTGGGACATGGCTAAAACAACTGTGGTACATGAACGTAGTGAAAATGTTATTAGAAATAACAGATTTAAGGAATTTAGAGATGCATGGAGTTACTAATTGAAGTAAGCAGAAGAAAGCAAACAAACACAATACAAAGAGATCAACCAAAAAGCCCTGCATCCTGTGTTATTATAAGGACCAAGCTTGGCCCTGGAGAGACAAATACTTCCCTTACTTCTTTGCAGAGCTGGGAGACCCTACACACAGCATATGCTATCATACTTGGTTGATCTGTTGGTTAATTTTGCTGAAATACCTTTTTCACCCCTCTCTTTCTTATTAGTTGTTTCTTATGAGGAAATGGCTCCCTGAGTGGGGAAGTAAAAATTAAAGGGAAATTACACAATCTTCCAGGACAAAGCTATCAGGGAATGACCATTCCCAGTTCCACGACTTCTGGAACCTTAGCCATGTGGTACAGATGTTTCTCTTAATTCTTTAAACTTAATCTATGTGTCATTACAATTTAGATTTTCTTTTTCTAATTCAACAATTACAACCACTGTGCAAACCGACTTGCACCAAATTCTTTTCAGCATATGGCTTTACAAGCATGTATACTCTTGTACATGGTAAGTACCTTGTAGGGCTCGCCAAAGAGAGGTGCGTTCACAGGGAAGGACTTTTTCTCTTGGTGAACCTCCTGGTTGCGTCTCTCCTTCTCTCTAATTCGAAGTAAGTTTCTATCTTCATTATACAGGCTGCTCAGGTGCCACAAAGGAACACAGAAGGGAAATTACATCAGTGCCTAAGTGTTTAAAAGCAGAGTAGAGACACAAATACAAAATCTAACACTCTCCTTTTAAAGCATGATTACCTTCGGAGACCAAATCAAGCAGAAGAATCACTGGACGAAACACTGTCCCAAGGAACAATATGCCAGAAAGAAACTCCTGGGCTCACTTCTGAGTAGGCTTAAAACCTACACACTCAAGAGTTGACTCAAAACTGAATTATCTTCTGAGAAGCGGATGGGAATGAAATAAATTCAATGGCATTTCTCTATACTGTTTATCTCGGAAATTAGGAGTATGGCATAAAGGCTTGAAGAAGACAGAAAGAAATGAAAACTTCAAGACCAAATTCTTCTATTGTCAAGTTTTACAACAGTAATGGATGTCGCAGAATCACCTAGCTCAACTCATTTTAACAAGTTGAGGAAATTTAATTCCAGGGAGATTAAGTGACTTTGCCAAGATGACACAGCCAGAAAGAAATATATTTTCCAAGATCTACGTGGAATTTTTCCTTAAAAATAAAAACACAAAATCAAAAGAAAAATTGCATTGATGTTAGGACCAATGCAGTTAAAATGTGATACGATGTACATTACCTAGGAACAATGTAGGTGAGAAAGGTCATCTAAGAAAACTATTGTTTTCATGCCACAGAGCTCACCACCATCCTTCTAGTTACCAGGTTTGCAACCCTGATATTACTCTGGATTCCTCATTTTGCCTCACTCCATGGAACATGGCAGTTAGCAAACCTTGTCATTCCTAACTCAGTGCCTCTTTTCCAACCACCCAACAACTACTCCCATTCAGGTCATCATCACCTGTGGCCTGGACTATTGTATTAGCCATCTTCTTCTTTATCTTGTTCTCCTTGCCTCAACCAAGAAATGATTTCCAAAAGCATCACCAACCTTGCAACACATCTCTCCCCTCTACAATCCATCCTGGTACTGTTGCCAAAGAGATCTTCCTAAAACACATCATTCTGCTCTACAAGAAACTCCAATGTTCTACCTAAGAAAATTACAGACTGTGTAAAATAGTTGCTATTTTTTACAATTTACAATTACAAACCTGTATTGAATTATGTGGTTTTCCCCCCCCACCCTGAATTTAACATAAGGAGTATATAATAAATACTATGAAGATTCTACACTTATTTCAAAAGAACAAGTTAAAATTGCTTCAAATTCTGCACAGGCACCTTAACCAGTAATAATATAAAAAAAGGAAAAAAAAATACATCCTGAGATTTCTAGATGAACAAAATATATGAGCAAAGTAAACAATGGAAATCTCTCTTTGTTAATTGGTATTGGTTGATACCCGTCTCTATTCGTTATCTTACTGTAGAGATGACCCCCTAAAGAATAAGCTGGAGAGCAAAAGCACTGGCAGGTAGTACCATGTTATAATGGCTTTGAGAGTGGTCCCATTAACACATTGAGTTGGTTTACTGAGGCCCAGCCTAGCTAATTATGGAGATGTACATCACTAGTAGGCAGGCTACCTGGTAAGGAATGTGGGTGGGGGCCTGCAGATGGTAATCCATATAACAACAAAAAAAAAAATTTAATCACCCTATGCCAAATGCATGCAGTGATAGTAACAGAATAGTAGAAAATGGGCAAGGGGGCACTAAGATTCACAATTTTCTTAGACCATCAAGAAATGTCATTATGATTACCAGCATCTTAAATGTAATCCTATCCTGTGACCAACATGTGGACAAACTGCTGGAGTAGCTTAAGCAAATCAAGGTTGACTTTCTGGCTATAAAAGAAAGCAGACTTTAATGCAATGCCTGGTACCTCACAGGCACTTTCCAAATGCTAGTGACTGATCAGGAGAAAGAAGAAAGTTGTAACTAAATGGAAAAATGGCTCACAGGTACTCTTTGGAGAGGCAAAGAAGAAGCTGGTGGGTTGGTTTCATCATATGCCCGCAAGTTACAAGAAACATTATCTCATGGGACATTTGGTCATCACATCCTGTAGCACAAATGATAAGTATTGGGGTAGGGGGAAGGCCCCCATAAAAATAATAACAGTTAATATACCAACATAAGTTCCTGAGAAAAAATGAACGAATGAATTTATTTAGTGCTCACTACATGTAAAGCTCATACAAACAGGAAGGTAAGACAGTCCCTGTTCTCACAGAACTCACATTCTGATTTATGGATAATACAAAGAAGGTTTCAGTTTAAAGTCAGGTCCCAAGGTCCTTAGAGTAGCAGACAATAATGCCTACTCTTTAATGTCATTTCCACTGACAATATGCTGAACTATCTGATAGTACCAAGGGCTTTGGTGGCAAGGAGTTTTTGTGGACTTCAAAAGATGTGACTATAGGACTTGCAGTTGTCAGAATACATCTCCATAGAGGCTGATTCCCAGAATGATGGGCTAGAAGTAACACTGCTCCAAAGGCTCTTGGAATGTCTGTCTCTCAAGGTCTGAGGAGAAATGGTGGTGGTGGGACTTGACGGGCACACTTGCCTACTGTCTCTTCCTCAGAACACCTTGCAGCTTCATTGAGGCTACGTTGCCTGCCCTGGGTATTGCACTTGGTAGGATGGCCAGCCCTTCTCCATAGAAGCTTCCTCCCCCAGTGATGGCTATGAGGGCTGAACTAGAAGCAAGAACAGGGGTCTGGGGGATATTAATACTTCCCAGGCTCCTACATCTCCCTTTTGGTGGCAGTTGGTCAGTAGTTGTTGGTGATGATCCAGATTAAAAAGTCGTTTTCTCTAGCATTTCTGTTATATATAAGAGAATTTAGAAATACAATAATATAAATAAAACTTCAGATGCTACTAATTACATTTCCAAATTATCCAATATAAAAATCATTAATCTTATTACCTTTAGCACTTTAATACCACTTTAGAGTTACCAAGTATGGAACAATTACATTCAATTAAAGAAATAATAATAACAATGATAATAATAACATAGTGCTTAGCACATACCAGTCACTGTGTTAAGCACTTTACAATCATCGTAATATTTTGATCCTCACCAATCCTGAGAAGTGGGTACCATTATTATTTTTCTCTTTACAGATCAGGAAACTGGGGCAAACACAGATAAGATAACTTGCCTAAGACTGCACAGCTAATAAATTTCTGCAACCAGAATGTAATTCAAGTTTTCTTACATTTTTCCAGCATTTTTTTTTCCAACACCTTTATTTGAGAGAGGGGTTAACAAAATAAGAGGGAGAGAGTCTCTGACCAAGGAAGAGTTAACTAGAGGTGCAAACCTTGTAACCATTTTTTTCCCTTCACTCTCGGATCATACAAACAGACACTGATAGTTTTAACAGAGCGCAAAGTTACAGTCCTAATTTTAATGGTTTTTAACAGAGACACAATTACAGTGTGCAGTTTAAGAAACAATAGAGGCATGCATTTACAATTTTACAGAGGTGTGCAGTTTAAAAACACAGAGGTACACAGAGGGACCAATTAATAGCAGTGAGAAGTTTAAGAAAAGATATCCTTACCAGAGTGGTCCAAGGCCAATCGGGTCACCCGAGGGCCCTGGAGTTTTCCGAAGAACTCACCCAAGGCAGAGCTTGGGTATTGGAGCAGGGACAAGGGCACAGGACTCACCAGACAACGAGGGGTCAGACTCTGAAGGAATAAATCTCCAGTGGCACCTAGTCCTTTTCCACTGGTACTAGAGAGTCCAGTGGCCCAGGTCCTCGTCCAACCCCACTTCTAAGAAACACAGACAAAGTGAAGAGGCAGATACGAATGGAGCAAAGTGTACAGTTACAATCTACAGCTGGGCACACAGTTACAGTAGCACACCCTCGCTAAGGGTGGCCCCGGCACTGTGTCTAATTGGCCTCCTTGCTTGGAAGCTGTCTCCCTCACTTTGAAATTAAACTTTTGTCTGATTCCTGACTCACCTGTCTCTAGCCTGCTCCATTCAATGCTGGCCAATCCACACGTTAGAGGCCGGTTTGATCCGGCTGACAGTATATACTCTGATTCCTGTTTACTTCAGTGCAAAGGTGGGTACAAGAAAAATATATAGGAAAGTATGGTCCAGGAAAAAGAAATGGTCAAATACATGGAAGTCTCGCACCTCATTATCACGAATGCTTTCTTCAAAAAATGAATAGACGGGCAGCACACTAAGCAAAAAACCCCAATGCAAGGAATTTTTTTAAAAAAGCATTTTTACTCTATGCCATGGATTGTGGATACAATCAGAAAAGTAAAATAGTCCCATCCTCAACCATAAGAACGCTGGCAGGTCACAATATTGACTTAGTTTTAAAATGTAATGTTATCTATGTTTTATTATATTTTTAGTTATTATGTTATTTCCCAATTTCTGCCCCCATGTATAAGAGCTCTAGGGTAGACAATACACATAGAAGTTTTCAGGTATAAGTCATGTGGAAAGGTTCCAAGGTCCTTATAGTAAATGTCTTTTCTTTAATGTCATTTCCACTGATAAATGAAATAGGCATTTAAACAAACGGAAAAAGACATTATTGATGAGACTTATCTCTGAATCAGCTATCAGCATACTATCAACTTAGCTGTAATAAGATCAGAATTAGTTTTAAAAAAAGAATGAGAAAGTAAGACGATGTACAATGAAAAAATTTAACAGAATTATTGAAACAAATTGTGGAAAATAAAAATGGGGAAAAGGCAAGAGAAATCATATTGACTACAGTAATTTCATCAGGAACTTAAAACAATGCAAATGAATTGCCACAAGAAGGAGACCAAAAGAGCTCAGAAAGCACCTAAATTAGCAAGTATTTAACTTCTAACCAAATGGAGAAAAATGATCTGAAAAACCATCACCTTATTAGAAAATAAATTTCTTAAGTATATAAAAAAGAATGATGGGACATTTATGAACACTATGAACTCATAAAGAAGAAACAAACACTGGAAAGTAAAACTGGCTTAAAGACAACATGGCAAGACATCAAACTAATCAAAGTCACCTCCCTCAAAGGGCATTTAAAGACAAAAATTGGAAGCACTACAAATAGAAGAATGGAAGAGTTGAGCAAACCATTTCAACAAAACGTATTAGAAGCACCACACTTGCACTTAACTTCACAGTCCATGAATTACCAGCAAAGGGCATAGAAATGGCATTGAAGAAATAATAAAGGCCAATGAAGGAGCAATACGTAAGGTATCAGGAAAGAAATATACCAATGGCATGGGAAAAATACAGAAAAGGGTGACCAATCAAACATTAATAGCTACCAACAAAATTTGCCAAGTCTCCCTACTATACAAAATCTTTAGAGGCAACTAATACAAGATTTGGGGGCAGCTAGGTGGTACTCTTAATAGAGGTGTCAGGCCTGAAGTCAGGAAGATTTATATTTAAAATCTGGCCTCAGACACTTACTAGCTAAGTGACACAGGGTAAGTCGCTTAACCCTGTTTGACTCAGTAAAATGAACTAGCGAAGGAAATGGTGAAGCCACTCTAATTTCTTTGCCAAGAAACCCCAAATGAGCTGACAAAGAGTCAGACATGACTGAATGACTGAACGACAATACAAGATTTGAGGGCATACTCAATTTAAGCATTATTAAAGAACAAGGTCTTCAAAGTTATGTAAATCACGAATCTTTATCACTTTATGTTTGACTAAAAGATATAGTGAATATTAAATGCTGTAGTATTTATTGTTTATTAATTAAAAAATTGATTCTGTAAGATTAAAATATTGTGTTCATATTCTTTTTATATCCATTCACCAAAAATGATTCAGGATTCCTTAGAAGATGTAACAATAGAAATAACCTTGTTAAATGACCTGTTTAACAAATAATAAACATCAGGAGAGGAATAAAATGGAGAGAAGTATGCTTACCAAAGGCATTCATCATTGTGATGGAAGCAATCAAGCACAGATTCCAGGTCAAAAGATGTTTCCTGCATATGGTGAGGTCTTCTCATACTCCTATTTGTGGAAGGGATCAAATTTTGCTGATTGCATCAAGTCCAAACACAGTGCAAAGCTTCCTGAAGATCTCTAATCACTCAAGAGTTTTGCCTGACCATCCACATAGGAAAAACTAAGTGGATGAAAAATGTCGATGGGTCAGATTTCAATATGCATTTAGAAGGCATGGTTGTCCTATAAAGCTGGTCCAATAGTATATTATAACTTAGACAATACAGATGCACAATGAGAAGAGAATGGGCTGGATGGCTTTTGGGAAACAGCAAAATCCTTTCATTGACTCAAAACTTTTTATGAAAGCAAAGTTCCACCTCCTCAATAAAACATTTCCTCAGGATTGTTATAAGTCAGTGAGACATAGAACACTATCACCTCCAAAAAAAGGATCACCCAGAGGGCAATGGAGAAATGTGAAATGATTGTAAACAGGTTACAATGCATGATCTATGAGGAACTCGAAAAAAAACAGGAGTAAAGGACATCACTGGGAATTCACATGTCAGGAGCAGAAATGGTCTGGTCACACAGGAAAAGCAAGAGATGACAGATGAACAGACAAGAGTGCTCCTCTGGTACCTGGCCAGGGCTCTAGGACATTGGGCAGACTGCCTGTGAAAAACTTTTAGGAGACTAAAAACAAGAATCCCACAGGACAGGCAGGTATGAATTGGTTGCGCTCTTATTTGTTGGGAGAAACTCCTTAAATGATAACAGATTTGAGTAGGCTTTTAAAAAAAAAAAGAAATAATTCAATTATATGAATTATTGGTTGGACAAAATTCTAGATGGTTTGGAGGTTTTTTGACCAATGCCAGAGAGGAGAGAAGAGATGACTATTTACTTAAATATTTCCCAATTAAAAGACTATAAAAACTCCATATGAATTCAGGTTACGTAATCTCAAATGGCCTCTCCCCACAATAAGATATTGCTTTACTCCTCTCAAACTGATTCTCTCCCTTACTAAATTTGCTATACTGTACCACACCTTCAAACTTTCCTGAAACACCCCAAATGATCCTCTTTCCCCATGCTCTCAGTAGAAGATATCACCATGAATATTAATGCCAGAGTTCTGTCTTCGCCCTTTCTTCACATCACTACCTAATATCTCATTTACTCTAGTTTCTGCTGAAAAAGCAGCCCCCCCTTCCCACAAGGCCAGCCCCTTCACATGATCCAACCCATCCCTTCTCCAACAGATTTCACCAACCCCAATCAACCCTGTCGCCCAATCTTCAATCTCTCTCCATCCTGAATCTTTAAAAACTCCTTACTTGACCTCTTAAAGCTACTATCCTATACCTCTTTCCTTTCTCAGCCAAATTCCTAGAAAATAAGTTATACCTTATTGCTTATTTTTATTTTTTTATTATGAAGTTAAATAAGCATTTCCATATACACAGTAAAATTGAAAAAAAGAATTGTACATGAAACTATGAATCTAATAGTACAGCTTTTTTCCTTTAAATATAAGAAATTCAACTTTTGTACTTTTTCAACTATTTGTACTTTTCAAAGCTGTACTGCCTGTTTGTCTTTCTTTCTAGCCTTCCTTCTGTTTTCTTCTGTAATCAATCAATAAACATTTATTAACTGCCAGGCACTGGACTAAGCCCTTAAAAAAGCCAAGACAGTGCCTGGCCCCAAGGAGCTTACAACCTAATGAAGGAAACGAGATGCAAACAAATATATACAAAGCAAGCTATATGTAGGATAAACAAGTAATAATTAACAAAGAGAAGGAACTAGAAGTAAAAGGGGTTGGGGAAGATTTCCAGTAAAAGGTCAGATTTTAGTTGAGACTTAAAGGAAGCTAGGGAAGTTCAGAGAAAATGCCTGGGGCTCTGGAGCCAATATATTGAGTATCTTGGTCTGGTCACCTAGAGAGGGCTGAAGAGTACCTGTCTGGAAGTAAAGCAGATGACTGGAAGGTTAAGGCAAATAGGAGGGAGTTAGGCCTTCCCAAGTATCTCTGAAACCTTCCATAATTAGTTATACCACAAGGATGAAAATTAAAACAATTGTGAGGTTCTACCCTTTAGGTCAGCAAAGATGACAAAAATGAAAACTATCAATGATTGAAGGAGCTTAAAGTAAAGAGACCACAAATAAGACAGCATTTCAAACATTCTGGAAGGAAACTTGGAACTACACCCAAAATGTCTTTCTTTAAAATGTCACTGTTATTGGAAAAATTATTCTTTGAGTTCTACTCACTTCACAAGAAAACCAAAGAAATAAAAGAATTATCTGAACCTTCACGAACAGTTATATGCTGATAAAACAAAGAACACAAAGGAAACAGGGCAAACTAATCTCAGAAAAAAAGAAAATAAAACCAGCTGTAAAGAAACTACCAAGTGGAAAAAAAAAAAACCAAATCTCTTGTTTGGTCCTGGTGGATTCACAGAAGAATTCTATCAAATTTTAATAGAACTACTACTAATACCACACAAATTACTCTCAAAAACTGAGAAAAGCAAACGCCCCACCAGACTCCACTGCTGAGAAAAACAGTCCTAACAGCTAACTCAAGGAGAAGGATAAAGCAAAGGAAAAACAAACCAATGTTGCTTATATTGATTCAAAATTTATCAAAAATACTATATAGAAACACTGAAGAAACCATTCATTATGAACAAATTGGATTTATACCAGGAATGCAAGGAAGACACTAGGAAACATTAGGGAAACAAGCAACACAATCATATTAAGAATAAAAATAGGGGCAACTAGGTGGCGCAGTAAATAGAGCACTGGCCCTGGAGTCAGCAGGACCTGAGGTCAAACTGGCCTCAGACACCTAACGCTTACTAGCTGTGTGACCTTAGGCAAGTCACTTAACCCCAATTACCTTACCTTACCCCCTCCAAAAAAAAGAACAAAAATAACCAAAACCACAATATGATTACCACAACAGATTGCTTAAAAAAAAAAAAACCACACACAAAATACAGGGTAGAGGGAATTTCTTTTAATGCAATAAAAAATAGAAGGGGGAAAAGATGGTGGAGCAATAAGAAATAGCAAAGCCAAATTTCCCCCCAAATAGATCTAGAAAATGTACTACACCAGTTCCTGATGGGGATATCCAGAAAAGGTCACAGAATGTCATTTTTCCAGCCCAGCTTGAGATAGAAAGATCTGTTGACACGGTGACAAGGCCAGGTACCAAGGACAGGACAGGAGCATCCCTTACAAGCACTCTGTTGTACAGGGAGACTCTATGCATGGAGGTTCCAAACCCATACCAAAGAACCAGCACACTCATATGGGGCACGGCAACAGAGAAAAGTACAAACTGGCAGTTTTTTCATTCATTACCCAGTCCTGGGACAGAGCCAGGGCAGACTGAGAAGTGAAGGATCACAGGGGGAGGGAGGTTCCATGCAGAGTGCAAAGAAAGGCAGTTCAGAAGCAAGCAATAGCTATGTGGCTCAGACCCTAAGAGCAGAGCTGGGTCTCAGTTACAGTATCTAGGTCAATCTGCAGAGGAATGACCAGGCAAGAATCCCAGACCAAAGTGGAGCCTGCAGTTCTGCCACTCTGAACCAGGAGAGTTTGCCAGCTGGCTGATAGGGGCTGCGTCTACCAGCAGTCTACTCTTGTTCAGCCTCAAAGCACAGTTCAGACTGGGAGGATAGCAATCACATTTTGCCCTGGATCAGACCACTCTAGAAGCAACGAAAGCTTGCAGGTCCCCAGCCTGAGCTGTCTCTGACATCTTGCAATAACATAATACTCAATGTTCCCAAGAATGGAGCAAACAGAGTCTGCCCAGACTTTATCTCCAGAAGTATGCAGAGTCCAGCTGTAATGTGAAATCTGAAGTCAGGAAGCAGGCTGAGAGAATGAACAAACAAAAAAAGAATCCCATCATAAAGAGGTATTACGGTATCAAGGAAGTTCAACCCAAAACCCAAGAGAGAATTAAACCATAACATCTACAAACACTCGGGGGAGGGGGAGACAAAAACCAATTTGGGGCAAAAATTAAACAAATACCTAGAAGAGATAAGGCAAGAGTTAAAATGTTTTCATAAATGAAATGCACCACTTGAGGAAAAAACTGGAAAAGAACAAGAGCTATGGAAAAAAGAATTGAAAATGTAATACATAACTTGGCACAAGCGGTACAAAACCTTGTACAAAGAACTCACTCCCTGGAAAGTTGAATGGATCCAGTAGATGTCAACGACTTCACGAGGGAAAAGTAAAAAGATTGAAAACATACAAGAAAATGTAAAGCATCTCACAACAAAAACAACTGACCTGGAAAACACAACAAAGAGAACAATTTAAGAATCATTGGACTGTCTGAATGAGCCTAGACATCCAATTTCAAAATTATCTTAAAAGAATGTTGCCCAAAGGCAGAGGGCAAAATGGAAATAGAAAAAAAAAATACACCAGTAACCTCTTGAAAGAAACTCCATCATGAAAACTCCTAGGAACATAATACCCCAGATCCTGCTATTCCAAGTCAAAGAAAAAAAGAATACAAGCATCTGGAAAGAAAGATTTTAAGCATTAAGGAGCCACAGACAGAATCACACATGACCTGGCAGTTACCATTATAAAAGAGCAGAAGGCAAAGTATAGGGCGCTAAAGCCAAGAATAATTTACCCAGAAAAACAATGTAATGCAACAGGGGGAAAAATGGACCCTTTAGTGAAATAAAGCATTCAAGAGCTATAGAGAAACTTTGAAGTTCAAAGATCATAGTGAAGAAAAACACAAAACAGTAAAATGAACGAACAATAAGAGATAAACAAAGATAAACAGCTTACATTCAAATTTGAGGGACATGATATGTCTCCTCTAAATCCTACCAGCATCAGGGGTCATAGAGGAAATATAATTATATAAGGCATGTGAATGGTTCTACTATATCTTGATCTTAAGACCAGGGCAGGTTAGGGAAAATTATCTCACATAATCACGTTCAAGTAGACGTCTATACAAACAACGAGGAAGGCATGGAGGAGCAGCTGATACTTGAACCTCATTTTTATCTGAAATGGTCAAAAAGAGAAGCATACACACACACAAACAGAGTGGGGAATAGAAATATATATCATTTAGTAGGGAAATAAGAAAGAGGAGGTACAGGAGGGGCAACTAGAAGGAAAGTTAAGGGAGGGATCGGTCCTAAGCAAAACAAACTCTAAGGATGTACAAAAATACCTACAGCTCTTTTTGAGGTGACAAAGAATAGGAATGTGAGGGGGCTCCCATAAATTGGTGAAAGGATGAATAAATTACAAAATTACAGATATAATGTAATACTGTTGTGCTGTATAAGAAATGACGGAAAGAGTTTCAAAGAAACTTGAGAAGATTTGTATGGACTAATGCAGAATAAAGTGAACAGAACCAGGATAATGTTTTCTACAATAACAACAACATGATAAAGGTAAACAACTGTGAAAGAAATCTGGAACTTTTATTCAACATGATGACCTAATATAATTCCAGAGGAATAATGATGAAACATGAGACCCACTTCCTGAAAGAGAAGTGAAGGACTCAAGGGTACAAAAAGACAAACATTTTTCTGGACGTGGTCAATGTGGAAATTTGTTTTGATTGTTATATTTGTTTGTAATGTTTTTCTTTTGTTTTCAAGTGGGCATGGGGTCAGAACTGGTTGGAGTTAGCATTAGGGTTAAAGTCAGAGTTGGGAAGGTGAGAAGGAAGATTTTTGCTAAATTAAATAAATAAAATATTTTTAAACAAAAAAAAAATCAATAAAACCATCTACCTAAACCAACAATAGGGATACATCATACGTACTGGGGATACATTAGAAACTTTATCAATAAATACAGATTTAAAGCAAGGATGCTCACTCCACAATTATTTGATAAGAGTACTAGAAGTGTTAACAATAAGACAAAAGAAAGAAATTAAAGATATAAAAATATACAAAGAGGGGATAAAACTATGCCTATTTTCTGATCACATGGTGTTTTACTTAGAAAATCCTAGGAAATCAGCAAAGATATTCACTGAAGGGGAAAAGGCAAGGGAATAAGCATTATTAAGTGCCCATTGTATGCCAAACACTGTGCTAAGTATTTTAAAAAAAACTTTCTCATTTAATCCTCAACAATCCTCCGAGGTAGGTGCTTGTATTAACTTCATTGAGAAAACTGAGCCAGAGGTTAAGTGACTTGCTCAAGGTCACACTGCTAGAAAGTATCTAAGGCTGAATTTTAACTTAGGACTTCTTAACTTCAGGCCCAGTATTGCATCCACTTTTAAACCCGGCTTAAGCAAAATCACAGACTTCAAAATAGAGCCTCAAAATTTAACTATCATTCTATATAATAACAAAATCCAAGATGCAATAATGAAAGGGAAATCCCATTCCAAATAACTACAAAATGCATAACATACCTGGGGATCAATCTACCAAAGCATGTAAAAGACTTGTATGAGCTAAATTATAAACTTCTCTTTCAAGAAATGAAGAACTGAAATGGAAGGAGGAATACTCAATGTTCATGGTTTGATCATGCCAATATAATGGAAATGACAACACTATCAAAGTTAATATACATTTGCAGTGCTATACTACTCAAATTATCAAAAAGATACTTTATAGAACTCAACAAAATAATTTTCAAAATTCATTTGGAAAAAATTGAAGATGTCAAGGGATAGAATATATATTCAATATAGGTACAGAATATGTATTCAAAAGAATAGAAAATATCAAAGGAAATGATTTTTTTTTTCTTAAAAAGGTAGGGACAAAGGGGGAATAGCATTTCCAGACCTCCAACTACATTAGAAAACAATAGTCATCAAAACCATATGGTATAGGTTAAAAACAAGAAATGAACAGACCAGACAGGGGAAAATCAGACACAATGGGGATCTCTATAACCTAGTGTTTGAAAAAGTACAAAGCACAAATTGTTTAGGAAAGGACTCTCTATTTGATCAAAATTGTTGGGAAAAGTAGAAAACAATCTGGTGGAAACTACACCATATTCTACAATATATTCTCAGGGGATATGTGATGTTAAATTAATGATCATATCATAAAAAAAATTAGAAGAGAAGCATACCATACACTTTTCACAGCAATGGGCAGGAGATGGACTCTTACCCAAGTAAAAGACAAAAGCAATTAGAGAAGATAAAATCTATGACTTTGAATACATGAAACTGAAAAGCTTTTAAATAAAACCAAATTAATGCACCTAGATAAAAGCAGAGCTGTGGAAGAGGGAAAAGAATCTTTTTAACAAATTTCTCTCTTAAGGGTTTGGTACCCAACATAAACAATTAACTAAAATTCATAAAAATTGATAAATTAAGACCAAAAGCCAATCTGCAACAGATAGAGGTCAAAAGAAACAAACTTTCTCAAAAAGAATTGCAAACTATTAACAACCACATGAAAGAATTCCCCAAATTACTAATCTGAAAAGAAAATGAAAATAAAAACAATCCTGAGGTTTCATTTCACACCCTTTGAAAAGGCAAAGGCACAAAAAGGAACTAGTCAATTATCAATGTTGTGAGAAGGTGGGCATGCTAGAGCATCCTTGTGTTATAGCAGTCAAATCTGTAGTCACTTTGGAAAGCAATTTGGAATTATGCAAGGCTGTCCCAGAAAATGTAGATTCTCCCTCTAGACATTTTTAAGTGAAATCTGCATTACCAACACTTTATTAGAAAATCAACAAAACAGTAAGTCCATTAGCAGCATTTGCTGCCTTCTAAGGTCTTTGACAATCTGCCTGGGCCAGTCTAAGCTGGTTCTAGCACATGTGGTGAAAATAAAAACAAAGCAACTAAAATATCCATACACTTTAACCAAGTGATTCAACTACTGGTCTTACACTCCGATGAGGTCCCAGATAAGAAGCCAAGTCGCCATATGACACAATATTTTGTGATAGTGACATCATATTTTGTGATAGTGATAGTGAAGAACTGTAAAAAAAAGAATATTCCAATCAATTGGAGGATGGCTAAATAAATTCTGGTACATCAGTGAAATGGGATATTACAATGCTTTAAGAAACACAAATGTGTCATGGTTCTTTCCTTTTCTTCTGATTCTTGGTTTATAACATGATTAATGTGGAAATATGTTTAATATGATTGCACATGTATAGCCTATATCAGATTGCATACTGTCTTGGGGAGGGTGAGGGAGAAATTTAGAACTCAAAATCTTAGAAAAGTAAATGTTACTTAACCCCAATTGCTCTGCCTTTCCCCCTCCAAAAACAAAAAAATAAAAAAAAGTCAATGTTGGAAATTTTTTTTTTAATTTAAAAACTTTATTTTAAAAAGAAACAACAAATTGGATATAGAAAAGCATGGAAAGTCATAAGTGAACGGATGCAGAGTGAAGTAAGAAGAGACAAGAAAGTAATTCACACATTTAACTACAACAATGTAAATAGAAAGAACTACCACAAAACCACCAAAAGTAAATATTGCAGACAGACACATATGGACTCAAAGAGGAGAGTTGAGAAGACAGACACCTCATTCCTACGTTGTTGTTGTCATTTAGTCATGTCCAACTCTTCATGAACATGTGGACCATAACATGCCAATATTGTCTACAGGGTTTTCTTGGCAAAGATACTGGAGGGGTTTGCCATTTCCTTCTCCAGTGGATTAAGGAAAACAGAGGTTAAGTGACTTGCCCAGGGTCACACTGCTACTGTCTGAGGCTGGATTTGAACTCAAGTCTCCCTGACTCCAGGTCCAGTACTCTCTCTACTGAGCTACCTTTGTAGATGTCCAAATATGTGGTAAAGTGAATATATTTTCATGCTTTTTTAATATAATGATCAGCTTTGCTTATTTTTTTCTCTATTTCCTTTAAAAATATCATTTTTGTATAGGATGACTCTGTGTGAAGGCGAAGGAGAAAGGATACTTGGTGAAATTTTGGTAATGTAAAAAAAGAATATCTCAATAAACTATTTTAGGAAAATAAGTAAAAATACTAATTTATACATTTCCCCCCCCAAAAAAAAAACAAAAAATTCTAAACACTGAAGTAATGGAAACTTCTTTTACAGTCATTTTATTCAAAAAGGTATTTCACACTGTGGTCTTAGAAAACCCAAGACCAAGAATAACATCAAGGTTCATAATTCATTTCTAATGTGTTATCAAATCACTTCATGCTCAATTCTCCCTCAAGGTCAGGCTGTAAATAAACATGCATGGCCTTAAAGACAAAACAATATCTCCTGGTATGTTAACCTCTGCTGTGATCCTGTGTCTATAAAGTTTCCTGGTTAGCACAGCACTTCCTACTTTGAGAGAAGACACGACGTACACCATGTCACAATGTGTTATTTGTCTCTTAGTCATGTAGATAACATGACCACGTGCTGCAGCCTCCGTGTGAGTAAAGGTTCTAGGCCTGAACCCAATTAGTCACATGTCTAGGAATCCAACTATGATATAAATAAGAACAAAGACACAGCCAAGCCTTCACCAACTTTCCAGTCAGTTATTGTAACCAGGATGTCTCTGAAGAGGTCAAATGCTGAACATATGCACTGAATGTATAAAAGCTTAAATATTGCTACAGACAAACTCCTTCTCTCTACTAAACTCCTAATACTTTTCAAGTGAATAATTATCTAAACAAATTAATTGGGGCACCTGCAGGCTTTTGTTTCTTGGGCCCACTTGAGGAGTATTTATAGACTGTCCAAAAAGGTTCAAGATTTAACAGCACTGGAGAAGACTTTTAAGTCAAATAAATACTAAGTTTTGCAATTTGAATAAGGAATTAGTAAACTAATTTCATTTCAGAAAGCACTCTCTTGTACAAAAGCAAATAAAGAAGAGTTTCTGCTTTTATGCTCTTGAATTTTTCTATTTATAAGAAAATTAAACACTCTAGACCAGGGGGTAAGGGGTAGAGGAAGATTTGTCCCTTCATTTAGAAAACCTATATGTAAATATAGGGGAAAGTCACTGCTTTGGAATCCAATACAGATTGAATTTCAGGCCCTATAGCTGAAGTAGATTAGTCAGGCTGTATTGATAAATGCCTTTTAATGCTCCCTGGCAACTAGTGGGCCCTTCCTCTCTCCAGCTCCCAACCCATCTATCAACTGATTGATTGATTAGATATTTACATAGCCCTCTACATCTATGAGCGATGGTTTCTAACTCAAAAACATGGCTTTAATTCACTGGAGAGAACATCACTTCTTAAATTTACTTTCCATGTTACATAAGGATTAGATGTGGCAATTCACCAACATGTAAGATCAACTTTCAACAGCATTATTTATTTTGGATAAGCAATCAATTCTCCTTTCTATTTTAGGAGCACTACAGTACTCTGATCTGGAAAAAAGAACACTCCGGTTCATATTATGCTCTCAAAAGTAGGGCAAACGTACATCACATATTCAAGGATAAATGAACTACAGTAAAATCCCAAGAGACTTGGGCTCCAGTCATTTTACGCAAATGACTTTTTTTCATTCTAGACAGGGGCACTATGTTAAGTAGAGGCTATCTTTTTTTAGGTCTCTCCCTATGACTCCATTTTAACTTCTGTTATGCTGATATATTTATTTTATTTTTATATATTTCATTATATTATACTTACATATTTAGTGTAAATCAAAACTTTTCTCCAATGAGAAAAGTGACCGGAAAACATTTTCCACATTAGCATTATAATGAAACTCAGCATACTTTAAAACTACAAGGTTTGTTTCTTCCTAAGAGTAATAATTAAATTGAACTACGTCAACTATTTTATCAAAGTAAGATTTAAACAGATCTATCAGAGTGTTCACTGTAGCTGAAGGAAAAGTAAATATTCAAGGATGTTTGTGAAAACAGGAAAGCCTTTTTTTTCAAATGTTATGTGAAGGAATTTGTATACTAAAACCTTCTCAGATAAATAAATCCCTGGATATTTAGTATACAAATTACTTCTTTTAACAAAAGTCAGAGAAAATCTAAGAAATAAAACTTTACAATCCATTTCATGTAAAAAGAATAAGCAAACGGGCCAGTGCCAAAGAGATATTACAAAATTGCTTTCTCTCAGTTACTTTCCTGGACAGGCTTACTCCACATAAGATTCAGTTACAATGAGGCTAGTAAAGTGCTTGCCTCATCAAGTAGTTTAATTTAAAACTTATAAGGATTACAGAATGCCCCAATATATAAAACCATTCAGCTGATCTTGAAAACAAGACAAAAAATATATTAACCATACAGTCACCTTATAAGCTCAACTGCCAAATAAAATGAAATTAGACTTTTACTAAGATAATCCCATTAGGACTCCAGCCAGATGAAAAAGTTGCTATTTTCAGCATTAGGTATTTAAATTTCAGAAGAGTTAAACTGGTATAACCAACTATTGAGAATATAAACTCCAAATGTTGACTTGAAGAAAAATTAAGCCTTACAAAAACCTCAGAGAAAAGCCAGAAAGAGTCCTTATCAAACAGCAAGAATAGTATCAATTCAAATCTCTCAATTAGTCAAAATTAGCTACAAAAGAAGCATTGTTTGTACTATAGAAAACTGCAAAATAAAAAAAAAACGACCCTAAAAGTCCGAGAGTTGGGAGACTGGTTAAGTAGTGTTAATGAGATGCGCAACAAAAATAACTAATGTGAAGATCAAAAGGAAAGAAGCAAGTACAGAAAAAAGGAAACTAAAACTGGAAAGAAGAATATTTGTATGCGCACAAGAAAAATTTATCGAAAATGATACAGAATTGTCTGAGAAAGAGAAATCCATGTTAGTATGTTACACCTCCTCTGAAGTTCACTTTCATATACAGAATATGCACACTTTAAAAGGTAGGTACCTTTATGTTTAAGATAAATTCATAATAAAAATGAAAGGAAATTAATGGCACCATGTCGATTTCCACTAATTTAATGGGAGCCTGAAAAAAATAAAACAAGAGTTCAGAATCCCAGAAATCGGGCAGTGATTTCTGGTAGATAGTTCTAGAGCATTTTCAAATAGTCATGATTAAGCACCCATCCATCCAGAGCCTACTTTAGTACCTATAATGATTTAGAGTTAAGTTCAAAGGTTCAAACACCAGATGCTGCTCTTGTTTCAAATGCATGGATCCCTGACTATAAGAAAACTCACTTGAGAGTTGTGAAATGGAGAGGCTTTACCTAAAAGACAAAGCCATCCCAGAACCTACTTCAGCTTCCTGCCTTCCCTCTCCTTCTCCCTTCCCCCATCTCCCTTCCCCCATCCTCCCACAACAAGGAGTAGATCCAGGACAAAGCTATCCTAAGGGACTTATTGGTTTGGATTCCATGGACAGAGCTTCCTTGTTATCTAGTGACCCCCCAAAAAAGTCTCAGCTACTTGGAGTCTGAGTGCAGTGAAAATAAGGTTTAGCACCTTAATAAGATAATAGGAATAAGTCTGTCAGCTTAGCAAAACTGATTCCATTTTGTTTTAAGCCTATATGTGGACCTTCTGGTAAGCTAGGCCGCCAATGAAAAAAAATACTATAAACTTTGTTGGTAATTTTGAAGTAAACTAACAATCAAATTATGTAGTAAACAAATTTATCAACTTAGGAATACTTATAGTTGAAAATATAAATGATGACTGAATCTCCAGTCAACAATCTGGTAGTAGAGAGAGACTCAGAGATGGGATACTGTTAAAGCCATCCCATTTAGTCAATAAACATTTATTAAGTACCCACTACATGCCAAGACCCTGGGGGTGAGGGTAGGGGTACGGATATGAAAAGGGACAGATCTTGTCTTCAAGAAGTTTACAATCTATTGGGGGAGGAAAATGAAAGAGGGAAGGGGGAAAGATGATGGAGCACCCCAGTGGAGTGGAGTCAAATCAGGAAGGTTTGGGGAGGAGCTCTTCACTCCTGTCCTCCAATCAAAGGACAGGAAAGACAGAAAGAAGATAGTATAATAAACTGATTTCCAGCATTTGTCTTTACATTAATACATAAGCTTATGACCAGGGCTGGAAATAGCTTTCTCACAAATGAGAAAACTGAACTGCTGCTCAGCAACAGGAAATTCCTTCTTCTTAGACCCATAAGCTACTAGGCAGGGGTGACCTAGGCTTCTGAGCAGCCACACCTCTGCCATTAAGGGAAAGGTGAACAGATTCTACACTGACCTGTCGTCTCTGGAGGGACCAAGGATCATGTTACCAACCCCAGAGTCTTAGCAGAAGGGAATTTTTTTCTTTTTCCTCTATCTCTGGAAGCAGATCAGAACTTGAGCTCAAGTTAATATGGTTAAAAATTAAGAGAAGAATTTAAAGAGAAAATGCCCCACTAAACCCATCTCTTGTGGTACCTTAGAGATAAGATGGGAACTCATAACCAACTGCATAGGTAGAAATGTGGGTAAGCAAGATAAGGATATTAAACCAGCAGCCAGAGGACTTAGGACTTTTATAAAGCCCAATCCACTGAAATTTATTAAAAAACATCCCTCCAAGACATTTGGAATCTTCTATTACTAAGATAGGAAAGGAAAAACTGACCTAATTTCACACAAATCAGAATCTCCCTACCTATGAAAATAGGTTAAAATACAGTAAAAAAAAAAAAAATTAACAGCTGCTTTGGAGGCTATTAGAGGTACTATGCCAAGCAGCCTTCAAGGACAGGGCAGTAAAAATAAGAAGTAAAACATCTTTTGCCTTGAGACTTTAGGAGAGTTTTGCTCATAGTTCTTTCTTGTTTGTTTTAAATGTAATGTAGAGTATATGGTGTTAGTAGTGTCTGTATTCTGTGTCCTGGTAAATCTAGCTATCCTTTTTCCTGCTGTCTGATCAACCAAAGGAAAAAAGCTGAAAACAGTGAGAACTTTTTTGTCAAAAGGTTCAAAGCCTTTAAAGGCTTCAAAATCTCTGTGCACCTAAGCTGGGAATGCAGAAAGACAAATAGGAGGTAATAAATATCCTTTTCCCATTTGTAGGAAATTATGGTTTTAGGAACTAAAGAGAGACTAAATTTGTGACTGAAATATAATCTGTCGAATGTATATTTCTACATCAAATCAGAGTATAATTTGAATGTTTTTACATATGCTGAAATATCCTCCAGGATTTGGGAGAACACAGCAGCCTAGTATTGTTAAAAGTAGAGACTGTGGAATTTACATACAAATAGGACCCAGATCCATCAATCACTCTCCCTCTTTCCTGGAGAATGTAAAAAAAAAAAAAAAAAAGATTGCTGTTGTTAGGCAGTGGGAACTGCCTGGTGAAGCTACTATTACCTCTTCTCTACAGACTGAGGCAAAAAAAAAAAAAAAAAAGCCTTGCTTAAATTGAAAAGGCAAATAATTTGGGGGAAAGGTATAATTTCATTTCAGGAGAGTGATTTGCCTGAGATTTTCTGTGAATGACTTAATGGAATTTAATTGCCTTGGTAAATTAGAGGCAAAGTCACCTAAAAGAATTAAAAGACATGCATTTGCTAGTTCTTAAGAAACCAAATTGATTGGAACTATGCCCAAAGGACTGTAAAACTGTGCATTGTCCTTTGATGCTGCAAGGACTATATCCCAAAAACATTCAAAAAAGAAAAAGAAAAAGATTTATTTGTATAAAAATATGTATAGCAGCTCTTTTCGTAGTAGCTAAAAATTGGGATCCCCATCAACTGGAGAATGGCTAAACAAGCTGTAGTATATGATTGTAATGGAATATCATTGTTCTATAAGAAATGACAAGCAGGATGATTTCAGAAAAAGCTGGAATGACATTTATGAACTGATGCATAGTGAAGTGAAGAGAACTAGGAGAACGTGGTACACAGTAACAGCAATATTGTTGGATGAAAGGTATTCTCAGCCATACAATGACCTAGGACAATCCCAAAGCAATAGGGATGAAGCATACTTTCTGCCTCCAGAGAAAGAACTGATATTGACTGAATACAGACTGAAGCATGCTATGTTTCACTTTCTTACTTTCATTTTTCCCTTTTACTCGAGTCTTTTTGTGCAAAATGACTAATATGGAAGTGTTTTACATAATTGCACATGTTTAAAAAAAGAAAGCAAATTAGGATAATTTTGTTTGGCACAAAGAAAAACTGTAAACCTTTTAAGTTTCAGTTTTGATCAAGGAAAAGTAAAGTTTTCTTATGAACTTCAGATGCATAAGAAAAATGTGCTAATTTGCACATGAGGTTCAATGGAGTAAAAGAAAACTAGTCCTAGAGATGGTCTGGGACAACATTTGGAACAGAACAGTGCAGGACTGAGAAAGCAACAGTGCTGAAAAGAAAGTGGAAAACTGAATCAATATGTGGGGAGAAGAGCAATTCTGGGATTTGCGAGGGTCAGAAAAAAAAGAGAATTAAAAAGAAATTAAGAGTTTACTCTGACACCCAAAACTCAATTCAAAGGCAATGGAAATTTATATAAAAGTCCTCTTAAAAGTAGAAAAAAAATTTAGAATGCAACTTAATTCTGATTCCACAGCAGTAGAAATAAGTAACTAGTGATTTTTCATCCAAATAGGGACAATACAAAGTCTTTACCTTTGTCAAGTATCTAAATCTCCAGTAAGGAGCAAAAGAAAAGCCCAGGATTTAGGAAAGTGTTGTGGAAGTTCCCCCGGGCTCCTCTAGATTGGGATGGAATTTTGCTATAAGAATTTGGAGGACCCTTTGTTAAGTTTCTACAATCTCCTCTAGTTGAAACTACAACTTCAGCACAATAAGGCAGAGACCACTCTGCATTGGCTTTAGTGTATACTGGTTCACAAGTGATCATAACAGCAGATACAGTGAGAAAAAAAAAAAATAAGGGAGGGGGGGGCAGGAAAAGGGATCAACCCTAATAGCAGACTTGGATAAATGATTCTGGAAAATCAGAAGTCCCAGATTGAAAGGTACATATAAAAGTTAAAAATCTCATATTGGCCCAAGGAGAGAAAGAGAGTAGTTGTTAGTGTTAATAATTGGAAGGGTTGTTATGTATTGAGAAGAAATTTTGCCTTATAGAAACATTCAGTTATTAGTAGGAAAAGCCTTAGGGAATCCCAGAGCCTGACCCACCCCAAAGTGAGGTATAAATGCCCCCGAATATAGAATCAAACAAGATAAGGAAATTGCCAGAAGACAGAAAGGATTTGGAATAGGAAGGAATTAATTAGAAAGACAATTAGTCCATACCAGTTTAAAAAAAGGCAAGCAGTAAGTGGAAAGTCACAGGAGACTAAAGAAAACTATTTGCTACCAAGATTGAAACTAATAAGGGAATCAATCTCTTTAAATATTTTGTAAATGATTGATGAAATTAAAGGACATAAGGCTCTTAGGTTTTGGTTACTGATTTAAGTAGTATAGCTCTAGGCAGCTAGGTGGCACAGTGGATTGAGTACCAGGCCTGGAGTCAGGAAGACTCCTCTTCCTGAGTTCAAATCTGA
Source organism: Phalanger gymnotis (assembly GCA_028646595.1). Lineage (NCBI taxonomy): Eukaryota > Metazoa > Chordata > Mammalia > Diprotodontia > Phalangeridae > Phalanger > Phalanger gymnotis. Next base: position 300,244,174 of record CM053623.1, read on the forward strand.
CCTCAGATACTTATTAGCTATGTGACCCTGGACAAGTCACTTAACCCTGTTTGCCTCAATTTCTTCATCTATAAATGAGCTGAAGAAGGAAATAGCAAACGACTCGAGTACCTCTGCCAAGAAAACCCCAAATGGGGTCACAAAGAGTCAGACACAACTGAAATGACTGAATAACAACAAACATGGTTCTATATGGTACCTGTGGCTGAAAAAAGCCAGTAATAATCTGCCTTCATGTGGCAGGGGACACAGTATACTTTCTGTAGATTGCCATAAAGATATGTTAAAAAGCCCAGTGCATGCCAAAATTTGTACATCACTTAGTCAAAACTGACCTAGGTATCTGTTTGCTACATTGTTTCATAGACGACATATTACTCAGAAGACGATTAGCAGGATATAAAGGAAGTTAAGGGACAGGGTTACTGAAAAATTAACTTAGAGATGACAGCCCTGATTACCTGGATGGACAGGTGGCTGTGTCCAGAAGAGCTAAGTACCACTGTATGTTTATTACACGTACTTGCTATGTTAGGGCAATTTAAAGTGATAGATGCATAAAGAGATATAAACCATGCAGTTTACAATCTAAAGTCATCTGCTTTTAGTGCAATAGAAAATCATATTAAGGTGTTAATGCTGTTTTTTCAATAAGGCTGCACAAGGAATCAAATGCAATATTTCCAAAGATTAGTAACTCAGAAACTCCAGAACAAAATTATTGTGGTGGAATTCAAATCCACAACCTCTCTCATCAGAAATCCAAAGGACTAGCCATTGTGTAATGAAGCTACCGTATAATTATCTTAACATATAATAACATCGACTCCCCTTCCCAAATCCCCTTTTCTCCATTAGTATTCACCAGTGATGGATGTCAAGTATGACGTTGACTTGGTTAGTAGAGGCAGCTAGCTTGTGCAGTGGATAGAGTGCTGAGCCTGAAGTCCAGAAGACCTGAGTTCAAATATAGCCTTGGACACATAGCCATGTGACCTGAGCACGGCACTTATCCCCTGTCTGCCTCAGTTTCCTTAAGATGATTCAAAACCATCTAAGATAGTCTATAACTAAGACCACAATCAATATTCACACAAGTTAAAATTATCTTAACATTGTTCCTTTCGGCCCTATGATCCTGCTCCAGCCTCCTGAACCCCATAGCAATTAGCTACTCTGTTCAGTCATCTGTCTGTAGCTACCCTCTGTACCTACCCTACTTCCACATATTTATTTACTCATGGCCTGTCTCCATTAGAGACCAGAAGAATTGCAGTAAGTCCTGGCCTACTGAACTGCCTAATGCCTAACTGAGACTCACAACCACACTACAAAGTCTAACCTAACTCTCCACTTAAGAAAAGACAAACACATAGATCAAACATGCTCATTGTCCAGATTATCACAAGCAGCTGAATGGACAAATTATGAACCTCATCCATTCAGCTGCTTATGACAGTCTGGACAGGCCAAAGTGATTTTCCTAAAGTGTAGGTCTGCTAAGCCTCTACCTCATCCCTGGAACCCCACAGCATCTGGGGGCCCCTCAGTAAGGCTCATTCTCTTCTCCCATCCATAAATGGATTCTTCCTACAGCTTCTATTTTGTGGAGGAGTCCAGGCTGGCCTCCATTCCCCTCCTATTCTTGGCTTCCAGACACCAAAAATCCAGGGGTACCTTCGCATACTCCCCCAATCCTTTCAGCTCCCTTTTGTCTTTCCCCAAGAGAATATAAGCATCTTGAGGGCAGACCCTATCTTGGTTGGCTTCCATTTGTATCTCCAGCACTTGGCAGAGGGCTTCCCACTTGAAGAGAACCAATGACATGAGGATGTTATACAAGGTACTGTGTGTTTGACTGTGGTTAGTTTTGCTGAATTGTGCTTTTTTCTAAGGATGGCTACACGGGAAAGGAGAAGGGAAGAGTATATCTGGAAATCATTATGTAAAATCAAGTTTGATTTTTTTTTTTAAAGAAAAACAGTAGCAAGTTTACTTCTCCAAAAGGAAGCATTTGTTTCTGTACTGTGGATTGACCTTTTTGCTTTACAGTTTCAGAATAAAAGAGATCACAGTTCCTAAAACCAGGCCAACCCAACAGCCATTGCTTCAACGAAGAAAAAAAGGCTGGGTGTTATTTTGTCTTGCTTACCCAGAGCAGAAGGCAACAAGGACACGCATAGCAATAAAAGTCTTAGTTGGGAAAAATAACAAGATAAGCGGTGTCTTGAGTAAAGATTCAAAACAGAAGAAATAGCAAGATCTAAATAATTTCTCTAAAGAAAAGATTATGTTCTTTCAAACCAACCTTTTCTCACTTGAAAAAAATTTTTTTAAATAACATGAAACAGGAAGGAAAAAAGATTTTTGTGTTTTCAAGGACTGAGACTTCTTACTTCCTGTCCCCCCATATTACCTTATAAGAAGGTAATTTGAAAATTCCATGTAGTGAAGCCTCATGTTATATATAAATATATTATGTGTGTATACACACACACACAAACACACCCACACCCACCTATTTCTCTCTCCAGAAGTTCTTTGCCTAGGCAAAATTCCATACCTTGTTACTCTAGTTTCTGCTTGTTTACATATACACAGATGACAAGATAATTTTATAGAAGTAGAAATAAACTAGAATTCTAAAATGTTTCTTTAGTAACAGCACTGTCAAAACAGCCAGCTTCTTAATCTAATCTGCTCTGCACCTTGGCCACTTCTTTCAGGTAATACATTGGTAATGAATCACGATAAAAATGAAGAGTTTATTGCTTATTCATATTTGGTAAAAAATCAATTCAATAAGTTTGCAATCATAAAAGAAAAGCTTCCTTTTCTTCCTTTGTAAATACTTCATGTTCATATTATACATCTTGTTTATGTTATAGAAATGAATTACTACAAAAGAGAGATAGCTTCATGGTACCATTCTAGTCAGCTATACAGAGTAGCAGACATACAGGAAATGAAAACTTCTAACACTTATTGTATGGATACTAACATGGTAATAATTACAGGCCTTAACAATACTGTAATGGGTATTCCCTTACAATAGATCATTGTTTTCCTTTCTGTACCAGTTTATTCTTTATTAATAAATCTTTTAGTCAATTTGCTAGTTGGAAATTAAGGACTAAAGAGTGTTACATAAAGTTTCAGCAGTACCTATTTCAAATCAACTTGGGCTACTAAAAATCAGTTTTATACATAAACAAGAGAGGTCATTTTCAAAAGTATTTCATTCAAAAGTATTCCTTAAAATAGTAAACTGCTCTGGCATATTTTTGAAAACTTTTATACACAACATTTGAGGAAAATATCAATTGTATAAAGCAATGCATAACCATACTTACTAACCACTTATAATAAAAACTGCTTGGTGTCCTTGCTAGATCTGTGAATTGTAATCAAAATCTATAATTGCTCAGCCACGACTCAATTTTCAGAGGCCCTCTCTAGCCTTCTCTCCAAATCAGGTGTCAAACATGTCCAAGCCCTGTAACCTGCAAAGATCCCAAGTGTAACCTGAATAGATTAAAATAGAATTGAGAAATGTTTCACAACATAAATAAAAATACAATACAACATAGATAATGTTTGTTTGTGCTTTTTTAAAATTAAAATATGGTTCAACAGGTATCTGTCTCTATTTCAGTTTTGACACCACTGCTCTAAATAACTCCCTAAACCCCAAATCCTAAAGTAGTCCCAGAAAACACACACACACACACACACACACACACACACACACACACACCCTGTGGACCAGATGATACGGGCAATTAGGTTAAAAAAAATACACCTAGCTTGGGTCACCATGGCCTCCTCCAGCTGGGCTTCTTAGCAATTGTAGCCAGAAACCTAGAAAGGAGAATATTTTCTAAAATAACACTCCCCCAAAGCTACTGGACTCATCAAAATTTAGACCAATGATCCCAAATCATAAAACTGATAATAGATAGATCTATACATTTCTCAAAGTGTGTCTAACTGAGTACTGAGATTTCTGAAAAAGCAAACTGGCTTGACTTTTTCTTCACAGGATAACAGAGCTATTCCATACTCACACCCTCTTCGCAGAACTTTCTGTTACTATAAAACTGACTGCCTCAACAGGTTAGATGGCACAGTAAACTGTTTATCCCAGCAAAGCAAGATTGAGAGCTACTTAACTGTCTTGTTTATAAGATTATAAATAATGCCCTTACCCAGCTTCCCCAGCTAAAGACTTTTGGAAAGCTACATTGAAAAGACTTCATATTGCCCCTCTACTTTCTACTGACTTCAGAATCACAGGCTCTCTAGCTGGAAAAGAGGTCATCTAGTATGTTGTTCAGTCATGTCAAACTTCGTGGCCCCATTAGGGCTTTTCTTGGCAACAATACTGGAGTGGACCTCTGTTTTGCCAGCTCACTTTACAGATGAGAAAACTGAGGCAAATAGGGTCACACACAGCTAATGCAAGTCTGAGGCTGGATTTGAACTCAGGAAGATGAGGCTTCCTGATTCTAAGCCCAGTGCTCTTGCCCCGTGGTGCAACCTATCCTCTCCCTCATTTAGTACACCCTCTCCTATCACAAGAGATAAGAGAGTGGAAGTAGCTAGCCTAAAGTAAAAGGGGTATAAAAGCACAAAGAAGGGGTTTAAATTGAGTTCCCATAACCCTAGACATAGTGCACTCATTTACTATGTGATATGACCAATAAACAAATCAAGAAGAAATTCTCCACTGGCTAATTTAGCTTGAATTTCCTAAGTACTACCCAGGTGCAATCAGTTGCCAAGTATTATTGGTTGAATGTGCCATGTCTCTCATAGGCATCATCCTCTTCTCTACATTCACAAAACCACCACTCTAGGCCAGGTCTTCACTGTCTATCTCCCCGACCTATTCATTTCCCTTCATTCCTCCCTTTTCCAATTCATCCTCCATTCAGCTTCCAAAGCGATATTCGTAAAACAGTTCTGTTTGGGTCATTGCCCAGCCCTAGTAACCTGCTATTACATCTAGCATAAAATAAACTATTTCAAGTCCTTAACAACCCTTCCTTTTGTGGAAGAAACAAGAAAGGTAAGGACCGTCAGGTCTACTTGGATAACACAAACCATAAATTATAGGCAGAATCCACAGATTGCCTCTGCTCGAAGCAAATTCCAACCATCATAGAGTACAAAATGGAGAAGTAACAATGAGGTACATACAGACCAATTAAAAGGGGACACTGAAAGGAGGTGAATTAAAATGAGGAAACATAAATAGCCAAAGAAAAGAAATAGAAAATGTAGTTTTCAGGCATGATTTGTAATATTTCAGAATAGATTATCATATATCAACTAGAAGACACTGACAGTATCTGACACCTTGTTAGGTGGTGCAGCTTCAGAGTAAGCATGGACTCTTTTACACCACTAATGCATTACCAGTTTAAGGCCACAATAATCTTTTATTATTTCATAACTTAAGAGATAGTGAGTGTTTACATACACATTGTATGTACAATTATGTTCCAACCAGCCAAGTCACTTTTTCATCTGGTGTACCTCATTTCCTTTCATAAAGCTTCTGCAAAGACTGACCTTCTCATGCCTGAAATCTTCTTCCGTGGTCTTCAGCGTCCCAGCACAGCCCTCCATCACTCAAATCAAAATCAACTTCGAGTCATGTCATCATGGTCCTTGTCCTCTTCCAAAACGAAGGACAAACCCAACAAGTGTCCCAGCTCTAGCGTTGACTCCTACATGAAATGAGTCCATATTCTCTTCCTTTTACTTACTTAGCTTACACTTGCTATTTACTTTTTGTAGACTTACTTCTTTCCTCAATAGAATGTAAGCTCATTGCAGGCAAGGTCTCTGGGGTTTTTTTCGGGGGGGGGGGGCACCCAACACAATGTCTAACACATAGTAGATGCTTAATACATGCTTGCTGAATAAATACCATCAAAATATTCATAGCAGCATTTTTTACGATAGGAAACAAAAACACAGAAACAAAGGGGGGGCCTATTATTTGAAAAATGGCTCAACAAATGGTGGGCGTAGACAATGATGCAATATTACTTCACTGATAACAAGAATTCAGAGATTCAGGCAAAGACTGATGTTAAATGATGTCAAGTGAAGTAAGGAGGACTAAGAAAACAGCATATACAATAACAATGTAAAAGCAGGGACAGGGGTTGTGAGGAAGAAACTGAAAGCTATCTATTTTTCAGTAACTAAGGTTGGCCCCTGAGAAGCAATTAGGAAAGCATAGACCTTCCTCGTTCTTTCCTTGGAGATGTGGGAGACTATCAGTGGAGAAATATTGCATGAAGATGTCAGAGGTCACAATATAGGTTTATTTCATATAACTTTTTCTCCGTTACAAAAGAGGTTTCACTGGGTGGCAATGAGTAATGTGAAAAAAAAAAATCAAAGAATTTAAAATAATTGAAAATGAACATTTAAGACAGAGCAAGACATTTTGCAGAATCCCATCATTTTCAGAAACACAGAAAAACTCAATTGATAGATTGGGGTTACTAGCAGGCCAATCAACACTGTTTTTATTTTATTTTTGTGCCTTGATAATGATATGGATAGATTTAAATCAAGATAAAAAGCTACAAAAAAAAAAAAAAAAAAAAAAAAAAGATAAAAAGCTACACTTTACCAAAAAAGAAAAAGCTACACTTTATAGAAAGTTGTAGAAAAATAAATGTGGATTAAACCCCACACTTTTAAGAAAAAAAGGAAATAATATTTCCTAACTTAATTTAAAATAGACATTAAATCTTTATTCAGAACACTGTCAAGCAAGGTTTATCTCTAGCCTACAGAGTACTTTTAAAATAATCTCTCCTGGAAATGTAATATCCTCTATGATAAGATGACCAATAGTCTTTATATGACAGTAGGTTCTATCACACCAACCTTCGAGGGATTCTCAAAGTAGAGCAGTAGATTGGGCTGGACTCAAGTCAGGAAGACCTGAGTTGGAATCCTACCTCAGACAGTTGTGAGCTGGATGACCCTGGCCAAGTCACTTAACTTGTGGGGATAAAAATGAGACAGCATATATAAAGTGCTTTGCAAACCTTAAAGAACTACATAAATGCTAGCCATTATTAACTAATGATAGACTTGCAGAATTTGGATTCTGAAAAATTAAGGAAGTTTTTCCTTCTCTATTCAATTCTACTGAATTCTAACAACCTACTACCTAACGATCTCCTAGTCATATTATTAGCATTACCTTATATATAAAATAGGGAGGCCTCAATCTATCTTATAGACTATTATGAGGAAAAAAATTAGATGTCATATGTGAGAAACGTGGTTTTGGGGATCACTAGACTTCCCCAAATTGTGAGAACACACGGCCTTGGGGATCACTGGACTTCCTAGGCAGGGCCAAAGTCCTGAGGAAGAACCCTGGGATAATCCCTAGGGAAGGCTGTACAGACCACAGGACTTCCAGAGGAAGACCAAGTGGTAGTCCCCCTTAATCTGTGGGGATCACAGGGCCTCCTAGGGGTCAGACCCTAAGGAGGACCCAAGTGATGGCCCCTTAAGAAGGCTGTGCAGACCACAGGGTTCCCCAAGGGAATCCGGAGTGGTAGCCCTCTTAACACCACAGTGGGGATCACAGGACACCCCAACACAAGACCCGGGAGTAAGCCCAAGACGAGCTTCCACTGCTCATTGCTTCCCCTGCTCATTGCTTCCCTTCATTTGACCTTAGGAAGATCCATGTGATTTGCCCATTCTCACCCAAAGAACTCAGGACCAGAGTGGGCAGAGGAAGGCATTTTATCACGCTCCTCGAGAGAGCGGGTATAGTGCTCACTGGAACACTCACACTAATACAGCTGCAGGAGCAGGGGTAACCATTCCCTCCACTCCTGCTAGAGTTTACAATCTTTATTTTTTACATAGTTTTCCTAGGTCATACGGTTTATATAGGTAGGATAATAAGGATACTGAAGCAAAAGTGGAGTTAATTAAATTTTCCTTGTCTTAGTTTAGGATTAAACTACATTCTTTTACTTCTCCTACTTTCCCTCTTTAACATATGCATATTATGCAAATCAATAGGCCTGGATTCTTGACCAAGACTAGATCCTGGATAAGCTTGAACTGGTTCAAGCGGTTTGGCCTCTCTTAATTCCCCTGACTGCCTTCTCAAAAAGCATGCTCACAAGCCTCTGACCTCTCACCTGACCTCCTGGTTTCTGCTAAAGCTGGGGTGGGGGAGTGGGGGGGAAGTACACCTTTAGTTCTGTGGAAACAAAACTCCTCCTCCCATTTCTTACAATATATTAAAGTCTTTGAACAGGTTTTTGTTGTTAAAATACTATCAAATGCAAATTAATAATATTAATTAAAGGAGGCATATTACTGAATTCAATATGTATTGTACTACATGTAAATAGATTGAGGGACTTGGCTAAAATAGAATTAAGGGACTGGGGTAGAGAAAAAAGTAAGGCACCTCCCCTCTTCAAGGACAGAGAATGGTTTAATCAAGATTACACTCATTCAATTAGCAAAGTCAGAATTCAAAAGCAAGTCATCTGCTTTCAAATCTGGGAATCTTTCAACTATTTTAGGCAGGAAATAGTAGAAATTCCATGAATAACATGATGAAAGCATGATCATTTTCCAGTCTGGCTATTCTTCTCACCCTGGCCTTGCTTTCTTCTTTCTGGAGGTGATGATGTCAGGTGTAGAGTCTAGTCTTTCAGAGAATGGAAACCAATGACTAGGTTTAAGGAACAGAAAGTTTCTGTGATTTAAATGCTAAATACTTCACTACTCCAGCTAAGACTAATTTACATTGCTAATTTACAAGTTAAGGTTAAGGTTAGGGTTAGTCTCATCTTGTTGATAGTTACTGCATTGTAACACCTTCTAGAAATGAAACATGTCTAAAATCTTCCTTTTAAAAAAATTCTTTGTTTACCACAAAAACAACAAAAGCATAACAAAACTAATATGGAGTCTGACCAAAAAATTTTTTTTTCTGCATTCTTAAAGAAAAAGGAAAAGTTGGTTTGAATCGAAAACTAGGACTCCTGCTTTGGGGCAAATAAAGAAGTTGTGAATAATTAAGTGTATCCTTAAGAACCATCTAAAAATCACACATTCCTGAGAAGTGTCTATCCTTTTAATCCTCCTAAAACCAACTTGCTTTTCTATTTGGATTTTAACATATTGTTTATTAGGTTTGGGGAAATTTTCTCGTCATCCATTAATTTCTATACAAGATAGAAATGAATTCCTTTGCTTTTTCCCATTTCAAAATATTTTTCAAATGTCATCTTCCTTCTACAAAACAGCTATGCTAAAATCTCTGGAAAACACATTTACAAACAAACCCAAAAAATTATATCTAACACTGTCCCTAGGACAGGAGGGTCATGGAACCTTAGGGCTAGAAGGAACGCTAGAAATCATTTAGGGCCACAGAGGTTTTGTTGCAAAAGTCCTGCACTCACAGTCAGAAGATGTGGATGTGAATCCCGACTCTACCATTTACCTCTCAGACTTGTGGGAAAGTGTGGCAGCAAGCACTCTAGCATACCCAGGATGGCCTGCTAGCAGGTTCTTTGATCTGCTTTTAAAAGAAAGCAACTTTAAAGGAGTCAACAATCTTCTTTAATTACATTCACTAGTTCAGGGGAAAAGTCAGCCCCCTGAATGTCAGAGAAAATACAAGCAGAAAAAATAGACAGAAAATACAAGCAAAGAAATTAGCATAAAGACCAATAGACAGGGTTCTTAACTGCCTGAATCAAAGCAATATTGCTAAAAATTTCACATGCAGCACTGAATCAAGAGAACTTTTACATCTGAGCAGGGGAGGCAGGGGATCCTCAACATATGGCTACTCAGAGTCTCTACCAGAAAATAACAAGATCCTTCTAATAAGCAAACCCCCAAAGCAAAATACTCAGAGTATATATCCACTTCTCAGAGCCAGAAAGCATTACCCTTGTGACTCAGGGCCTTAGAAACTAGCAAAAGGCATGAAAGCCTTCCTACAAGCAAGCCTCCCCTAAGCAAGCTTCCTTTAATGGGCTCCCTGAGGGGAGAACTTAGATCCCATTAACATTACAGAAAGTCACTCTTCACCACGATTCAATTTCCTCATCTATAAAAGGAGGAGAATGGAGTATGAGGACCTTCCTGTTCTGAATTCTACAAAGCACTTCATCTGAACTTTTTAAACTTTATTTTTCACTCTGTATTTTTCCATGAGGACATCCAGGTCCTGAGACAGAGTTACTTACACAGGCAGCTTGAGCAACACATGGTACTAAAACTGTAAGAACAGGCAAATCTCTAGGTCACTGAATACTTAAGACTACTACAACCTTTACTAAACAACATAACCATCCTTTGATCAATTGAAACTGATAAAAACAATCTAATTTGGTCACATATTTTGACCACATCACAATGTGATTTAAAACCTCTCACTGGCTTCTCACATTACATATCAGCTTTGGTCTCAACTACTCCCATTCTGCTCATCTATCGCCCCTTTCTTTCCTGAGAAGGGTTGTTTAGGACTAGGAGGGGGCAGCTAAATCATTCATTACCTCTTTTTAAGCCTGAATTTCTACAAAGGTAAGATACTGGTCATACTCTTATTGCTTAAGTCATAAGCCTGTAGTAAGGGTCACTGAGATGGAGGTAGAGGAGGAAGAAAAAAGGGAAATAATGAAGAGGAATATCCCAAGAGAAAGAGGAAGGTGGAAAAGGTGAGGCTTCAAAGTAATGTTTCAACCACTAATGTACCAGTGGTTGAGCAGGAATGTTTTAAAGGGGCCAGTGAAGAATTACTTGTGCTCTATATCTTTTTAACATTTCCCTTTCTTGATCTTAAACAGGTTAGAACCAGCTCAAGCCTTGTGAAAAAAAGAAATTGGTTTTGCAGAGACAAGATAATTAGAGATGGGTGATCATCTCAGTAGAAGGCAGAAATTTGCACGGAGATTCAAAATATACTCATGAACTCTGAGTGGAAAGAATGTTGGGGGGAAAAAACTAGTTTTAAAAAAATTCAGTTCTAGATATCAAGAGAAATGAGCCTTTTGTGACAGCAAAGAATTGGAAAGAAAGTAAATGTGCAGTGACTGGGAATGTGTAAAACAAATGTAGTACATGAATATGGGATCTCACTGTTCTCTATGAATGTGAATGCAGAAGTATGGCTAGATCTGCATGAACTGATGCAAAATGAAGTAAGCCAAGAAAATAACACTGTAATTACGATGGAAATGGAAAGAAAATCCTCAAAACAAGCAAAAGAAGATGCTGCAAAATGACAAAAAGAGATCTTTGTCTTTTAAAGAAAGGAATCCAACCTCCATCCCTTTGCAAAGTGGTGAGGTCCTCTGGTGAGGAATAAGGCACCGATTATCAGACTTTTTCAATGTTATTAATGATCAGTTTTGCTATTTCCCTTCTATTATCTTTTTTTCTTTAAAAACTTTTCGGGGTGCAGAGCCAAGATGGCGGCCGGAAAGCAGGAACTGGCGTGAGATCCCCACCAAGTCCCTCCAAAAACCTATAAAAATGTCTCTGAACCAATTCTAGAACTGCAGAACCCACAAAGTGGCAGAGGGCAGCAGGGCTCCAGCCCAGGACAGCCTGGATGGTCTCTGGGTAAGCACGGAGCTGGAAGCTGAGGGGAGCGGAGCTGAGCCGAGCAGAGCCCAGCGTGGGCAGCGCAACCGACCAGACCAGGAGCCCAGAGGAGCGTGCCCTAGCACCCTGAATCAGTGAGTTGTGGCATTTACCAGACCTCCCAACCCATAAACAGCAAAGACAACAGAGAAGGTTAGTGGGAAAAGCTGCGGGGACTGAGTTTGCGGGTTCGACCACCGCCCCTAGGGCAGCAGAGGTTGGGCAGCTTTAGAACAAAGGCTGCAATTGCTTCTGGCCCCAGGCCCACATGGTGGGAGGAATTAAGTGGCTGATCAGAGCAGGAGTGAAGAGCCTGCTGAAGATCAAAGCCCAGTCCCGGTAGGAGGTTCTTGGGGAAGGAGGAGTGCTGGTGAGGCAGCGCATCCAACCAAGCCTGGAACATAGAACTCTTTAGTCTACAAGCAGTCATATCCTGCTGAAAAACTCAAGGGTCAGGTAAGTTGGCTGGGAACATGGCCAGGAGGCGAAAACACACCCAGATTCAGTCTCAGACTCTGGAATCCTTCTTTGGTGACAAAGAAGACCAAAACATACAGTCAGAAGAAGTCAACAAAGTCATAGAGCCTACAACAAAAACGTCCAAGAAAAACATGAATTGGTCTCAGGCCATGGAAGAGCTCAAAAAG
>CM053623.1:300256999-300283781 GCA_028646595.1 Phalanger gymnotis
GGGGGGGGGGGTGGAAATGGGGAGAAAATTTCTAATTCGAAATCCTGTGAAAATCAATGCTGAAAACTAAACATATAAAAAAATAATAAAATAAAAAATAAAAATTAAAAAAAACTTTTCTATGAGATAGCTCTCTGGAAGGGGGGAGGGTAGTAGATATGGGAGAATTTGGGGTGTTATAAAGAAAGATATCAATAAAAAACTATTTTTTAAAGTGATGGTAATTTTTTTTTAAAGAAAACAACCATGGCCCTAAGCACCCTAGGATGCCTTGCTATGGCAAACGTTTAGAACATAGGCAAGAAACAAACAAAATGGGATACCATGAGCATTAATGGAGGGGATTCTCAAATGAATGGAATCGTGGATCAATGAGTAAGGGAAGAAGGTCTGTTCTTTCCTCAACTACCCCTCCAGGTACCTACTGATATACACTGCAATATAATTTGCTACTTCATTACCCAAGATGTTTCTGGTAATCTAAATTTTGCTTCAACCATAAAGAGCCCAAGGGCAAACTAGGGATAAATATAAATGAAGACTGAGGCAGAAAGCCAAACCCCTGCCTATATTCTCCTAAGTAGAAGGTTAGAGTGATCGTGATTGTACTCTTAACTCTTCACCTAAAATAAACTCCCCAAAGCAGCAGAGAAAGGGGTCATGTTACCCTAAGGGGCCATTACACTGCCCTAGACTCAGAAAGAGCTAATTATTGTAACAAAGTTTTTTAAACTGTATGGAAAAGGAATATAAAAATGTCTTGTAGTTCAGTTCACTAATATACCTAATACCTTGTTCCACTTTGGCTTCACTCAAGACAGTCCCTTCATAGTTAAATACTGGATCAAGATGAAACATGCATAAATCAATCAACTGTTAACAAATGAATCAATCAACAATTAACAAAAAGAGATTTAAGCAGTCATAGCAGGAGAAGGACATTGAACAATCAGCAGCAGTGAGGACACTTAGCACCTTCTGGCCGCTTTGTACACAGGAGACCAGAAAGTGATATCTGCAGCTTGAACCTCTACTTTCTCAGAGCCAACCAAGGCTCATGGATGTTTTCAACACCTTTTAAAGCAAAATTAGCTTAACTTGTACAAAGGGTGTTGTAGACTAGAGTGGCTCTAAAGCTACACCCTCAGTTCAGATTCAATGTTGGGACAAAATGAGGCATCATGAGTCACTGAACATTTAACAACGGGGATTTACTTTGTCCTCAAACTCTGGAATCAGCCCCATGCATCTCAATCTGAAAACGTGGCTAGTGAGTCATCAGGCAGACTATGGTCTATTGCACCCAACAAGTCTGAAAGGGGGACAGTGCACATGGCTGGGACTTTTTATTGGCCATAGAAACTACTGTACCACCACAAGAGGGTTTCACCTACTGCTCCTGCTATGGATCGCCAAAACAGATTTTAGTGGTTCTATTCAATCATTGTCCTAAATCCAATCCCTACTCCATAATCCTTCATTTATCTTGAAGTGCATGACTGTGGAAATTTAACCTCTTAAATAGTTTTAAACTAATATTGAATACTAAAAGTACTTTTCTACACATTCATCTCAATGTTCCTGTCCATATTACAGTACTACATGCACATACACACACACACACACACACATATATATACATGTTGCTATAAGCTTCATTTTGCAGGGTTAAAAGAAAATATCAAGAAAATTTAAAGCTCAAAATCTTATAAAAGTTAATCCTGAAAACTAAAAATAAAAACACATATTTTTAAAATGGAAATATCGGAAATTATCAAAACCTTAGAAAAAATAAAAATGGCAGGTTCGCAATTCAAGTCCAAATGCAGTAAAATTTAAACTTTGCTGCAACCGACTTAAAACTTAGAATAATTATCAGTTTGAAAATTGACAGTTTTCTTTGGCATTTCAACTGGAAAGACAAATATATCAGTACATTCTCAATATACACATCATATGTAATGAAAAGGATTCAGCAGAAAGATATAATCATTTCTGTCTTTCGAGCTACTGATTTTAATTTTAAAAAGTTGAAACCATGAGTGACTGTAAAAAATCCCCAAAATTGAAAAGAACAATTTCTAAATTTTTTGTTGTTCAGTTGTTTCCAACTCTTTGTGACCCCTTTTGGGATTTTCTTGGCAGAGATATTAGAATGGTTTGCCACTTCCTGCTCCAGCTCATTTTACAGGATGAAGGTTAAGTGACTTGCCCAGGGTCACACAGCTAGTAATTATCTGAAGCCACATTTGAACTCAGGTCTTCCTGACTCCAGGCCTACTGCTCTAACCACTGCGCCATCTAGCTGCTCATCTAAATTATTTGTGCAGTAGAAATAGCTGGTACTTAGGAGTATTCTAAATTGAAATTTAAACAATCATTAGTTTGTATAGACAGGATGTAATAAAGCTAGTTGAATTTAAATATTCTGACTGGTATACTACATAGGTATACGGAGGATCTTAATTCTAATATATTTCCTAAACTTTTTTTTTTCATCTTCATTTCCATTCACTTCCATTGTCCACTCATACTTTATCACAATCATTAAAAAGAGACATAAAGATGGCAATTTGGCAAAGCTAACCAGCATATGAACCATGTGTTACAGTATATGCAATGCTCAACACTTAGTTCGTGAACTGTCTCTTCTTCCTATATAAGCCTTGGAAGTATAATTACACCACAAAACTACATTTTATGGAGGGACACAAAGACCTTGAAGAACCCCAAGATGCCAAATATGAACACTTGATAACTGAGTTCACAGAATGGGTGAGAGAAAATAAACATGAAAATATGATTTCTTCTTTCCTTTTACACCTCCCCATCACTTTAAAAGGAAGAAAAAACTCCCAGTCCTATCATAAGTACTTTGTCAGTTTCAAAATGTTTCAAATATTTTATAGATTTTGTGCCTCTAGGTGATCAATCCCTACATAGAGAAAGATTTCTAACTTTGTGAAATTTGTGAATTTCCACTGTGATTTCTCAGCCTTCTCTTATTTTTGGCTGTATTCATGGCTGCCTTGAGACAGGACCACATGGGTTTGCCCAAGTCAACAAGAACAACGGTCTTCTTAAATCCCTCCCTCCTAGTGGAGGTAGAGGTACTTGGGGGGGGGGGGAAGGTTGGGGCCACACCGCCATTCCAGAATCTAGCTTTCTAGCTAGAAAGAGTTTTTGAGTAGTCTCAGCCATGGGTGGGGGGAGGGGGGGGTCCTAAAGTTATTTTAATGAATTTTATGGTCCACGAATAAAGTTTCACAGCATTCCAATCCCAACCCTGAATCCCTGGCCTGGTCCAAGACATTTGGCATAATCAGGAGCCCTGGAATGCAATGTCTTGGTGGTTAATTTTTGGACTGCAGTAAGGGAAGGCCAATGGAGGAAAAGAGAGTCTTGGTGATCTATTGGAGTGGACAAATAGAATCTGGTACCCCATGGCTATTGTGCTTTGGAGCAGATATAGCCTTCTTAAAAGCAAACTGTAATATAAATGCTGTTCTTATCATCCCTAAGAATGGAGATAGCAGAAGTCTTATGATTTTTATTTTTAAAATAAGGAAAATGAAATTAAACACAGGAGATAAAGTGAGAATAGGTAGTACAAAGAGTAGAAAAAGTACTAACCATACTACGCAAAGCTTATTCTTAATGCGAAGACTTTAAAAATCAACTGATTAAACTTACTGGCTGTAAACTCTATAAAAGTTCTTGGATTGCTTTTTTTTTTTTTTTGCACTAAATGCGGTTTTTTAAAACTTCCAAACAAAGTTTTTTCCTACATTTGGGTAATTTTCACCTTCTACTTTACAGACAGGCTAGAGTACTTGTAAATGTGCATTCTAAATTGTTAACTTGTGAGCTGAAGATCACGAAAGAAGGTAAAGGATTCCTAAAATTATGTGTACAGGTATTTTCTTTTTCTCTTCCCTCCTCTTACCACCTTTCCCCAACCAAGGTAAATATACATATAACAACACACTGCTAGGCTTATAGCAGACAGTTTTGGTTGATTGAAGTTAAAATACAAAACAGGAAAATATGATTCATTTTACACACAACCATCCACAAACATACCCAGTAAAAAATATCATACGCGCCTTCTATTCTGTTGGAGAAAATAAATATTTCCAGAAAGGAAACAAATCTGCTTGCAAAATTAGAAAAGCAACCACGTTATATCCCTATTATCCAGGCCCAAAAGCATGTGTAATCTTACTATCTTGTTACCGCAAAAATGTATGCAAAAAATCAAAATTTAATTATATTGTGGAGGGCAATCCCAGAGCATTGCCTTATACTTGAATTTGCAGCTTTGCTTTTGAAAGGACAAATACTTCCTGTAAACAAAGTTCCAAGAATTGAAAAGTTGCAACACCCACATTCCTAAGACCAGTTCCTTAATTTTATTATGGGGAAATACCATTTACTCTAATTCAAATATTCAGTTCCCTGTAATGTTATCCTTTGATTTTATTATTTTATATTCAATAACAGCACAACTGTGCAATAAAATAATGATGATACAGCTATAAACTATCATTTCACGAGCTCCGAAAACATTTCATTAAATTATACACAATTCACAAAAGTAGGCAAGCACTTGGAGAAAGCAAGCGGTAAACTACAGGCAACATCATTAATTTAACTGGGTTTTATTTTCAGGCAACTTTTGGTAAAGAAGACATTGTTCTAGCCAAGAAAAATCTTAAGTAAAATTAGCCCTCTTTTGGGGGACTTTGGGGTATTTGTCCTTTAAATAAAAAAAAAGAACATAGCTCCAGAAAGCAACATGCATTTCTCTCGATCCCAGATCATTAAAAAAAAAATTAAGGTAAATTTTAAACTCTACTATGTTTCATATTTTGTGACACAAAATACAGTCATTGCTTTCTAGAGGATCTAAAGATTCTGATGTTAGTCTTCTACATGCATAGCCCTGGAATTCACAAGAGTAGACTGAGCTTGTCAGTTACAACTTTCTCTATTTAGACTGTCCT
This sequence comes from Phalanger gymnotis, assembly GCA_028646595.1. NCBI lineage: Eukaryota > Metazoa > Chordata > Mammalia > Diprotodontia > Phalangeridae > Phalanger > Phalanger gymnotis. The sequence continues at coordinate 300,262,006 of CM053623.1, forward strand.
CTTAAGAAGGTCAGGTCCAAGAACTGGTAAGATCTCTCACAACATTTTCCCCCAGGTGCATTACTAAATAATACCTCGGTATTTCTAACATAACAAAGGATTTCCTGAACTGTGGCTGTGGGGAAAGAAAAGGAGAAATTCCAGAAATTGTGGAGAAGGCAGACACTGACTGACCTGATTTCTTGACCAAGATTTTCATCTGAATAAAAAAGTATAACTGCTCTAACAAATGGTGAGTCAGTATTTTGTTAGGGGAAGTAACTATGATGACTCACAACAATGGTTTCTATATAATAAAATGAAAGAGAAAAATAAAGCTCGAGTGGTAGCATTCTGTTCCTAAGAAAGATACTATCCTAGACAGTTCCTCTAATTGGAAATACTGTACAGAGTCCAATACGATACTCTTGAATAAACTTTGGGAAGGCCTAAAAATACCTGTCTCAAACTTTCTTTTTCTTTTATTTGGGAAATTTTATCTAGGCTGAACCAACATTAGGTATTCCTACCAAGGAAGCAAGGGTCATTTTGGATGTAGGAAAGAAAGTGAAAACAGAAAGTAAAGAGATAAATACATCCAACCCAGGAATAGAAGAAATAGAAAATCTAATTAACTTGGCAGGAGTTACAGTTAAAAGTTTCCTAATAGCCAGTATGGATCTACAAATAAGTGAAAGAACACTACTAAAATGAAGCAAATGAATAAATTTTAATTATAACCAAGTTCTATGAGTTAGAAAAAAAGCAATATAAGAAACAAAAAATCTAACATCCTATTCTATCTGTAGAAGAGGTCATCTTTTGTTTATAAAAAGTTTAAAAAAAAAGTTTAATTCCAATGACTACTTTGAGGAAGAGACTTTTAAGGTGCCAGACAGGAGATTAAACAGGTTAAGTTAAAATGGAAAATAAAAACAAAAAGTACCACAGCAAAGTACTTTTCAGGGAAGGAAAAAGCATGGGAAAAAATGATAAATTACAATAACTAGAAAAAAAGACAAGCAAAAATGTATCAGCTTTAATATCTAATTGTAATTGTCCCATTAGTAAAATTATTAACATCATAAACCACAGCCCAGAAAACTGAAGTAACCTCCCACCCAGTAAACGAATAGCAGGAAAAGGCAAAACTCTTGATCTTCAACCATTAACCCTAAAATCTTAACCTTAAATGAAAATGAAACTAAGAGATTTGAATGATACATAGGAACGATAAAACATTCATTATTAATTTGACTGAATTAGTAGATTGAAATGAAGGGATAGGAAAAAAAAAAAAGAAATGAAGGGGCAGGCCCTCCTTAGAGGTCACGTAGACCAGAAGGTGCATTAATAGGTGCATGTGACCAACACAAAGGCAATGGAAGTAGATTAAAACGTTAATAGGAAATATTTAACAAAATTAATAAAAATATAATTAAACACAGATAATATTACATCTTACAACTAAGGCAACCTAGGGGTCCATAAAGATCTTTCTGTAGGGATTTGTGGTCCCATTTCTATTTGAGTTTGACACCACTGATGTAGACCAGGGCTGTCCAACCTTAGGTTTTTATCAAAATAATAGACAATATATTTTGATTTGCCATTTTAGTGAGGGTTCTGAGGTAGCTCGCCTTCATTTCCTAAGCATTTATGTAAATTTCTATTCTTGTAGGCAGGATGCATAAATCAGTGGTCACATTTTGGACAGCCCTGGTATAGAACAAGCCCACCATTTTACTGATAAAGAAATGAGGTTCAGAGGAGTTAAAGGCTTCCAAAGTTACGAAAGAGTTAATGGGACCAAGGCAAGACTTGAATCAAGGTATTTGGACTAAAAATCCAGCACCCTTTTCATTGTACATTCTGTCTACAATAAAATAAGCTAACTATCCTTAGCAAAGTTAAAATGCTACCAGCTAACTGATTAGGAAAGATCATATGAAATTTTCCAAGTTCTCCTCTAATTACTTCATTTTTAGATGGTTAAGTAATTAGATTGATATAGATTTGAAAGTGCAAGCTCATAGCTTTCAAAGTGTTTTAGGTCAGATTGAAGATTCAGAGGTCATGACCCTAAACATTCATTATACAGATTAAGAAATTCAAATCCCACAGACTGAATTTATTCACTCCTTCGGTCCATCAAACACTGAGCTACCCATCAATGTAAGTGTCAGAACCAATGCTGAGAATCCAAAGAGAAAAATGAAAGTCCTGGCCCACAAGCAACTTACACTCTTCAATGGGTGGGGACTAAGTAGATACAAAATGCTTACAAGATAAATAAAATTAATGGGGATGGCGGATAGGGGGAGGGGAAGACAGTCAAGAAAGGAGAGGCCTTGGGGTATCTCCAAGGCCGTCTCTCCAGGTTGCTTCTGGAAATCCTTTTGTTAAACTCAAATTCTACTTCCTAAAACTACCATTCCCAAAGTCCCTACAAATTGCTAATTCAACTTCCTCCCCACAAATTACTTTGTAATTGGAGTGTTTCATTTTTTAATATTGTATCCACATCACCTTGCATGTGGAAGGAACTTAGATGTTGCTATGTGTCCTTATTCTCTGTGTACAAATTGTTTTCCTAATAGAAAATAAGCTCCTTGAAAAAGTAAGGGCTTTCATTTTTGTCTTTTTAGCCTGGTAAGTAGCAAAATGCCTAGCACATTATGGCCACTCCTCAAATGGTTATTAAAATGAACTGAATTCAAATTTTGTATTTATTCTTCCAAGCACTGAAGAGATTGATAAACCCAACGATTCTTGTTTTTATTGTTAAAGTAACCGAGAAATAAAGGATTATCTCCTTTTAATCACAGAAAGCCATGAACTCCAAATCAAGCAAATCCAAAGCATAGGATTTCCTTCACCTCAATGAGGAAAACACCCTTCAATCCAAAATAAACACAAAATTAAGTTTTTTTTTTTAAAAAAAACCACCTACATGCTAAATTCCAACTGCCAATGACTACAGAACAGGTGATCTTTAAAAATGGGTAGGTAGTTGTCTCTGATGTCACCTTCATTACCTGTACTTAAAGGGTATTCCCACATACAAGGCTAATAAAAATTTACTCATAATTTACTAAAAGAAACCCAACAGTTGGGAAGAGACCAAAGTCTTAGTCCTACCTCAAGTTACAATTAACCAAGAGACTTCTCTGTAGAGTGAAAATAAATATAAATTGCAAATGGTGCTCATGTACATCTTCAATTTATTTCAAAAGAGGAAATGTAAGCATAGAGTCAAAATGTTATATAAATTACTATGCTGCAAAATCACTAGCTTGCTCATTGCTTCCCTAATCCTTTTACTTTTAACATTATTCTTCCCCATTATTCCTTTTAATTATCACAGATCAGTAGCTCTATCACCTTGAATTTCTTAAGATGAAACAGAAGAATGCATGGCTTACAAAACATTGGTCCTGCTTTGGTGAGCAGAATGCTTTCCTCCATATAGCAAGATCCTCAAGTTCTGGAGATTAATAACAGTATCTTAGGAACAATTCTCCTCTTTGTGATTTCAGTGATTCTAAAGTTATCGGGAAACTACAGACTAACTCTGGGAAGCCATTAGCAGAGGAAAACTGCCAACCTCTTGAAGAATCACCTCCAGCTTAAAAGCAGTAAACCTGGGAAGTTAGGAAGGAACAGAACCTATCTTTACCCACAGAGTCCCCAGATGTAATTCTCCCAAATAAGAAAACTTGATTTAAGAAAACAGGCAAAAGCAGAGATGGCTACTACAAAAAGGAGCTGTCTATGCAAAATTACCATCAAAAGACAAGAGTCTCTGGTTTAAAAAAAAATGCATATATAAAATCATGACTTTTTAATACGGTTGAGTAAAGGTATGTAGCCTTTCTCATAGAGAGGGCTGGCTCTCCAATAGGGAAGGGGGAAGGGAGACAGAACAGAACAAAGCATTCACATTTCCAAGCAATATTCACCAACAACATTCCCTACAGAGCTGACTCAGTCCAAAGCATGCTTATCCCCCAGAAAAAACACAAATGTGTCATATGTTAAGACTCTCTCATTTGACTTTTTCTAAGTTGATTTAAAAACACACACACAAAAAAACTTCATTGGTTTTCACCAGAAGAAAACATGACCATTATGTTATTTCTATAATAAAACACTAATTTTCCCAGTTTCAAAGCAGAAACCAATTGCAATTATAATTAATAAAGTATAAGTTTTAAAAATTGTTGTTATTTAATTGGACCACAGGACCATCTTGGAAGTCTCATACTTGCAGAAAGCAGGCCTACTTTCTAAGAACAAGCACCGGAAAAGTTGACAAAAATTTCTGAAAGTTTAAAATAAAGTATATCATGCCTTACCGGACTCTGAATTTTCAAAGTCACATAGCTGGGTAACCAATCATTCAAGAGAATGGAAAATAAACCACATATGAAATATCTTTAAAAACACATAATAAAAACCATTAAAAACAAGCCATTCACATTTTCTTCGTTTTATCTTCTCACCTATATAAATAAAGGAAAACACTCTGTACTTTTAGATTTGAGAGAAATGATGTAATTTAACCTCCTTTGGCTCTCTGGAGATACAGAGTAATACAACATGAGATGTGGTCTCTTCCCTCATACAACATAATCTAATTGTGGAGCTGGGTGGTAGATTACGGAAAACTGAATGTTAAAAGGCACAGTGAGCAGTATAACAAACCTGAAGATAATCCTTAGTACTCTTCTACCATTAAATGCACTCCTCCTACAAATAAGTTCTCCCATCCTTAATTCTGAAAAAGGTTCATTCTGTCATTCTGCTGAAATTCTTTCCATTTACAGGAGACATATTTTAAGTATGAAAAAGCGGGTTAGCAGGTTTTGCATATGTTTCAATGTATATGATCCCAATCCAATTACTAAGATACTCATTTGCTCCCTTATACCAGTGTCCAGTGGGTAAAAAGTCTACCAGGATCCGCTACAATATACAGTATGGTACTTCCCTGACATAGGACATTCATTCAGTGCTGTTGTGGTTCAGTCATTTTTCAGTCATGTCCAACTCTGTGTGACCCCATTTGGGTTTTCTAGGCAGAGATACTGAAGTGCTTTGCCATTTCCTTCTCCAGCTCATTTTATAGATGAGAAAACTGAGGCAAATAAGATTAAGTGACTTGCCCTGGGTTACATGGCTAGTATCTGAGGTCAAATTTGAACTCAATTCTTCCTGACTCCAGACCAGACACTATGCACTGCGCCACCTAGGTGCCCCTCTTCTCAGTGCTACAAGAATACAATTTAATTTACCTTCAGGCTCTACCACCAGAAAATCAAGTCAAGTTTTTTCACAGTTTATGGAATTGGGTGGGGAACTTGTGGGGGAACCACAAGTAGCCCTCTAGGTCCTCAAGTGTAGCCCTCGGACTGAATCTGAATTCACAGAACAAATCTGCAAGTTTCCCACCCATGGGTCCTATAAGATAGAAGGAATCTGACTCATAAATGCCCAGGGATCATAAGACTTAGAATTGGATATTAGATGACATCTAGTCCATCCCACCCCACCTCTTCACTTTACAGATAAGGAAAGAGTGTTTAAGTGACCCGCCATGGGTCACAGGAATAAGAAGCTGGGTGTGGCTGACTCCAAATCCAGCACATGTCTCTAAACCATCTCACAACCAAGGATAAAGGAGGCCAATATAATCTAAATGGAAGATAAGTGAAAAGGAGTGGAAAATGTGGTGTATGGTACACAACAAAGTTGTTCTATGATTCCTCAAATCCTTAATTAGCCCAGAACTTGTAAATCTAATGCAATGCTGCATTAATTATAGGGTTTGCTTGAAATTCAAATATTATCTGAAAATCATCCTGCACACTCCTTTCTCAGTGCATAAGTATAATAAAATGTTTCTCACTGGCACTGACAGTGTTAGGTCTGTGTGCAAGGAGCATGAAATCTATTCATCACAAGCAAGCCTACCCTTATCCCCTCTGTGGTTCCAGGACATAATGAGGAGCAATCTAGAACAGCTGGAGATACTCTGAATCTTCTCTGCAGACTCTAAATCACAGAGCTGAGGAATTCTAGCAGGAATGGAGGAGGAAAAATAGATTTCTTCTGTAAGTACTCAGCCTTTCCTTCTCAGCCACTTTTGCCACTAGCTAAAAAGTCAAAACCAGTGAGTTGAAATTGGTGGATTGGCTCAAACCCAAGTTTCTAGTGCTTCTTATCCCTGAAAGGTAGCAGTGGACAGAATCTAGCCATAGAGCCAAGTCAATTTAGACCTCTGACAGGTACTGGCCACAAGATCCTGGCTAGGAACTCAGAAGTCTGAGTAATTCTCTAAGACTGTATGAACTACAAAGGTGTTAATCTGCATTGAGGAAGATTACTTTTGGGGAATTACCTGTATATTACCGCAATATTTTCTATCATCATATACTATATACTTTTTTTTTCCCAATCCATAACAGGCTTAGTCTACAGACCACACCAAAATAGGTAGGGCACTTAAAATTTCAGCTGGAGACCTGTTTCTCTTTTTACTTTTCAGAAATGGAGTCCTGGGATGAGAGCTTGCCCTATTTTCTAATACATTCAAGGAGTTAAAAGCAAATGTCTACTTCGCTCATTTGAAGTTTCTCTGGAAGTAGTAGCGGTCAGAAGAAAGTGAAAACACCACAGGGCAGTTTGAATTTCAACGTAATTAACTACTTTCTTGATATCAACCAGACAACAACAAACCCAGATCCAGTGACAACAAATGTAGATAATTATTCTCTCCCCTTCCCAATTCTTAAGTTTCACTCACAGCCATTTGATACAAAATGATACATTTTATTAGCAAAATCCTGAGTAACATCTGGCAAGTTTCCAAATACCTATCAAACATGAACTCTATTTTTCTTAACCCTAATTTAACTCACCTAAAAATCATAAATGGTGACACAAGAAGCAAGAGTACACAAAAAGACTGACCAACAGTTTAGAAACAGATAATCACATAAATAATTTTACTCCAAATAATTCCCACTCTCTTCCAAAACAATTTCAATCTTCATTTTTCATGCAAATCAATATATTACTTCCTTCCTTACTAGATTACGTGCACCCGGAGTAACAGTAAAATAAAGAAATTTTGAGCCTGGGGGTAAAAAATAAAGACATTAACATGAAAAATGATGAGAAAAGCAATGGCAAAGCTACTTACTGCTTTTCTTTCCCTACCCTTTTAACAACAAACGTTCCAACCCCCAGGCCTTAGTTTAAAAAAAAGTTTCTCCCTGTGCTTTCCTTACCTTGACGGGGAAGCCATAATTAAGTTCATAAAGCAAAAAGTCTGCAGTCCATCAACCCTCTCATCTGGCTGACCCTCCAGCCAAATTCTCCTTCAGCTGTGTGAGAGTGAGTCAGTGGATGTCTGCTTCCTATCTCCCTTATACACTGTACTCTCTTTACAAAAAAAAAAAAAAAAAGTCACTTTCCTACCTGTTCCCAGAGACTCCAGTTTCCTAAACTAAGCCTCTAGTTCAGTTTGGGATTACATGAATTCTGATAGACATCCGGGCACTCTGGGTTTCGGCAAGTTTGCCTCACTTTCCTAGGCACAGGGAGTTCCTTTTTAAGCTCCGGAATTTAAAGCATTTAATATCAAGCGGGGCAAAAATTCTGGAAAGGAAAGAAATGCAGCTAAGGAAATTCACTGGCCAACAACTCAAAGCAAAAAACCAAACTGAAAAAGGAAGAAGGGAAGAAATCATTCCCTGGGCAAAAGAAAATTGCTGGATTGCGTAGATTAAAAAAAAAAAAAACAAACCCCTTCCAAGAAGATTCTTGTGGTACAGTCCACCTCCTTAATTGGGCATGTTAGCCTATTAAGGCCAGAAAAAGAGGAGGATTGGATAGAAAAAAAAATACAAGCCAGGGCGGCCAGCCTATCAAGGAGGAGGTGCTGAAGTGCAGGGGCCGGAGAACTGCCAGAGACCCGCCTGCAGAGTGATCCTTTGCCAGATGCCTGGCAGACCTGGAACAGAGTGCCCTGCTGCAGCGCCCTAGCACTCCCGATGCACGTCGTAGGAACAACTGGGGAAAGAGAGAATGGAAATTACTCATGAAAGGAAATCTTTGGATGACAATTATGACTTGCACAACGAGAAAATGTGGGAGTACTGCATTTCCTTTCCACTTAAGTTTTATTTGATTGGTTTGGCATTTATTTTTCGCTTTTTCAAAAAAAAAAAAGGTCCTGGAACCTCAAAGTGTTTCTGAAACATCATGGGAGATAACACCAACACAAATATCCCTGTTTGTATTACAGTTAAGTGCCACTTTATATTTACTAATAAATGGACTGAGTTACTGTTGCTAAATGTTGCAATACCATACCGTGCTACTTACAGCCTGTGTTGTGTTATAGGACTTCCCTCCCACTCTCTCAAGGATACTACTCCCCCTCCAGGCTCTAGCTTCAAAGCTGGGTGACCTAGTGACTACAAAGCCAGGAAAAACTGAGTTCAAGTCAGCTTCTGGTATATACTAAGTGTAAACCTAGATAAATCATCTAACTTCTAAACCCCTCACATTTGCACTGATTGAAAGAGACTAATCAGTGACAGTTCTTTATGCCGATGAAAAAAAAATATTGTTCAATAACCTGAAAGCACAAAGCCAAATTATGTGGAATTGTAAAATTATTTCATGCACCATTTGATATGAAACTGACTTAAGTTATTCTATAATTCATAAACGTAGGACCAAAGAACTTAGAGATGGAAAGAATATATACATTCACTCTTTCAGGGTGATCACATGGATTCCCAAGAGTTTAATTATCATAACTAGGTAGATGACTCCTAACATTTACATATTCAGCCCTCAGAGTATGAGTTCCAGTTTCCCAGCCACCAACTGTCAGCTAGACAACATCTGGATTTCCCAAAGGCATATCCAAAATGTGCTAGTTTGGAGGAAATTCTAATTCTCCCCCAAAAGTATCTCTTTTCTTAACTTCCTGATTTCTCTTCTGAACACTACCATCCTTTCAGTCATCCAGGTTCTGAACCTCAGTATCATCCCCGACTCAATCTTCAGTATAAAAATTATAATAACATCGAGCATTTATATAGTTTTAGGGCTTTCACAGCACTTTACATATTTTACTTCATTTAATCCTCACAATAACACTGGGAGGTAGGTGCTACAATTATCCTCATTTTACAGGAGAGGAGAGACTGTGAAGTTAAGTGACTTGTCCAAGGTCACACAGCTATATCCAGGCAAAATCCAATCTCAGGTCTTACTAACTTTAGGTGCCCCTACCCAGTCAATACCTAAATGTCCTTTCTCTCTCCACAACATCCCTTAAATACATTTCCCTTCTCTCCACTCACTCAAGTTCAGGCCTTCATCACTTCTCCTCTGCACTATCACAATTGTCTCCTAGGTGACCTTCCTGCCTTAAGTCTGCCCTGTCCAATTCATCCTCCACACAGCTGCCAAAATGATCTTCCAAAACCTCAGGATTGATGTGCCATGACATTCTCCCATTCAATAAACTACTGTCTCCAGGACAAAAAGAGAAGACCCTGTTTCACATTTCGATCTTTCCATAGTCTGGCTCAAAGCTGATTTATAAAGTTCTTTCACATTTTTCAGCACATACGTTATTTTCCAGACAAAAATGGCCCTACTTATTATGCTTTCATATGGGATGTTCCAGACAATTACCATATGGTAAGTGCTAGGGAAACATATTACCATAGTAAGTGCTAGGAGAAAAAAAAGACAAAAACAATCCCTGCCCTCAAGAAGCTCAGATTCAACTGGGAGAGAAAACATAAATAACGATTTATGAGATAAATACAAAGCAGATGGAAGGCAATAGGAAACACGAAAGCTCTAGGAGCTATGAGAGTCAGAAAAAAACCTCTGTTAGAAGGTGAGAATTGAGCTGAGTCTTAAAAGGAATCAGGAAAATGATGAGGCCTAGGTAAGAAAGAGAATTCCAGGCTGGGGGAGGGGGGGGTGGTGGCAGGGCATGGGGAGGGTGGAGCAGCAGCCAGCCAGGGCAAAGGAGAGAGATAAGAGCTGGATGGTCCCAAGGGAGGAAGGACAGTTGAGGGCAGTATGGCAGTGGTGGAGAAGAGTGAGCATTAAATGACAAAGGGGTTATATTTCAGCCTGAAGGTAAGAAAGAGGCCAGAGCCATAGGAATTTGACACAGATGGAAAATCACTTTGGCAGCAAAGTGAAGGCTAGATTGTAATGGGGGAAAGATTTGAGGCAGGGAAATGGGTCTCAAGGGTGGGGGTTATAGAAACAAAAAGAAGAAAACATATATATATATATATATATACACACATACACACACACATATATGTATATATACACCAACATATACATAAACATATACATATATGTATATATATAAATACGAAATCTTGTGAAAGATACAAGTGTCAAGATTTGGCAATGTAATGGATATATAAGGGAAGGGGGAATAAGGGAGGATGAGGTGTTTGGGTACAAGTTTGGATGCTGCAAATCCAAATTGAGATGTCACAAAGGCAGTTGGTGATGCAAAACTGGAAGAAAGGAGAAAGAGACTGTCCCCCTTTCCTGGAAGGCATTCTCTTCTTCACCTCCTGCTCTTGGCTACACTAAAGCTTCATCTCAAGTGACAAACACTACAGTAAACACTTATAGATGATCTCAGCTGTTTATACTTCCTTTTACACACGCATACACACACACACACACACACACATGAGTTACTCAGATTTACTAAATACACATTGTTACAGGTTCTTGTTATTTCCCCATACTAAAACACAAGTTCCTTGAATGCTGGGACTATTTTCATTTTTGTCTTTCTTGAGAACTGCCTTGCCCGTAGTAGACACTAAATGAACTGAATTAGAGATCATCTGCTCCAATGCCCTCAATTAATAGAGTCCAGAATAAATGACTTATACAAGATTTTTTGTTTAGTCATTTCAGTTGTGTGTAACTCTTTGTGACCCCATTTGGGATTTTCTTGGCAAAGATACTAGAGTGGTTTGCCATTTTCCTCTCCAGCACACTTTTACAGAAGAAGAAACTGAGGCAAATGGGCTTAAGTGACTTTCCCAGGGTCACACAACTAGTATCTGAAGCTGAATTTCAACTCGAGAAGATTAGTCTTTCTGATTTCAGGCTGAGCACCCTATCTACTGCAGCACCTAGCTACCCTTGTACAAGATTATGGGATGGGCAGCTAGGTGGTACAGCAGATAGAGCACCAACCCTGGAGTCAGAAGGACCTGAGTTCAAATCCAGCCTCAGACACTTACTAGCTGTATGATCCTCAGCAAATCACTTAACCCCAACTGCCTCAAAAAGCAAAAAACAAACAAAAAAAAAAAAAACAAACCCAAGATTATGGGACTAATAAAATAAGAGCTATTATATGATTTGAGATTTTTACTCTAAATCTAGCATACTGTCTAAAACTGGTCCCTGATATTCACCAATTAAAAGTAATTTTATTGATATCTTTTTTTTATTATGTACATTTTCCAATGTACCTCATCTCTTCTACCCTAGAAGGTATCCCTTGTAATAAACCATCTCAATTTCTTACCTGGCTACACTCCACTGGAGTTCTACATCATGGCCCCAGGAACTTCATCATTCTGCAAGATCATCAACCTTGGTATTCATACCCTACCAGAACCCTTTGCCTCTGGATCTCCTCTAACTGGATGATGTGATGAGCTCCTCTCAAAGTCTCCTTTTAAGGAGAGTATAAGGGTAGCCATCTCTTCATATCCTAGACAGTTGCACTCCTTTGGATTTCTTCATCATGCTTCTGTTCCAGGTACCTTCTCCTTCCACTCTCCACCACCCTTTACAGATTCTTGTTGTATGCTGTCTTCCCACATTAAATTGTAAGCTCCTTGAAGGCAGGGACAATTTTATTTTTTTTTAAAAATACCAAAGCCACCAGAAGATAAAATCAAGTTCTTAAAGAACCCAATCTCAGAAAAGGCAACAGACTTCTGTAAATAGACTTCTTTACAGACTAGCTGTAAAGTAACTACCAAAGAAAACAAATTCCTGGTCCTGAGGGATTCAACGGAGAATTCTATCAAACACTACTACTATACAAATTACTCTCAAAAATTGAGAAAGGAAACACTCATCAGTATCCTTTTATGAGATAAATGCTTAAACCAGGGAAGGATTAAAAAATATGTATGCATAAATATGTCAAATATCATTATTGACTATCAAATTTTTAAAAAATTAAATAAAATCTTGTCAAAGAGACAACAATGCTTCCAAGAAATCATTCATTTATGATCAAGTTGCATTTATGACAAAGATGCAAAGATGGTTCACCATTGGGAAAACAATCAGCATAATTAACCATATAAAGAACAAAGACATACAAAAGTACATGATTACCCCAATAAATGCAGGAAAGGTCTTTGACAAAGTACACCTCTCATTTATGCTAAAATAACCCCACAAAGTACAGGCATAGTGGGACCTTTTTAAAAATACCATTTAAAAGTATTTATCTTAAAAACCTCATCATGTTCAATGATGTATGTTATTTTATAATAAAGTCTGGAAATGGTATTCACCCTCCTTTTATCATTTCCCTTGATACTCTAGATCTTTTGTTTTTCTGAATGAATTTTGTTATTATTTTATCAAGTTTTATGAAGTATCCCTTTGAGTAAAGTAAGGTTACCGACTCTCCCTACAATTACTGAATATAGTTCTGGAAATGCTAGCAATAGTAAAAAGAGAAAGAAACTAAAGTCACATATACAGGTAAAGAAAAGATAAAATTATCCCTATTTACTGATGATATAATAATGGTTACTTGGAAAATCCTAGGGAATCGGCAAAGATACTTAGGATGATATGCTAGAGCAGTAGTGTCAGATTCAAAGAGAAATGGGGCCACTAATCCATACATAAGGATCCCTGTGGGCCACACACTAACTTACTTTTAAGATGCTTAATATCTATTTTTATGGTATTTTTATTTATCTTATTAAATATTTCCCAATTACATTTTAATCTGGTTTGGGCTGTACTCATGAACTGCAGTGAGTCCTGCTGGCAAAGGTATCTGGCACTTCTGTTCTAAAGAATAAGCAAAGATTATTGTTGATTCAGACAATAAATTCAAGCAAAGTTGCAGGTTACAAAATAAACTCTCAATATCAACTGCATTTGTATATATATATATATATATATATATATATATATATATATATATATATATATATATATATATGTATATGTATATATATATATATCATTGAAGAGGCAAGAGGCAAGAAAAGGAAACTTCATTCCAAATAACTACAAAATACTTAAGAGTACCTGAGGAATCAATCTAGTACAATACACAAAAACACTTGTATTAGTTAGATCACAAAATGCTTCTTCGAGAAACAAAGAACTCATGGCAGATAGGTGGCACAGTGAATAGAGCACCAGCCCTAGAGTCAGGAGGACCTGAATTCAAATATGACCTTAGACACTCGGCACACTTACTAGCTGTGTGACCTTGGGCAAGTCACTTAACCCTAATTGCCCTGCCTTCCACCCTCAAAAAAAAAAAAAAAAGAGAAATAAAGAACTCAAATACCTAAAGAAATGTCAGTGTTCATGGCAGGGCCCTGTCAATATAATAAAAATGATAATACTATCAAAGTTAGTTTACACTTTTAATGCTATATCAAACAAATTATCAAAGGGATACTTCATAAAACTTGATAAAATAATAACAAAATTCATTCAGAAAAACAAAAGATCTAGAGTATCAAGGGAAATGATAAAAGGAGGGTGAATACCATTTCCAGACTTTATTATAAAATAACATACATCAAAACTATCTGGTATTGGTTAAAAAATAGAAAAGCACATCAATGGAACATACTAGACAAAGGAGAATCAGAACTCATGGAACTCAAATAACCAGATATTGAAAGAATTCCCTATTTGATAAAAATTACAGGGAAAATTGGAAAGTGGTCTGACAGAAATTGGTAACTTACGGTGTATTTCATAATACATCCTAAAGGTATATATGACTTTAATAGTAAAGATCATACCATAAAAAATTAAAAGAGAAGCAGACTATAGATTTCTCACAGCTATGAGTAGGAAATGTAGTCTTAACCAAAGAAGGGATAGAAGCAATTACAAAAGGTAAATCAGAAAACTTTGATTACATAAAACTGAAAAGCTTCTGCACAAACAAAATTAAAATACTTAAGATAACAAGGGAAGCAACTGAATAAGAAAAAATCTTTGCACCAAATTTCTTTAAAAAAAAAAAAAGAATTTGGTGTCCAAGATACATAAACTATATATAACCAATAGCCAATCCCCAATAGATAAGTGCTCAAAGGATATGAGGCAAACAATTCTGAAAAGAAGAATCACAAACTGTTAACAACCAAAGGAAAGAATGATCCGATTCACTAATGATAAGAATACAAATCAAAACAAGCCTGAAATTTCACTTCTCATTCTGCAAATTGTAAAGATAACACAAGATAGCGCTGTCAAAGCTTTTCTGAACATAGGTACAGTTTTTAGTGGTTCTGTGAATTGGTACAACTATTTTGGAAAATAATTTGGAATTATGCATATAAAGTGACTAAAAATGTCCATACTCTCTGACCCATTCCCAGTGATCACATTACTGAGTTTGTACCCCAAAGACAGCACTGATTTTAAAAAAAAAAAGTCTCTCTATACACTAAAATATCTAGAGTAGAACTTTTTGTGATAGCAAAGAATTAGAAATAAAGTAGATGCCTGTAGATCAGGAAATGGCTAAACAAATACATGAACATAGTGGAATATTATTATGCTCTAAGAAATGATGAGTGTGGTGAATATAGCAAAGGATGGAAAGATCTACACGAACTGATGCAGGGTGTACTAAGCAGAGCTAAGAAAACAGCATATATACTAACCACAACAATGGGGGGAGACACCTCCCCCATCACACACACCCCAGAACTAAATGAAGCAAAATTATAAAGAAGAACGGCTCAAAAGAAGAGATATGAGAAGATACTCCTACTTCAACCCTTTGAAGAGGCAGAAGGTCCATAAAGTCACAAATAACACAAATTTTTAGAATCTCAATGTATACATGAGTTATGCTGATTTTTCCCCTCTTTTTCTTTTTATAGCTTTGAGTGGGAAAGGAAGGAAATAAGTACCTGCTATGTGCCAAGCACTATACTAAGCATTTTATAAATATCTCACTTTTTAAAAACGCTACATTATATGGCATAACTCTCTAGAAGGGGGAGGGATGCTTGGGGAAACTAAAATGACATTTTTAAAAAGCCTGTTTTTAAAAATTTTTGTTAAAAATATCAACAGAATGAGATTTTTGCTATGACAATGTCTTACACATAGTAGGTATTTGATATTAGACTGAACTGAGGTATCTTCTAGTTTTAGCTATCAGTGATTAGGGAGGCAACCAGGTGGCTGGACCTGGAGTTAAGAAGACAAATTCAAATCCAGCCTCAGACACATACTAGCTTCGTGACTGGCAAAGTCACTTAACCTCTGTTTGCCTTAATCTACTGGAGAAGGAAAAGGCAAACCACTCTAGTATCTTTGCCAAGAAAACTCCACGAACAGTATGGTCCATGGGGTCACAACGAGTCAGATATAACTGAACAATGCCACCACCAGTGACCAGATCACATGCTGAATATGAATGAAACAGTAATTTCCCACCAAATTCTAAAATGTAATTTAACAAGCATTTATTATGTGCCTGAAATGTCCAGGGCCCTGTGCTAGATATCGAGTACATACTGACAAAAAGCAGAAAGATCTATGGAAATGTTCGACATGTACATAGATAAAAAAAACATTCACAAAGTAATTTCAAAAGGTAAAAAGAAGTAATAACTCATGAAATGAGGAAGGATTTCTTGAAGGTGGCATGTAATCTGTGCTTTTAAGGAAGGTTGGTATTGTGAAAGTACTGGCCTCCAACTTACGAAGATAACACCTTGGTAAAATGCTCATGTGAGTAGTGAAGGGTGGTCAGTGCCTCTCAAGAGTTAGGAAAGCTCTTTTTTTTTTTTTTTGGAGGGGGGAAGGCAAAGCAATTGGGATTAAGTGAGTAGTCCAAGGTCGAACAGCTATTAAATGTGTCAAGTGTCTGAGGCTGGATTTGAACTCAGGTCCTCCTGACTCCAGGGCCAGTGCTCTATTCACTATGCCACCTAGTTACCCCAAAAGGAAGTCTACTTAATTCTTTTTATTTTGGGCGGGGGGAAGGCAAGGCAATTGGGATTAAGTGACTTGCCCAGGGTCACATGGCTAGTAAGTATATCAAGTGTCTGAGGCTGGATGTGAACTCAGGTCCTCTTGACTTGAGGGCCAGTGCTCTACTCACTGGACAACTTAGCTACCTCAGGAAGGCCCTTCTTTTTTGGCAGCACCCACTGAACCCAGTCTGAAAAAACCACTACTCCTCAAAGGGTAAAACAGTTCATAGCTATCTCTACCTCCTAGTTCTGGTACCTAGGTCCAAGCTTACAGGTGCCAGTTGTTCAGTTCCATAATGCTTACAGATAGTACGTATTGTGCCAAATGGTATTAGCCAAAAGGCATGGAATGGGCAGTTATGTAATAGGGGACTGGCAAATAAACAGGGTCATTGATACAACTGCCTTTGTGAAGAGGCTGGTAACATAATGGAACCGCCTTAGAGAGAATCTGAAACACACACAAACATTTTCTAACTATTTCCAGTCTGCCAATCAGGTGTTTGGGTGTGGCTATAAAGTCAGAGTAGGGGCACATTGACAAGGTTCTAGATGGCCTCAGAGCTCTCTCTCTGGGTCTGATCTCTTTCTTTCATTCACTTCCTGCTACCTGATGACATCTACTGAAGCACCAAGGGGAAGCCATGAGTCTTCTCCCATCCAAGCCTTTGTTCTTTGCCCACCTGGAGTAAGTTGGATACTATCACCTGCTGAGTTTCTAAAACTCAACTGAGAGTTCAGGAATGGAGTCCATAATTGGATTTTGCAATCAGCCTAGCATCAATGCCCTGAGGAAAGAGGCGCAATCTCCAGGGATCAGCCCAGTACAACCCCAAAGGGACTCAGCCCAGTTGTAACAAAGAAGAGAACTCACCCAGCAAGATGCCACATTTGAGTGTGTACTGGCTTGGACTAAAGCTATGTAGAAACTGTATTAAGCTTAAGCCCACTCTCCCCAAAGGAGAGGGAAATACTTGTATTTCTCTTGCTCTACATTTGAAATCATCATCATAATTATTAATAATACTAGGAGCATTTTGTAGCACTTTAAAGTTTGTAAAACACTTTATAACTATTATCTCATTTGATCCTCACAACAACCCTGGTAAGTGCTATATTATCCCCATTTTACAAATGTGGAAACTGAGGCAACCAGAGGTTAAGTGACATGCTCACACAGGGTCACGGAGCCAATATGTGTCTGAGGCAGGATTTCAACTCAGGTCTTCCTGATTTCAAGTCCAGTGTTCTATCCTGCACTACCTGGCTGCCTATAAATATACCTTTGTAAAAGAAATAGAATCTTGAGCTAAGAAATTAGAGAAGGAACACCATAGCCCCTAGAACTCTGGACTAGAACTCCTGAAACCCTGCAGAGGAGATTATAGCTGGCTAGAGAAATGCCTCACTACACAGGGAGGTTTGTAGGAGAAATATGGTCTACATACATAACATGACTATGCATAACATTGCCTGCCCTCTGCTGGCTCTGATGTAGATGAAAGACCAACCTCTCTCACATCACTTCTCAGGCCAAATTACTATTTAATATGAACGAAAGGTTAACAGTAAATGGCCCTAGGAAAATGAAGGTTCTCAATATTATCACTGGAGATTGTGACCCCAAATTTGATTTAAATGTTTGCCCAAAATCAAATGATGTGGTCTCATTTGCAGTAAGATGCGTTCTCAGAACTATTAGGAAGTTGTAGTCAATATTTCCATAAAGTATTTTACATTAAGTTCTGAAATTGTAGGACATTTGCTATTAGCCTTGAGCAAGTTAATTCACCTGTCTGCCTCAGTTTCCATAATCTATAAAGGGGATAATAAAAAAAATAGCTCCCCCTTCCTGGGGTTGTTGAGAGGACTATATAATTGTGATGTATTTAATACAGTGCCTGGCTTATGCAGAGTGAACAATGCAATATTCAGACCTTAGAGGAATTCAATTGGATAAAATATTTCCTTGATAATTTTCTACTACTTAAAGAGTGCTTTTCTATATTGGCATTGACTCCATTCAGATTTAAGCTTTATAAAGGAAAAACCTTCAATCTTACTCTTATAACTGCCTTGTGATATAGGTTAGCAAATTGTTATGCTGATACACTTAAGAAATTCAAATAACTAATGAGAAGTCAAAAATGAAATAGTTTAAAGTACTACAGAAGGCAAGGCTCTGAAATTTTTAAATTAGGCTTTAAAAACCAGAAAAGTCCTGGCATGTCGTAAGCACCACATAAATTATTGTTGGGTGTAATTTCTCCATACTAGATTGAGATGTGACTAGTATAAAATGCCAGGCACAATAAAATAAATTATTTTCTATGTAAGAGAATTTGGAAATGCATTTGACTGAATTAATATCACCTGACTGCTAATAAGTTTTAAATACATAACATTGTGTGTGTTATCACATTTCTAAAACTGTTCTTAAGCTATGAAATTTGAGAAAACATTGCATCAGAAATGACATTAGAATGGTAACTTACCTTTTTGTATCTGGAATGCTGTCTTAAAAGAATGTGACAAAAATGTATTAAAACTATTTTGTTTCAAATTAAAAAATAATACCGACTCACTGTTAGGAGAGAAGTGTAGCAAAATCCTCTTCAGAGACCTGTGTCTGTGAGATTGCTCAGGACTTCCTACGTGGGCTGGGTCATAAGATCAGCATGATATGAAATTCTGGTGTGCTTACAGTTTGAGGAACTAGGACCTTCCCAGGCGAGTGGGAAAATGTACAAGTTAACTTTAAATACAGAGCGAATTTCATCTAAGATCACTTGGAAAATTATGAAATTGTATCTTTTAATAGTTAATATGAAGTGAAATTGCAACTTTGAACC
The DNA here is from genome assembly GCA_028646595.1 of Phalanger gymnotis. Lineage (NCBI taxonomy): Eukaryota > Metazoa > Chordata > Mammalia > Diprotodontia > Phalangeridae > Phalanger > Phalanger gymnotis. The sequence goes on from CM053623.1 coordinate 300,281,150, forward strand.
AACTTAGTAACAACAGATTTTAGATTCAAAGATTTCATTTTGCCTTAGGAGCTAAGAATTAATAAGAATACGTTATTCTGGAAACTTATAATAACTAGGAATTTTCTGGGGACTTTTGAACCAACTATTCACTGGATGTGTGAGCTAGTATTAACTGTAAATGAATAAAACTCCAGAATGTGATTATTCTTTTTCTTTCCTTTTTATTTTATTTTTTTTATTTTTAGTTTAAAACACTCAGTTCTACATAATTTTGAGTTCCAGATTTTCTTCCCCCCTCTCCTCCTGCTCTGCCTCCCTTCCCAAGATGGCATGAAATCCGATATATCTTCCATGTATAACTTCGCATTGAACTTATTTACACACTAGTCAAGTTGTAAAGAATTATGACTAATGGAATGAATCATGAGAAAGAAGCAAAAGAACCAAAAAAACCCTCCAAAAACAAAAAAGAAAAGAGGAAAAAAAGAAGGGGAAAAAAAAGGTGAGCATAAAGTATGCCTCAATCTGCATTCAGACTCCACAGTTCTTTCTCTGGATGCAGACAGCATTCTCCAACATGAGTCCTTTGGAGCTGTCTTTGCACCTTGTGTTGCTGAGAAAAGCAAAGTCTATCAGGGTTAGTCATCACAGAATCCATATATCTGTGGTTGTGTATAATGTTCTCCTGGCTCTGCTCCGCTCACTCAGCATTATATCGTGTAGGTTTTTCCAGGTTGTTATGAAGTTCGTATCATCCCCATTTCTTATAGCACAATAGTATTTCATTACATTCATATACCACAACTTGTTCAGCCATTCCTCAATTGATGGGCATCCCTTTGATTTCCAATTCTCTGCCACCACAAAAAGAGCAGCTATAAATATTTTGTACATAAGGGTCCTTTTCCTACTTGTGTGATCTCTTTGGGATACAACCCTAGAAGTGGTATTGCTGGGTCAAAGGGTATGAACATTTTTATAGCCCTTTGGGCATAGTACCAAATTGCTCTCCAGAATGGCTGGATCAGTTCACAACTCTACCAGTAACGTAACAATGTTCCAGTTTTCCCACATCCTCTCCAGCATTTATCATTTTCCTGTTTTGTCATTTTAGCCAATCTGACAGGAGAGATATGGTAGCTGAGAGTTGTTTTGATTTGCATTTCTCTAATCAGTAGTGGTTTTGCGCATTTTTTCATATGCCTATAGCTATCTTTAATTTCTTCCTCAGAAAACTGCCCGTTCATATCCTTTGACCATTTCTCAATTGGGGAATGACTTGTATTCCTATAAATTTGGCTCAGTTCCCTGTATATTTTAGAGATAAGGCCTTTATCAGAGATACTGGTTGTAAAGATTTTCTCCTAACTTTCTGCTTCCCTCCTAATCTTTGTTGCATTGGCTTTTTTTATACAAAAACATTTCAATTTAACATAATCAAAATTATCCATTTTGCATTTTGTAATGCTCTCTATCTCTTGTTGGGTCATGAATTCTTTGCTTTTCCGTAAATCTGACAGGTAAACTATTCCTTGCTCTCCCAAATTGCTTATAGTATCAGACTTTATTCCTAAATCATTAACCCATTTTGACTTTATTTTGGTGTATGGTGTAAGATATTGGTCTATGCCCAGTTTCTGCCCTACCATTTTCCAATTCTCCCAGCAGTTTTTGTGAAATAGTGAATTCTCAGCCCAGAAGCTGGATTCTTTGGGTTTATCAAAGAGTAGGTTGCTATAGCTGTTGACTTCTGCATCTTGTGTACCTATTCTATTCCACTGATCCACCACTCTGTTTCTTAGCCAGTACCAGGTAGTTTTGATGACTACTGCTTTACAATACAGTTTAATATCTAGTATGGCTAGGCTACCTTCCTTACTTAGCATTTCTTTTCATTAAAACTTTAGATATTCTAGACCTCTTGTTCTTCCAGATGAATTTTGTTATTATTTTATCCAGCTCTGTAAAATAATTTTTATAAGTTCAATTGGTATGGCACTGAATAGATAGATTAATTTGGGTACAGCTGTCATTTTTATTATATTAGCTTGGCTTATCCATAGCATCTGATATTTTTCCATTTATTTAGATCTGACTTTATTCGTGTGAAAAGTGTTTCGTGATTATGTTCATATAGGCCCTGGGTTTGTCTTGGCAGATAAACTCTCAAATATTTTATAGTGTCTATAGTAACTTTGAATGGAATTTCTCTTTCTATCTCTTGCTGTTGGGCTTTGTTAGTAATGTATAGGAATGCTGAGAATTTATGAGGGTTTATTCTATATCCTGCAACTTTGCTAAAGCTGTTTATTATTTCAAGTAGTTTTTTACTTGATTCTCTAAGTAAATCATCATATCATCTGCAAAAAGTGATAATTTAGTTTCTTCTTTGCCTGTTCTAATTCCTTCAATTTCTTTTTCTTCTCTTATTGCTACAGCTAATGTTTCTAGTACCAAATTGAATAGTAGGGGTGATAATGGACATCCTTGTTTCCCCCTTAATTTTATTGGGGATGCACCTAGCTTATCCCCATTACTAATAATGCTTGTTGATGGTTTTAGGTAGATGCTATTTATAATTTTAAGGAAGGCTCCATTTATTCCTATGCTCTCTAGTGTTTTTAACAGGAATGGGTGTTGTATTTTGTCA
>CM053623.1:300283881-300349008 GCA_028646595.1 Phalanger gymnotis
CATTACTGGAACATGAGAGAAATAACCTAGTCCTAGGCTATGATTGGAAGTTAGGTGACACAATGGATAGAATGCTGGGCCTGGAGTTAGGAAGAAGCATCTTCATGAGTTCAAATCTGGCTTCAGACACCTACTACCTGTGTGAACCTGGGCAAGTCACTTAAGCCTTTTTGCTTCAGTCTCCTCATCTGCAAAATGATCTAGAGAAGGAAATAGCAAACCACTCCAGTATGTGCCAAGAAAACCTCCAAAAGGGTCACTAAGAGTCAGACACAACTGAAATGACTGAACAACAATTAGGCTGTGATTAGCAAACTTTTGATATTTGAGGTAAAAATTTATTGGACTATGATTTGATATTATTCCAAGTTTTGATTTTAGGTATGATTGTCTAAGGTATCATTAAGCCAATATTCCATTATTCAAGGACAACACCATGTACTGCCCAAAGGAAACACAGTTTAAAAACTGCTGGAGGATATCTGTGCCAAGGAAAAGTAGAGGGGGCGAGGGTGTAGGCTGAGTAGTAACAGCCTCTTGACTCAGTTTCCCCAATGCACTATTTCCTTTCTGAATGGGAAATTCTCCCATCTGGTCATCTGAGCCTGGCTTTGATACCTTATGGATAATTTTGTTGTTGTTGAGTCATTTTTAGGTGCATCCAACTCTTCATGACTCCATCTGGGGTGTTCTTGGCAAAGTTACTGGAGAGGTTTGCCATTTCTTTCTTTGGCCCCATGGATGAGGTAGAACTTTAATACATATTGGCTGTTAACTATGACTCAAGCCTAAAATCAGAGGAAGGGGAGTTTTCCCCTGTTATGAATTGAGGTCAGTCTGTGCCCTTGAGGGGACAGTGCTGATATGGTCATAACCACATCCTTCCTTTTTTCCTTTAAAGCAAATTCCTTAATTTAAGCATTTTTTTAATTGTTGTTGTTATTGCAATATGAAATCTATTAATTGAGTAATACTAAACATCTGAGCTGCCATAATCTAATGAAAGATATTACTGTTTCCAACCTGAATTTGCATTCAAGTCCATAAGCAACTAAGTAAATGAGTTCCTAGCTTTGCCACCCCCTTGCTAGAAGTTGTATCTTGAAGTACCTCATTCTTTCAGAGTGATATTGGGATAATAACCTCAAAAGGAAGAAATCAAATGAAGCTCTAAACTCTGAAACTGCAACAGGATCAGACTGTTTTACAAATGGATGATAGGTTTCCAAATGTTTCTAATAGAACATACTTTGGTAACAAGTTCTTAAAAATGGGTTCAGGATTTTACATATAAAATTGCACTGTTAATTGTAAAGAAAGTGAAATTAATTTGTACTAAAGACACATAAGGGCTAATTTTCCAGTACAAGCCTTCTCCTTCAGGCTGTTGATGGCACATTCATATTAGATACAAGGCTTAGGTAAAGATAGAAACAGCTCAAATTTTTCTAAAATTTCAGGTGAATTCCGGGTCGAGACATTTCTTGGTCCCAAAGATACAGCTAATTTTATTCCTAAATTTCTTCTTAAAGAGATTGTGCTCCAGTACACACCACCAGCACATATATATTCAGACAAGGAGTCTCATAAAAGACTTAATATACTCTCAAATTTATTCCTGTCTCAAAAGAACTCCCAAGTTTTATACTCCTTATCAACCCCAGAGTTCAGGATAAATCTCTATGATAAATATTGAACACATGAACAAAGAACTGAAGACCCTGACTGGTAATGTTCTAAAACTGACTTACTTCTCCCTGCTTTCCCCATGTGAAGCAGACCTTTCTCCTTTTGATGTTTGGTTGAAAGCAAAATCCTTCTATTTATTATTGTTAGGAGGGGATATGTCTGCGGCTTCTTATACATAAGGAATTACAAAACAGAGTGAAGGAACTTTATGAAGCAGGAGAGGCAGCACAAAATAGGCCACTGAAGTTTCTCACTACATTAAGAATTTTCAGACCAGCAGAACTCAACCTGCCCATACCAAGTGTTTCTGACCACTCTCCTTGAACATCTGAGACTGAAATGCCATGCTTAGAAAAACAATTGTGAGTTGCCAGGTTCCAGAGGGAACTGATGCTACTAAATCTTCCATATGTGTTGTCTCCCCTGTTAGATTGTGAACACTCTGTGAGCAGAAACCCTCTGAACTCCCAGCACTTAACATAGGGCTTTGCATCATTGTTTTGCTTGGCCCATTGGGTCAGTGTTTATTTTCACTGAGTGAACTCTATACAAGAAGAAAGTCCAGGAATACAAGCCTTCTGGTCCACATCCATATATTGGGGTCACCACCTTAAAGCAGGCAGCTAGAAATGTCCTCCTTGAGATTTGAGAGGTAGGTTCAGGCCACAAGTGAGTCCATCTTGTTGTTGTTTTTTAAATTGAGGCATCTACACGAAGATAGGCCTGTGCTATGATCAATCAATCATGATGATCTTACATTAACCCATCAGGAGATATTGCAGTAAGTCTCCACAAAATTCAACAGGTTATAGTAAAAACCCAATTGCCTAAACAAATGCAGATACCCCATGGTGGGACCCTCTTCATAGTTTTACAACTATATTCAAATGGGCTCTAAAGAGCAAGCAGAGATGGTCCAGCTTCCCAGCCACACAGCATCAGGTTTAAACAATGGAATAAAGTTTTCTCCCAATTCCCACGACTGAATAAAGTTTTCTCACAAGACAGAAGTTGGACTAGATGCATAACCGAAGAGAAAGGGCTAGCTCCAGAATTGAGTCACAAGATGGAGTCAGTGCGGTTTGCTCAATTCCCATAATTAATCATTTGCTGTCCTAATCTCCTCAATTCCCTTAATTTCTTCACTTCAGTATGGATAGTAACATAAGCCATGGCTCTATGACTGATGCTGACATTGTCTTGGTTGTGGTTGAAACATTTGGACAATTTTCAAAAGAATTTCACATTAAACATAATTATATGGAAGAAAGTTCCATATTGTTAATAGTAAGAAAATATAAATTAAAACAACTTTGAAGTTTCACCTCATGTCCAGCTGTGAAAGGACCATTGTTTCCCTGATGCAGCCTCATTCTTCTCACTAACAATATGGGAAAACTTTGCCTAAAAGAAGACCACACTGCCACTGGAACCTGATTGGATCCAGTTTTCCTAATACAGCTTCTTAGTCATCTAAGGGCATAAAAAATCCCAGCCATGTGTGATCTAGACTCCTTAGATTTGATGGATTTCCTAAAGTCCACTTGAGCCACCTTAGTCTGCCCCGCAAAACAGATGGGTTTCCACGTAGTGACAAGGGGGAGGTCTACATCCAGAGAAACTAAATGTCACAATATCCTTCTTGTATAGCCTTGCTATTCTGGGGCAAAGCAACCCTCCTTTTGTTAAATATCCAATGACCAGGAAGTAATGTTTCCCTGCGAGAATCCCATCCTGGAATTTCTTGAGAAACCTAGATGTTTTCTCTGATCCTGAGAAAAACCAGTAAAGAAATTGGGGGGGAGGGGGAAGTATGATGGTTCTTCTGCAAGAATTAAAGACTAAAATCAACTTAAAGATACAAAGGAATTCACTGGCATCAAGTCAAAAGGAAGAGGAGGAAATGTTGACACACAGAGTAAAAGCTTAAGGTTGATATTACCAGGAACCAGAACAGGGGCACATATGAAGGAAGCTTTCATGATCTAACAAGTCAGGCTGGCTTATAACTGTTGCCATGATACATGTGTTTCTGTGGCCCTATCTACTGCTAACAATGAGTCATTCTAGCAAATAAAATAAATGGGGTTTTTTTGGGTTTTTTTTTTTTTGGCAGGGCAATTGGAGTTAAGTGACTTGCCAAAGCCATATAGCTAGCACATGTGTCAAGTATCTGAGGCCACATTTGAACTCAGGTCCTCCTGACTCCAGGGTTGGTGCTCTACTCACTGCACCACCTAGCTGCACAAATAAATTTTAATAGATTTATATGCATGGTATACTTTACAAAAATCTTATCAGTGATATGTTAAAAAAAAAAACTAATTTTGGAAACACAATTAGCCCTTAAGTTGGCAATTTCGGCATATAATTCTATGAAGTACCGTTAACTTTACTAGGAAATCTAAACATTCCACTGTTTGAATACTAGCCAAATTAATGCTAATATGAACCAAAACAATATTAACATTAACTATTTGCTGACATTTTCTTTTATTTGAATATTTACTATACACCATAGCTCTTTGCAAATACTTTTATGCTTAAAATGTCTTATTTGTTAAACAATTATTTAAAATATCAACAATAACGAAATTAAGCAGCAAAGCCCTAGAGGTCTACCTTATCGAAAAACCAAGAAACTCTCAACTAAAGGAAATCATTAACAGGGCTCACCTGCTGACAGGCCTGCCCAGAACTCTCACCTCCCCTTTAGTATAGAGCTTCTTGGGAAGTGATTCTCTCCTGAGAGAATCAGGCAATTCAATGACTTTTGATCCTCCACTACTACCAGCTCTGTTTGTAGTAGAGACTATAAGAGGCTAAGTCTGATCTTCAGTGCCTTACAATTTAGCTCTTTTAGACAGGTTTTAGTGGAAAAGACACACCATGAATGTATAGAAGAAGAAAAATGGACAGAGAAGGAACTAGTGAACAGTAGGTCTTAGAACTCTAGACTGAATTTGAAGACATGTAGACTTAGACATTTACAAAAATCCAACAAATTTAAACCTCATACAGTCCCATATTTCTGAATGCCTTATTCTACAACTGTGTGTATTCATGCATACCTAAAAAAGACATAGCCTGAAACAAATGTAGTCCAAACTACAATTTCAATTTCTGAATGCCTTATTCTACAACTGTGTGTTTTCATGCATACCTAAAAAAGACATAGCCTGAAACAACTGTAGTCCAAACTATAGTGGCTCAAATCCCTTCTCATCAATACTTCCGTGACCTTTTTAGACAAGCTGCTTAACCTCTCTGGGCCTCAGTTTCCTCATCTGTAAAATGAAGGGTTTTACTCTATGATCTCTAAAGTCCCTTCAGTTCTAAATCTATGATCTTGTGATCCTATGGCTATCTGTAATATCTACCCCACAGGGTATTCACTTCACCATGCAACACTTAACACACTATAAAGTGTCAGCTATTACTATTAAAGATTTTAAAAACCAAATGGCATATTATAACATAATCAGAACAAAGCAGTCTTTAATGCCTTCTTCCAACTCAATTTACCTTAGTGCTATACCCTCTGATATCATCTCCAATGTATTCTGTATATATCTGATTTAGAATGTTGGTCGAACATTGCCTCTCCCTTTGGATTGTAAGCTCCTCAAGGCAGGAACTGGTTTTTTTGCCTTTCTTTGTATCTGTGGAGCTTAGCACAATTGCTAGGAACACAGTAGGTACTTACTTAATAAAATATAGACAAAAAGGCTTTACTTCAGTCAGTAATATTTAAGCATTGTGAGGGCAAGGACTATTGTGGATCCCTGTGGATCCCCAAAACGTTTTCCATAGATCCCTATAGAGTTAAAATTATTTTTGAAATAATCCTAAGATGTTTTGATTTCTAATACAATAAACATTGATAGCTATAATCAATATTAATGGTTTGAGGGGGAGAGGTATTTCTCAATACTTATTAAGAGTATAAAACAATCCTAAAACTAAAAAGTTGGAGAACCTCTGCTGTTAGGGAAGCAAGCAAGCAGTCCTAAACCAAGATTCTAAGTCCTATTAGAAAATATTTACTTTCAATTAAAAAAAAATTTTTTTTAAGGTCATCTTCCTTGTTTACAAGTAATGGGTCCTGTAGCTTCTATTTGACAGGAGATCCTTTTAAATTCAGATGGCAAAAGAGGCAGTGATTATTGGGATTCCCACTTCCTCCAGCTTGTCTTTTCATTTGCAAAAGAAGCTATGGGTCAGTCAAAGTGAAAACAAAAGGAAGAATATTTCCAATTAAGAGCAAAGATCCCTAGGAATTAGGCAATTAAAAAGCACCTCTCAAAAGAAGCTTCCTAAGAACTCAAGCTGCTTCTGACTTCCTCACAAATTCCTTCCTCTTTTTAAAATCTAATCTACAATCTACAAAATTATAATAATGTAAATGAAAATTAATAAAAATTACTTTTTAAAAATGTATTATGCTGTCTTAAAGATAGCTCGGTAATTTTTGCTTTACTGCTTTTTGTTATAAACAAAATGGACCATTATGGAAATGACGAAAATATAAAAACTAAAAATAATTAATAAAAATGGTTTAAATCCTATAGCCACTGTCTTCATCCACTGAGCTCAATCGACAAGCAACTATTAAGCTCCTACTATGTGCCCATCACTCTACTGGGTGCTAAGAATATGAAGGTAAAAATGAAACAATTCTTGTTTACATTTTAACCAAGAGAGGCTAAATGTGTACATATATGTAAACAATATCATTACAAAGTAACTTGGGGGAAAGTGGTATTTGAGCTAAGCCTTCAAAGAAGGACTGACTGAAAGACCGGTGGGTAGGGGGGAGGGATAAATTGCCCTCTTTGAGGTACAGTGAAAGTAGACCCAAATGTGAAGGGTATCAGTAAGGCTGGAAAGATAGGTTGGGTTAGGTTTTAAATGCTGATCAGAAAGTTTATATTTGATTCTCGCTGTAAATGGTAGCCACAGGAGCAAGGGGGCAGTGACGTGGTCCGGCCTCTGCATTAAAATCATTTTGGCAGCTATTTGGGGGATGGATTAGAAGGGAGATCCATAAGGAAACTACACCAATAGTCAAGGCCAAAGGTGATGAGGGAATGAATTAAAATAGCGGTTCTGTAATTAAAGAAAAGAAAACAGATGCTAAAGATAATGTAGAAATATATTTAGTTGTCTTCAATAATATCTGACTCTTTGTGGCTCTCCTTGAGGTTTTCTTGACAAAGATCCTAGATTGGTTTGGCATTTCCCTCTCCAGCTCATTTTACAGATGAGGAAATTGAGGCAAACGGGGTCAAGTGATTTGCTCAGGGTCACACAGCTAGTGTCTGAGGCCAGACTTGAATTCTGGTCTTCCTGACTCCAGGCCTAGCACTCTATCCCCTGTACCTGATGGGGATGGGATCTGAATCCCCAAAAGGAAAAGGCCATGTCTTTGGGATCTGGATCCCAAAAAGGAAAAGCTCTGGACTTTCCCAAGTGTTTCAGATTCCTGGCTTTCACCTGGGGCAACTGGCCTTTCCTAGTTAATTAACTGCCCTTTCATTGCCTTCTCCATTACTACAGTCTTCCATATAAAAGATCCATCCTGCCTCCATGAAAGCGCTCAAATACCTTAAGAGTCTAGGCAAGGCTCAGATTCCTTAAGAGTCTGGCCAATACGGTGGATTTCTAGAATCATGCCCACCTTCTATCAGTGTTTTAATAAACTGTCTGGCTGAAAAAAGGCTTGGGTCGATTTCCTTGGGGCAGGATCCGCATGTTAATCTTTCTGAGTCCCAGCATCCCTAAACCTCAACATACCAATTAGAAATTGCTTGGCTCTGTAGGGCCAAAGTGAAGAATCAAAAGATAATTCTGAGGTTGGGAATCTATATAACTCAATAGTACCATGAAAAAAACCGGGGAGTCTGGGAGAGGGATAAGTTTGAGGTGGTGGTAAGATAACGAATTTGTGAAGGAAGAGACCTCGGAAATGTTCATTTATCACCTATTTTTTTCTTCCAAATGAGGAAGGCGAGGCTCAGAGAAGACTAGACACTTGCCCAAGATCACACAAGCAGCAAACCAAGAGAGCTGAGAACCAGAGCCTTTCTTGGTCCTTTGATGCAAGACACGGTATACTGTTTCCTCTCTCTTTTGTGGCATCATGCCATGCCTCATACCTTAGTTACTCATGTAAATGTTTTATTTCCTCCTACAATACAGTTTGGCAAGTTCTTGAACAATAGGAATTGAATCTAATTCATTTTTGTATTCCTCTACACATAGATGGTCCTGAAACATTATTTGTTACTAAAAGCAAAAGGCAGCCTGATACAGTGGAAAGAGAACAGAATTTAGATACAGAGGACCTGGGTTCAAATCCTTCTTTAGTCATTCCCTACCTTGTGACCTTGGGCAAGTCATGTAACCTCTTTGGACCTCAGTTCCTTCTCTGAAAAATGAGGAGGCTAGAGTAGACAGCCTTTCAAGCAAGCTCCAAAATAGGAACCCTAGAACCTTGTGCTAATGAAGAAATACCTCTTCAAAAAACACCAATTTGTTCATATTCTTTTAGTATCTACCATGGCAAGGGTACTCACTAAAGAAGCTGGGATGCTTGTTGTTGTTGTTTAAGGGCTGCTCTTAACATTGATATTTCCTTTGCCTGGAAGATCCAAAGAGGGAAAAACCTAAAATACTAGTCAGATATCAAGGGTAAAAGAGAGGAAAGGGGAAGGGAAAAATGAGAGCTGTCTCCAAAGCACGTCAAAATCAAGCGCACCAAGGACAGTGCTCACTGAGTGAAACTGTACCAATAATTTCAGCTAGTTTTCCCCCTCTAGACACTAATTGGTCCCCTTCTACCTTGCAAGTTATATCCAAATGGTTCTAATCCATAAAGTGGTTTGAAATCTAATTGTTCAATGAATCTATATATGGCTCCTTAGGGTCTCTTGGTTTGGAGCACATAGAGGGAAAAAGCACTAGATTTGGCTGCAAATCCCCTTCTTCTAGGACTGGTTTTTCATCTGAAAAAAATGACAGGATTGGACAATATCTTTTAAAATCACCTCCAATTGTGAATCCTGTGACAACTGTCTTACTTTTAAATTTATCTAACCTCTTTTCTACTCAAGCTATCTATTTTTTAATTGAGGGAGAAGCAAATAAAAAACATTAGAGAAATTTTGCTAAAAGGTGGAAGGGACCTTAGAAATCATTTAATACCACCTTGTCCACCTTACCTCCCAATCTGTAAGTCCTCACAATATATTGGTCAAAGGAAGAAATAAGAATGTTAATAATACTATACTAGGTATAATTTTAAAAAATCAAAACCCCAAAATGTTATTGTCTCAGTAAATCCCAAATCATAACCTACTTCTGCTGGACCATAAAATACTTCATAGGTCTTGTCTTGTAAATATAACACATCCAAAAAATAAGAGAAGCAAAGTCAGTCATGTGCCCCAGGGTCTCAGAATGAGGAGAGAAAAGGACAGTTGAATAAAGAGAGGCAATAGATATCTCCATTTCCTACCTTCCTCTACTGAACTCTAGTTTCACTGATGAAATAAGCTGGCAAGGAGGAAGGATAGGAGAAGCTATACAGGCCTCAAATGTACAGGCTAAATTGAAGTCCTCCAATAAAAAGTAAATCCCATCCACTTCAAGCACTGTTTGAACAAATATAATGCAAAGAATATATGTCCCTGTTCCTCTAACAGCTTTTTGATTATTCTCTTCATTTTCCCTACTCATCACCACCCATGAAGATACCTTTAAAACATCAATCCAAATATGACAGTTATCTGAGCTCTCCTAAATTCCCCTCCAAACAACTCTAAAATAACACCTCAAAATGAATGCTGGAGCAGCAGAACAAATGAAAAGATGGGAAATAAAACGATTTTTCAGCCCAAGACAACTTAGGTCAGCAGGAAAGGCCTGTCTCATTGGGGTGAGAGTAGAGTACAGTCCAATACAGGCTGTGCCCTGGCAAGCCAGCAGCAGGCCTTGGGGGCAACTGAATCGGCAGCACCAGTTTCTGGAGCTCTCAGCCAACAGACAATGAGGAGGTCAGACAACTAAGTGGTCAGTAGGAGATTATAGGGGGCCCTTTGCTGGCATTGAGTGCAGGATTCTGTTGCATTGCACAGATGTGGTTCTGTTTCTAATCCCAGAGTGAGAACAAGCACCAATACACTAAATAATGTGACTGAAGACAGTGACAGTTCCAAGGCAGAAGAGAGTGCTAGTGGTTTCTCATGGACAAGAGAGCATAGGCCAGAAAAGCAGTGACCACACCTCTCCTTAGATCATAGCACCTTAGAAGAAGTGAAAACTTACAGACCCTCAGAACAAGCCCTGAAAACAGCAGCACAAAAAAAAAATCTGAAGGTTGGGACAGTATCCCCTCCACCCCAGTGGCAGAGCCCAACTTTAACTTAAAGTTAAAGGTCAAGAAATAGGCTGGAAAAATGAGCAAACAGCAACAACAACAAAAAAAAGAACCTGACTATAGAAGGTTACTATTGTGAGAGTGAAGCTCAAAACAAACTCGGATGAAGATGTTAAAACAGCAACATGCAAAGCCGAAAAGAAAAATGTCAATTGGTTTCAGCCCCCAGCTCAAAAAAAAATTCTTAGAAGACCAAAGAAGGATTATTAAAAATCAAATATGAGAAGCAGAGGAAAAATGGGGAAAAGAAATGATAGTGATGCAAGAAAATCCTGAAAAAAGAGTCAACAGTTTGGTAAAGGAGGCACAAAAACAAAACAAAACAAAACACCGAAGAAAATAACACCTTAAAAAACAGAATAGACCAAATGGAAAAGGAGGCACAAAAGATCAATGAAGAAAATATTCCTTAAAAATTAGAATTAGGCAAGTAGAAGCCAAGGACTCCATCAGACGTCAAGAAACAATAAAACAATATAAAAAGAATGAAAAACAAATAGAAGAAAATGTTGAAATATCTCACTGACCTGGAAAACGTATCAAAGAGAGATAAGAATTATTGAACTACCTTAAAGACATACTAAAAAAAGAACCGAGACATTATCTTTCAAGAAATTATCAAGGAAACCTGCCCAGATAACCTAGAACTAAAGGGTAAAACAGAAATGGACAGAATCCACCAATCACCTCCTGAAAGAGATCCCAAAATGAAAACTCCCAGGAACAGTATAGCAAAATTCCAGAGCTCGCAGGTGAAGGAGAAAATACTGTAAGCAGACAGAAAGAAATAATTCAAATACTGTGGAGCCACAATAAGGATAACACAAAATTTAGCAGCTTCTATATTAAAGAATCGAAGGGCTTGGAATATGATATTCCAGAGGGCAAAGGAACTAGGATTACAACCAGGAATCACCTACCCCACAAAACTGAGTTATTTCCACACAAACCCCCTTCAGGGGACTGGGGAGGCAGGGTGAGGAATTGACATTTAATGAAATGGAGGATTTTTAGTCATTTCTGAAGAACAGACTGTAGTTGAATAGAAAATATGACTTTCAAATATAAGATTCAAGAGAAGCATCAAGTGGTAAAAATAGGAAAGAGAAATTCTAAGGGATTCAATAAGGTTAAACTGTTTACATTCCTATATGGGAAAATGATGCTTGTAACTCCTAAGAACATTATCATTATTAGGACACTTAAAAGGAGCATACAGAGACAGAGGGCATGGGTGTGAGTTGATAATGATGAGATGATATCCAAAAAATAAAATAAATTTAAGAAGTGAGGAAGAGGGGTCCACTGGGAGAAGAGAGAAGGAAAAGGTAGAATGGGATAAATTATCTCATATAAAAGAGAGAAGAAAGAGCATTTACATTGGAGGGGGAAGCGGTGGGAGGAGTCATGGCAGGCAATGCTCGAACCTTATTTTCATCAGAATTGGCTCAAAGAGGGAAAAACATATACACTTACTTGGGTATAAAAATCTATCTGACCTTATAGGGAAATAGGAGGGGAGGGGAATAAGAGAAGGGGAACTGACAGAAGAGAGGGCAGACTTGGGGAGGCAATGGTCAGAAGCAAAACACTTTTGAGGAGGAACAAGGTGAAAGGAAAGAGAGAAGGACATACAGGGATGAAAAGTGGGATGGAGGGAAATATACATTAAGTAGTCATAATTGTGAATATGAATGGGATGAAGTCATGCATAAAACAGAAGCAGATAGCAGACTGGATTAAAAACCAGCATCCTACAATAGGTTGTTTACAAGAAATGTACTTGAAGATATATATATATATACAGAGTAAAGGTTAAAAGCTATAGCAGAATACATTATGCTTCAGCTGAAGTAAAAAAAAAAACAGGAAAGCAATCATGATCTCAGACAAATAAAAAGCAAAAACAGATCTGAACAGAGATAAACAGGGAAAAGATATTTTGCTAAAAGGTACCATAGACAATGATATAATAGCAATACTAAACATATATGCACCAAATAGTATACCATCCAAATTATGTTATATGACAAAGGTTTTGCATGAACAAAACAAATGCAGCCAAGATTAGAAGGAAAGCAAGAAAACTGGGGAAAATCTTTTTTTTACAGCAAATATCTCTGATAAAGACCTTATTTCTCAAAAATATATAGAGAACTCAGTGAAATTTAAAAGAACACAAGTCATTTTCCAATTGATAAATGGTCAAAGGATATGAACTGGTAATTTTCAGAAGAAATCAAAGCTATCCATACTTATGTGAAAAGTGCTCTAAATCACTATTGATTAGAGAAATACAAATTAAAACAACTCTAAGATACCATCTAGCACCTATCAGATTGTCTACAATGAAAGAAAAGGAAAATGACAAATATTGAAGGGAATGTGGGAAAATTGGCACTAACATACTTTTGATGGAGTTGTGAACTGATCTACCCATTCTGGAGAGAATTGGAACTATCCCCAAAGGGCTATAAAACAGTGCATACCCTTTGACCCAACAATACCACTACCAGGTCTGTCTGTATCCCAAAGAGATTTTTTTAAAGGCAAAAAGCCTTATTTGTACAAGAATTTTATAGCAGTTCTTTTTTGTGGTAACAAAGAATTGGACATTGGAGAAATCCTCATCAATTGGGAAATGTCTGAACAAGTTGTGGTATATGATTGTGACGGAATATGATTGTGCTATAAGAAAAGATGAGCAGGATGCTTCCTGAAAAACCTGGAAAGATTTATATCAACTGATGCAAAGTGAAGTGAATGGAAGCAGAACACTGTACAGTATAGTACAGTATACAGTTACTACACAGTAACAGCAATATTATATGATAATCAACTGTGAACAACTTAGCTATTCTCAGCAATATGTTGTTCAGTCATGTCTAGCCTTTTATGACCCCACTTGGGGTTTTCATGGCAAAGATACTGAAATGGTTTGCCATTTCCTTCTCCAGCTCATTTTACATATAAGGAAACTGAGGCAAACAGGGTTAAGTGACTTGCCCAGGGTCACATGGAAAGTGTCTGAGGCTAGATTTGAATTCAGGAAGATGAGTCTTCCTGACCCTAGGCCCAGTACTTTATCCACTGTGCCATGTAGCTAGTTCCAACACTCTTGGCAATATTGATCTAAGACAACTAAAGGACTTAGGATGAAAAATGCTAACCACCTCCAGAGAAAGATCTGATAGAGTCTAAATACAGATCAAAGCATATATTTTTTTGATTTTCTTTACTTTTCTTGTTTCTTTCTTTTTTTTGGTCTGTGTTTTCTTTCACAATATGACCAATATGCAAATTTGCTTTGCATGACTGAAAACGGATAACCTATACTAAATTGCTTGCCTTCTCGATGAGGGAGAAGAGGAATGAAGAGAATTTGGAACTCCAAAATTAAAAAAAAAATGAATGTTAAAATTTTGTTTTTTCATGTAATTGAAAAAATAAAATATTTTTTAAAAAAACACATTAATCCAGGTCACAAGAAAGCTAAAGATGTGATAGAAGACCTGAGAGGAGGTTCTCAAGGACCCACAAAATTCTTTGAGACTTATACTTTGTGTAACATTGTTAGAAAGTTGTCATAATTTGGGGCAGCTAGGTGGTGCAGTGATTAGAGCACTGGCCCTGGAGTCAGGAGGACCTGAGTTCAAATCCAGCCTCAGACACTTGACACATTACTAGCTGTGTGACCTTGGGCAAGTCACTTAACCCCAATTGCCTGCCCAAAAACAAAAATAAAAAAAAACAAAAAAAAGAAAGTTGTCATAATTCAAAGGCAGACTATGTACTATTTATTTTTTTCTGAGAATATCCAATGAATTAAAAAAGGTTTTCCAAGATTAAAAGTGTATTTCAGCCAACTGCCATATTCCAATAATGAAAATTATTTATTTTTCATCTTACATATATTAGGAGGTAGCAGAAGACTAAGCTAAAGAATACACATTGAAAATACATTAAATCTCACAATCAATTCAAGAGGTTGGAGTTTTTGCTCATGTTCCTAGTCAAGGAACAATTGCTGCTATGAGAACTGGTCTGAGCAACTGATCTCCAGAGAAACATAAAGGAGGAGGGGAAAAGCCCAGAAATGGCAGCAACAAGAGCCAATGTCTTCCCTCTCCCAGAAAAGCAATACGAAAGATATCCACGAGAAGGAAAACATCTGCCCCTGGGTTCTGGTGGCTTGAGCCACAGATCAAGAACAAATACCCAACTGTCGATGTCTGAGTAATGGAAATACAGCCACAAAGCCTTTCCGTCTTTTGTTTCTGGTTATGATCTAAAGGTTCTTTTTTGTTACCCTGATTATCTTTTTTTTCCTTAATTTTTTGGTGGGGGAGGGGGAGGAGATCAAGGTTAAGTGACTTGCCCAGGGTCACACATCTATTGTGTCTGAGGCTAGATTTGAACTCAGGTCCTCCTGACTCCAGGGCCAGTGCTCTATCCACTGTACCACCATGCTGTCCCTCTGGTTATCTTTCACATAAACATTTGAGTTCAACATAGACAATATATAAATTTGAAGTCAGAATTTAAGTGTGACAGCTGCTCTGTGGTTTCATAGGATGTAAATACTATGAAAATTCCTCATCCAAGCTACATTAGTTTATTTTGTATTTTATTATGAATTCCCCTAAAAGAGCAAAGAATAATAAACCACATCAATCTGGAGCCATTGCTTCTGGTCAGAAGCACCATGTCAGTCATTTCAGTTAGTCAATGAATAAACATTTAATATTACCTACTATGTGCCAGGCACTATACTCCAGTGTTTACTGGAGATATAAAAAGAGGCAAAAGACAATCCTGCCCTACAGGAGCTTACAATCTAATGTGCAAACAAGCTATATACAAGATAAATAAAGAAATAATTAAAAGGGGGATGGCACTAGATACAAAAGAAGAGATTTTAGTTGGGATTTAAAGGAAACCAGGGAGGTCAGTAGGCAGAGATGAGGAGGGGGACAGCCAGAGAAAATACCAGAAGTAGAAAGATAGTGTCTTGTTTGTAGAAAAGCAAGGAGGTCAGTGTCACTGGATCAGAGCACTTTTTGGAGACAAAGGTGTAACAAGACTGGAAAGGTAGGAGGTGGCGTTATGAAGGCCCTGAATGTCAAAACAGAGCATTTCATATTTGGTCCTGGAGGCAAGGTGCGACTGCAGTTTACTGAGTAAGGGAGTGACACGGCGGAAATTGTTCTTTAGGAAAATCACTTAGATGTCTGAATGGAGGATGGATTGGAGTAGGGAGAGACTTGTGGTAGGCAGATCCACAAGCAGACTATTGCAATAGTCCAGGAGTGAGATGATAAAAGCCTCTAACAGCATGTGGCAGTGTCACAAAAGAAGGTATAGTCAAGAAATGTTGCAAAGATGTCATCAACAGGCCTTAGGAACAGATTCGTTATGGGGGTAAGAGATAGTGAGGGTTCCAGGATGATGCCCAAGCCTGACCTCAATAGTAACAGGGAAGACAGCAGGTGGAAATGGTTTAAGGAAAAAGATGAGTTCTGTTTTGGACATGTTTACTGGATATCTATCTAGCTCAAGACACCAGAAAGGCAATTGGAGATATAAGATCGGAGGTCAGCAGAGTAGGCCAGCAGAGGTAGATCTGAGAGTCATCAGCATAGAGATGAAAATTAAATCCATGGCAGCTAGTGAGACCACCGAGGGAAGTAGGTATGATGGGAGAAGAGAAGAGGGCCTAGTGCACACCCCTGTGGGACCACCTTTGATTAGAGGAAGGGATCTCCATAAGGATCCAGCAAAGAAAACTGAGAAGGAACAATCAAGTCATACAGACACAAGATGAAAGCGGTGTCCCAAAAACCTGGAGAGAAGAGAGCGTCAAGGGGAGGATGAGCAGTCTCAAAGGCTGCAGAAAGGCTGAAGAGAATGAGGACTGACACTATTGATTAGAGAAATGCAAATCAAAAGAACTCTTAGGTACCACATCTCTCCTGTCAGATTGGCTAAAATGACAAAACAGGAGAATGATAAACGCTGGAGATGATGTGGGAAAATTGGAACATTGTTACATTGTTGGTGGAGTTGTGAACTGAACCAGCCATTCTGGAGAGCAATTTGGAACTACACCCAAAGGGCTATAAAAATGTGTATACCCTTTGACCCAGCAATACCACTTCTAGGGCTGTATCCCAAAGAAATCATAGAAGTGGGAAAAGGACCCGTTGTGTTCAAAAATATTTATAGCAGCTCTTTCTGGGGTGGCAAAGAATTGGAAATGAAGGAGATGCCCATCAATTGGGCAATGGCTAAACAAGTTGTGGTATATGAATGTAATGGAGTACTATTGTGCTATAAGAAATGAGGAGTTTATAACAACCTAGAAACTTACATGATCTGATGTTGAGTGAGGGGAACAGAACCAGGAGAACATTATACACAATTACAGCTACATTGTATCTGTGATGACTAGCTTTGATAAGACTTGGCTTTTCTCAGCAATGCAAGGTTCTAAGGCAGCTCCAGAAGACTCATGATGGAAAAAGCCATCCACATCCAGAGAAAGAATTAAGAACTCTGAATGCAGGTTGAAGCAAACTATTTGCTCTTTTTTGTTTTGTTTTGTTTTTGTTTGTTTTGTTTCTTCTTTCTCATGGTTCATTCCATCGGTTAAATTCTTCTTTATAACTTGACTACTGTGAAAATGTTTAGTGTGAAAGAACCTACATGGGATGGCACGCATTCTTGAGTGGGGAGCGGGGAGGAGAGAGAGAGGGGGAGAAAATTGGAAACTCAGAAACTTGAGGAACTGAATGTTTTAAACTAAAAATAAATAAATTTTAAAAAAATGAGGACTGAGAAAAGGCCATTGAATTTGGCAATTATAAGATCATTAATACTTTGGAGAGAGGAAATTCAGTGGAACAATGAGTTCAAAAGCCAGACCGTATGCTATAACTACAAAATTGTTTTAAGAACAACTTTGAGCAAATAAGTCATTTTGACTATTATAAACACCCAAATTAAGTACAAAGGACATATGAAAGAAAATGCCGTCTGTATGCAGAGAAAGAACTGATAAATAGAAGTATGTTTAGAATGATTTTACATATATATGTAAATACATATTTGTATCTAGTGGTAGCCATCTTTGGGTGGGAGGGGGAAGAGAAAAAATTTATGATAACTTTATTATATATTTAAAAGGAATATAAATTGTCATAATAGATTTGCAGTTTTGTGTGCAATCATTTTTTAAAAGTATACTGTTACAGAAATGTTTGTTTTATTCCATAAATTAAAAATAAAATAAATGAAACTAAAAACATAAAAATAAGTAAATAAAAAGTGCTATTATTTTAAATAAGCCAGATTTAAAACCCCTTAAAGGGGTTAAGAAAAGAGTGAAAAGAGAGAATGTGGAAGCATGATATTTTCAAGAACTTTAGTCACAAAGGGCAAAAGAAATACAGAAAGATAGAAGGGGTAGAAGGATCAAGTGAGTTTTTTTGAGGATAGGGAAGACATGAGCATTTTTATAAGCAGCAGGGAAGGAACCAGGAGACAGAGACAGATTGAAAATAAGTGATAGAGTGGGGATAACAGAGGGAGCAATCTGTTGGAGGAGACAGGATGGCATGAGATCACTTAGCCTTGGTAAGGAATGAAGCCACTTTATCAGGTGAGATAGAGATGGAGGTGAGAGTAGCAGAAAGCATGAGTGATAGAAGATGAAGAAGAGAGGAGAAGAGAGAGCTCATGGTGAATGACAATTTTTTTCTGTGAAATATGAGGCAAGGTTCTTAGCTCAGAGGGGGGGGGAGGCATGGGAGGTTTAAGAAGAGATGAAAAGGCTTGAAAGAGTTACTGTGGAGAATGGGATAATGAGTTGATGAGGGAAGTATAGTAGGACTGCCTAGCTGCAGAAGAGGTTATGTAACATAAATCTGTAGTGGACCCAATCAGAACAATGGCACAATTTTCTCCACCTTGGTTCAGTAACACATACATAGTAGCAGCAAGTGATCCAAGGCTGAGATTTGGCAGGGCTCCATCAGCAAAATGATGAGGGGGCTAGGAACTCAAGAAAGAAGACAGTGTGGATCTAAATTGGTTCCCCAACAAGTCAAGATCGGGAGGAAAATAAAGATGCAGCTAGTTGTAAGAAAAATGGCTTGGGACAGAACTGAGGGATCAAGGGGGTAGGTCACAGTGTGGAGAAATTAAGTAAGTAAGGGAAGACAGAGGGTGAGGTAGAAAATCAACAGACTGTGGTCAGAGATGGGGAATTCAGAATTCTTGAAGATGGAAGTGGTACGTTTGTGGGTGAGGGGAAGATCAAGAGTCCCACCATCTTTTGTGTGGCTGAGGTGGGGTAGCGGTGGGTCATGGAAAATGAGTAGGTTGTGTAAATGAGTGGTTAGCGTAGTTGAGGGAAGAGTGATGTATGAAGGAAGGAGTTAGGGAGGAGAGAAAAACTGTGACCCATGTACAGAATGTACTCAATGAGGAAGGATGGAAAGTGACCTGGAGGTCTACAGAAAATAGTTTCCAGGATTTTAATTGGGTGGCAGAAATGAGTAGCATGAAACCAAGGAGTGGCTCACTCCAGATTTCCAAATGTTTCCATCCTAACTCTAAGGAAGGGAGGGAAATCTGAAGAGAAAACAATAGCCAAAAGGGAAGGCCCAGTCCAGAGTCAGTCCCAGTAGGGGGGAAATAGGTGTGGTCTGGGAGCATTCCTGTCCAGCCTTTTTCTGGTTGGGAGGGAAAGTAAAAAGCATCACCAGCAAGCCAACTTTGCCCTCCACAGAGATACTCAGTAAATTACACAAGCATTACTACATAACTTTTTTCCAAGGTTCTAAATTCCTCATATAGTACAAAGAGCTTTAGATTGACAGTCAGAAAACCACTCTGATCCCCATTCCAGTCCCAGCTAGGCTGCAAGGCCTTGGCCTAATCACTGGCCCCTGGGCCTCTGGGTATAAAAGAAAATCAGCCTTCTCCCCAGGACAGCAGAGGGTGATGATAGATAAGGTGATTCCAGGAAAGTGCTCAAAATTAAATTTAAATACTTCCTGCCTTTAGGCCTCCTCCTAGACCGATCTGAGACAAGAATGTTTACCTTGAGGACCTACATCAAGCTTCCTAGTCTCTTGAAAGCTTTCTCCATAGTAAAGGTTTCCAGACTAAACAGAAATGAGGAAGCCACCCTGTCTCCCATACCTTAACAGTTTTGCATTTTTAGGTATTTAATATATGTCCCCAAATTTTGGTTGTAGGGCGAAATCTTGAAACATCAGTACAAGAGAAAAATAATGGAAGTGCTGAGGTTTAGGGGTGCTGGGACCCCGAAAAGCAACATGTAGGTACTGCACAAATGAATTTGACCCACGCCTCCTTTCAGCCAAAGGAAAACAAGATTTATTAAGAATCCACCATATTGTCCCAACTCTTAAGGAATCAGCATTGGCTATACTCTTAAGGAATATGAGCATTTGTAACATTTAGATAAGCAGGCCAGATTGAATCTGAGCACCTTAATGGAGCCTTATATTTAATATACAGAAAGACTGTGGGAGGTATCTAGGGTTAGCCAAGTACTCTGGAGGAGGGGTCTAGGGAGGATCTTGATGGGAATGGCCAGCAATCTGGGGTGACTGGAAGAAGGGTCTAAAGAGGATCTTGATGGGAGTGGCCTGTAGCCTGGGTTGTTGACTAGAGGTCCCACACCAGGAACCAAGAAAATGGGGTTTTGATAGGATCAAGGGTGGGAAGTAGTAGGAGGCAATCCAGAGGTAACAGACAATGAAG
Organism: Phalanger gymnotis; assembly: GCA_028646595.1. Lineage (NCBI taxonomy): Eukaryota > Metazoa > Chordata > Mammalia > Diprotodontia > Phalangeridae > Phalanger > Phalanger gymnotis. The sequence goes on from CM053623.1 coordinate 300,303,806, forward strand.
GCCTGGGCTAGGTTAAGAGTAACAGAGAATTGGGTTTAGTGATAAGGAAAGGCCAGTTGAGGGGAATATAGCCTCGGGCAAATGCCAAATCAAGTGGGAAGATTCAAGGAAAGTTCAGGGGGTTTCTCGAGTCTGCACTTCATCAGAGGCAGTAAGAGACATTACAAAGTAGAAACAATCATTTAAAGAAAACGGAACAACCTAAGAAACTAAATTCCAAGTCTTATTATCCTAAGGCAATGAATTTTATTTAGCCATATCTGATTCTTTGTGATCCCGTGGACCATAACGTCCATGGGGTTTTTCTTGGCAAGAATGCTGGAATGGAGTGGTTTGCCATTTCCTTCTCCAGTGGATTAAGGCAAAAAGAGGTCAAGTGACTTGCCCAAAGTCACACAGCTAGTTAGCATGTGAAGCCAAATTTGAACTTGGGTCTTCCTGACTCTAGGCCCAGCACTCTTTCCACTGCACCTGTTAGCTGCCTCATGAATTCTAGGCATTTCTAGCACTGATACAATGGACCTCTGAGGCTATCCCATCAAATCCTCTCACTCTACAGACAAGGAAAAATAGGTCCAAAGAGGGTAAGTACAATAGCCAGTGTCAAACAAGTAATAAGTAGCTGGTCTGAGAACAGAACTCAGGTCTCTTGATTCCAAATCACACTTTACATGACCGGGCTATTCACAGAGATGTGTGTAGGACATGAAGAATCAGCCTAAGATTCAACTGTGTGTAAAACTGTTTGTTTCAACCACAACCAGAACCAATATCAAACCCAAAAGAAAAATTCAGGAACCAACAAGGGTTTATTGAGTTCACCTGTAAGGGACCCTCCCAGCCCCCAATCCCACTGCCCCCCCATCAACCCACATAGGCAGAGACTAGCTAAAGGACCAAAGGGACAAAGCTTATATAGGTTTCAATTTAAGCGGGAGGTGAATTGGGGGTATGGGCTACCTAAGGATTGGACAAGGCCCGTTGCTAAGGGCTTGCAGGATTGGAATAAGGGATGTGGTACCCCTTGATTGGATGGGACCTATTGCAGGATTATTAACAAGAAAGGCTCTTCTTCAGCAGTAAGGGAGGTCATAGACAGGGTGGGGAGGGGCAGGGGCAAAACAGAGAGACTAAAGACAAAATGGAGCTGCTAGAGCTTTCTTGGCTACCCACACAACCATCTGGGAAATGGTAAAAATCTTCCTAATTCCTATCCCATTATTCAAAGTTCAGAATATTCACAAATGCCTATCACCACACCAGTAGACCAAGGCTAGGAGATAACTCATAATCAATCAAAGAGTATTTATTAAGCACCAGTACCATCAAGTCTAGTGCTAAGCACTAGAATGTGAGCTAAGGATACAAAAACAAAAAGGAATCAGCTCCTACCCTAAAGGAATTTACATTTCTACTGAAACTATGAAACTCTAGTCTTTCCTTTAGGGGTTAATACCAGAAGGTTATTGTAGCAGGCATTACTGAGCTCTTTCTAATAAACACATCGCCCTTTGGTACACAACCGAATACAATTCTAAAATGGTATATTTTAGAATCATAGAATTTAAATTGGAAGGAATTTCAGCAGCCCTATCCAAAAAAAAAAAAAGAATCCCCACCATAACATAGCCCACGAGTGGGCTATGTTATGTTCAACCTCTGCCTGAAGACCTCTAAGGAAAGTCAGCTTACCACTTTGAGAGGTAAGACCCACTCCCACATTTGGATAGCTCAAACTGTTAGGAAGCTTATCTCCATATGGAGATTAAATTGAAATCTTTAATATTTCCACCTTGTTCCGTTACCTAGAACCAAACAGAACAAGTCCAATTCCTCCACATGACAGCCTTCCAAATACTTGAAAACAGTTATCATCCTCAGTCTCCTCTTCTGTAGGCTAAACATGTCAAATTCTTCCAATCAAACTTTTTGTGTCATGGCCTCAAGGCCCTTCCCTCTTCTTGATCACCCTCTTCTGGACACTCTCCAGCTTATAATCAGAACTGAATACAGTATTCCAGATGAGTTCTGACAAGGGCAAAATACAGTGGGATTATCACCTCCCAATTCCTGGCCACTCTTCCTCTAATGCAGGCCAAGATTACATTAGATGCTTTGGCTGCCACATCATCCTGCTGACTCATATTTTGATTGCAGTGTTCTAAAAATCCCAGAACAAAGACTGTTATCCATGCCTTCCCCCACTAAAAGGGGCCATTCCTTGGCTCATTTCTCAACTAGGCTTAATCACTGAATGGGCGTTGCCTCAATCAAAATGAGAACTGGAAAGACGTTAGCTTCAAAAGGCCAAGGTCTCCCCCTGCATACAGGGCCATCTCCAGTCATCCTGACCTATATCGTGCCACTGGATCCAGATGGTTCTGGAGGAGAAAGGGAGGCTGGCGACCTTGTAACAGCCCTCCTTTACTCAAATCCAATTCACCAATGTCATGAGGCTCTTTGAGAACAAAGAACAAATAACAACAACAATTTGTGGAGTAGATTTTTGGTATCAAAGTGCAAGATTTTGTGTTTATCCTTATTGAATTTCATCTTTAATTAGATTCAACCAATGCTCGTGAAAAATCCTTCGGATCCTCCAACCAGTGTTAGCTGTCTCCCCGAGTTTTGTGTCACATGAAAATTTGCTAAGCATATCTGCTATTCCTGACAAAAATGTTAAACAGCAGTGCGCCAACACAGATCCCTAGGGTGCTCCACTGGAGCCCTCCCCATGCTGAAGGGAGGTAAGGATGCAGACCATTAACAACCACTCTTTGAATCTGGGCATCCAGCCAGGTGTGAATCCATCTGATTATATCATCGTCTAGTTCACATCTTTCCATCTCTTCCACAGGACTATTATGAGATCCACTTCAGCAAAAGCTTTGTTAAAAACCCAGGTAAACTACATCCAAAATATCTATCTCGTTTACAAGCTTAATGATTCTGTCCAAAAGGGAAACGAGGTTATTTTAGCATGGTTTGTCCCTGATGAAGCTAGGCTCCTTGAAATTATGCCTTTCCTTTCTAGATGTCTGCCACATAACTCTTTAATGACCCTTTATGAGTTTTCAAAAGAATCAAAGTCAAACTCTCTGGCCAGTTTACAGATCTATCCTCTGACTACCTTTTTTTTTTTTTTAACTGGAACATTTGCCCTTCTCCAATGTTGGGATATCTCTCCTATTTTCTTTGATCTTTTAAATATCACCATGAGTGGCTCAGCAGTTAGACCTGATAGATCTAGGTGAAGGAGGCACAAAAAATACTGAAGAAAATAACACTTTAAAAAACAGAATTAAGTAACTGGATTAGATTATATAACATAAATATGGGGTCATTAAGGTGTCACTTGATAAGGTATCTGAAAGAATGGTAAGAAAGAGGTAGGAAAAAATCTCCAACCTTATTACAATGGAAAGACCATTAGCAACTGCTGACCTATACACCTAATTCCCCAGAGATATGTGTGTATGTATGTATGCATGTGTATATATGTATGGATATATATGTGTATGTGTGTCTGTATGTATGTATGTATTTATGTATATATATATGTGTGTATGTGTGTATATAACATTTTTATGCAAACATCTCCATATGCATCAAGGACATCTCCAATTAAAGCATTAGTAGAGAACAGGCAGGCTTTCCCAACTGATATTTCATAATGAACCACACTTTTACCACCTGAGAATTAAACTAGAGAATACAAGATTCTTCTGTGTTTTTGTTTGTTGATTAAATAAAAATTGTTATTTAATACAATCAAATAATGCTTTAAAGGGTCTCTTCAACCAAGAGAAACGCCCCCATCCATATATCAAAATTATTTAAGATTACCTGAATAATTTAACAATAGAAAACCATCTGATCATTGAAATATCAGGAAAGGCATGAAACAAATGTGTTTAGGCATTGAAATCCAATACAGAATCCAAATGTATATTGAAGTTTCCCAGATAAGCCTGTTTGCAAATGGCATCATATTGGTTACCTCAACTCCTCAGACATTACAGATGCAACTAAAAGGGATTCATAATCAAATAAATCAGCAAGCATTTATTAAGCACCTGCTCTAAGCCAGGCACTGATTCTAGGCATATGGGATGTAAAGACAAAAATTAAATTATCTTTATCATTAAGTCACTTAAATTCTACTGAAGTAAAGACCACACAAAAAAAGTAAGTGTATACAAGTTAGATTCAAAAGAAATGTGATAATTTTTTTGAAGGAGAAGAGAGAAAATAGCAAAAGGGATTGGGAAGAGGGAGTCAGGAAAGGCTTCAAGTAGTAGGTAATGAGTAATTTTATAGCAAACTAGGAATCCTAGAAGTAAAGTGAAAGGTCACGGGAGACCACCAATACAAAAGCTCAGAAGTGGAATATGGAGTATCAGAAACAGCAAGAAAGTCAGTCTGACTGGACTTAAGACTGTGGGAGGGGACTAATATATAATAAAAATTGGGAAGGTGAGTCAGGGCCAGGTCATAAAAGGTTTCCAAGTGAAATGGAGGAGGTAATGTTTGATTCTAGAGGTATCAGAGGGCCAACGCAGTTTAGTTGGTAAGGAGAGAGTCATGGTTAAACCTGTCCTTTAAGAAAACCACTTAGGCAGCTGTAGTGTAGGAAGGAGAGACCTGAGGCAAAAAAATCAGCAAGGAGCAGAAGCGTAGGTTACATATAATAAGAGTCTGAAACAGAAGAGTGGCTTTGTAAGTGGAGAAGGGACAGATTCTTGAGATTTTGTAGAGGTAGAAATGACAAGATTGGCTATGTGTGAGGAGGAAGAGTTAAGAAATGAAATGTCTGTGGTAACTGAAGAATGGTGGTACCCATAAGAGAAGTAGAGAAATTCTTAAGTAGGAAGAACTGGGGTGAGGGGATGGGGAGAAGAGATAGTGAGTTGAGATTTGGACACTAGGTTTGAGATTCCTACTGGATGCGGCTCCCCTTTCCCCAACACTCTCAGCTGAGAACCTTGGCTCATATTTTGTAAAAAAATTGATGCCATCCACCACGAACTCTCTCTTCTTCATTTCCTACTACTTAGATGGCTTCTGATACTCTCTCCTCCTTTATCTCTATATCATGTGATGAAGGGGGCTTACTAAAGGCTAACTCTTGAGTGATCTCATTTTATCCTCTCTTTTCCAACAGATTGCCCACTCTGTAATGCCCATTCTTTTACATATTTTCAATCCTTCCCTTTCCACTAGTTTATTTCCTACTGCCTACAAACATGCCCATGCCTCCCCTATTCTGAAAAAATCCTCAACTGATTCTTCCATCCCTACTATCTTCCTGTATCAATTCTGTGCTACGTAGCTAAACTCCTCAAAAAGGCTATGTATATCCAATATATGCCTCCACTTTCTTTGCTCCTGCTTTCTCCTTATCCCCTTACAATCTGGTTCCCAACATTGTCACTCCCACAAAACTGCTCTCTCTAAAGTTTCTAATGATTTCTTAGTGGCCATATCGAATAGCCTTTTCTCAATCCTCATTCTCCTTGACATACTTGCAGCATTTGACATTGTTAATCACTCCCCTCCTTGATATTCTCTTCTCTCTAGGTTTTTGGGACACCATTCTCTCCTGCTTTTCCTCCTATCTACCTGATTTCACCTTCTCTGTCTCTATTGCTGGATCCTTTCCCAGATCATGCCCTCTAACTATAGGTGGCCTTTCCTCACACCAGGAGGTGAGCAGCACAGACCTTAAAAAAGGCTGCTCAGACACCCAGGAGGCTGCTAAATCCTACTGATGCTTCAGTCCAACAAGAAGATGACCCCGGGCCACCTAAGGGCAGGATTGTGACTACAGCTCCCAGTGTATCCTCACCTGTTGCTTTGTCACTTGCCTGTTGCTACAGGACTTCAAGGTAGATAACAATGGTAAAATGGTATGGATTACATCTTGATTTGCATATAAATTGGATTTAAGTAAGGCATAATTGTGTGAAGTCATCATTCTCACTCTCTCTTCCAGAGTGATCAAAGTCAAGATGACTGGTGATGACATAGGACACAGTGGATGGTTCTGGCCTCATTGATGTCTCACCAAGTTCTGAGTGCTCCACAGTGCCTGCTTCCATCACCTTCATGGCCCGTTGGAACAAAGTGTTAACATGCACTTATTCCACAGGTAAAATCTTCACATGTTTAGGATAGACACCTCCCTGATTCACTAATGAGTTTGAGTTCTGTTACTCTCAACCTGGTTTAGCTGGTCTGCCAAAATAGTTTTACCGCAGTGTGGCTGCTGCGTGTGCCACAGCTTCTTGGAGGCACAGGAAGAGGTGGGTGGCAGGTGGACATCAAAGGTGGAAAGCAACCCTGAAAAGAACTCAGCAGCCCTCATGCCAGAGGTAGCAGACTTCCCTTAATATCCTGTATACTTCTCCAAAACTATATGAAAGCTAATAAGCGCTACTTCATGGTCTTTTGGCTGACTGAGAAGCTGAGATCCATTTTTTGGTAACTGCTAGCTTTATCAATAAGCTGAATGTACTGAGAACTTTGTGCCACAGTTTGCCTTAATTTTAATCTGACACAGGAAAGGGAAGCCAGTAAACAGCCACCAAAATCTTGATTGGGTATTGTACATATGGCTCAAGTGAACCTCGGGAAGTGGTTGCTAAATGATGGTGGCAGAGGGAGAGACTGGAATCGTCACTGCGGAGGAAGGAGTGTTCCCACTCCTCCACAAAGGCAAGTGAGTGAGGGAGTATGAGTGAAAATACATTCAGTTCTGGAAAAGGTGGCCAGGGAAGCTGTATTATCAGGACAGAGCCAGGTCTCAATATGTACAAGAAGGAGGAAAAAAGAAAGGAAATGATGTGAAATGAAAACTTACCTAAGGAACAGGCATTTCAGAGAGTGCAATGCTTTAGAGTAGGACATTGAGGAAGCTGGGTTGAGGAGGATAGAACTATGAGATAAGAGGATAGAGAACAGGGTACTGATCATCACAGCCCGGTATTCAGAATTTCTGGGATGAGAAGAATAAGATGGGGTGAGAATATGTTAACCATTGAGGAATGAATTCAGGTAGGTGATCATCATCCACAGAAGTCCCAGAGTAGGGTTGACTAAGTGTGTCAGGCAGCTGTAAAGACAGAGAAGGGAGCTGCATCTGGGAGAGGGTACATGGAGGCTGATGGAAATGAGACGACTGCTCAGAGAGGCCAAGAAGTTCCCGCCTTCCCAGGAAGGCACAGGTAGGAGGTTTGAGGGGGAGTCTGGAGCAATAGAATCGCCCAGCTAGTAAGTGTCTGAAGGAATCGAACTCAGATCCTCCTGACTACAAGTCCAACACTCTATCCATACCACCTCACTGCTTATGGTGAGAGTGCAGGCTTCCACATCAGGAAGACCTGGGTTTAAGTCTCCACCTACATATACTGACTGGGACTCTAGGTAAGTTGCTTAAACTTTCAGTGCCCCAGGGCTCTAAGTCATAGATTGCAAGACAAAGGATGACCTGCATTGGCAGAGTGGTTTCCTACTCCAAACAAATCAAAGGTCTAGTGATTCTCCTCACCTCCAACCAAAAAAAAACGGTATTACATATATACTTTACGGGCAATTTTAAAGATTCTTCAACAGTAATTCTGACTATATAAAAAGTCATTATATTTAATAAGATCAAACTCTTACCCCGACTGATTCAAATGCCATTCTTACCCATTGCCGCTGCTACTGATTTGGTCCTTAGACTGCATCATGACCAGTCAATGGAAAGAGGGAAATCTGCACATCTGAAAGAACAAAGAGGATTTTAAACTGTAATTTACAAAGTACCTGAATATCGATATGAAATACATAATATTGAACTTCAACCCATAGGCCCAAATAGTTTTTGCTTATAGAATGTGAACACTGTGTGATCCACATTTCTATCCTAGCTTGCTTTCCCACATACCTCCCATTGTGTGAGCAGATGATAAATAAATATTTGTGGAATGAATGGATGACATCAGGTAACCATGGGCCCTCAGAAATTCCCATGACATAATCTAGGGAAGCCTTCCCGAAAACTGTATTCTAGGCTTTCTACCCCATAAAGCAGGGGTGGGGAACCTGTGGCCTCCAGGACACATGTGGCCCTCTAGATCCTCAAGCAGAGCCCTTTGACTGAATCCAAACTTCATGAAACAAATCCCCTTAATAAAAGGATCTGTTCTGTAAAACCTAGACTCAGTCAAAAGGCTGTACCCAAGGACCTAGAAGGCCACACGTGACCTCTGGATACCACAGGTTCCCCACCCCTGCCATAGAGCCTACTTTAGGCAAACTAAGACAAAAAACCAAACAACAAAAAAGCAGCCTTTTCTTCAAAGTGTTTCTTTCCTACTGAGGGAATACAACACGTAAGCAGAAAAATCAGAAAAGGCTTCCTGTAAGAGGTCAGAGTGCAATTTAGTCTTAAAGGACAATTGAATGATGCAAGACTATTCTAGACTCACTGGAAAAAGGAGAAGGGAATGGAATGTGTTCCTAAGAGTGAAGCTCAAGATACAGCCCAGAGCGACTAATCCTACACATCTAATGTTAACCACACAGGACAAAAGATGGACATTCAATAATAAAAAAGAATTTGTAACATTTTTAGAAAGAAAACCAGACCTGAAGAAATTATTTGCTTCTTGAGGACCCCAAACAACAGAATTGCAGGAGAAATGAATACAGACCAGTAAGAGTACCAGAATGACAAGAGAAAGATCAGTAAGAAACTTTCATTTTTATTTTTTAATCTTTTTAAAATTTTATTTTATTCTAAACTTAAGAAATAAAACAAACATTTTCGTGATGGAGAAGAGAAAAAAAAGATTCCCCAATTGATAAATGGTCAAAAGATATGAACTGGCGAAATCAAAACAATTTATAGTCACATGAAAAAAAAGTTCTAAATTATTGATTAAAGAAATGCAAATTAACACAACCTTGAGATGTTTTATATCTATCAGATTGGCTTAAATGATGGAAGAGAAAATGACAAATGTTGGAGGGGATATGGAAAAATTGGGACATTAAATCACTGTTGGTAGAACTGTGAATTGATCCAGTCATTTTGGAGAACAATCTGGAATTATGCCCAAATGTACACAAGGAGACAGTGGGAAAGGCAGAAATCTAGTAGAAGAGGATGGGGGCATTATGGATAGAACTTAGAGACATCATGCCTAGAGGTAAATGCTTCTTTTGTGAGAATATTATCTATGTATAAATATTATCTATTGTATCCATGTATAAATTATCTATGTATATTATCTATGTATATATTATAATTATATATGTGTGTGATATTTTTATATTTATGCATATTATATATTATTTTATATACATTTATATATGTAACACAAACATATAATATATAACACATATTATATAATTTATATTTACTTTTTTATATAATTATATATATAAGTATATATAAATATATTACAACATATAGGAAAGGGGAAGAGTGGAACAAACAAGATAAAGGGGAATGAGTGATGCACAGGGGTCAGATCAAGGGTCTATGGTCTCAGAAAGACCCTACAAGGGAGTGGATGAGGTCCAGGAAGAGGGAAAGACTGAAAAGGGGGGAAAGGAAGGAGGCTATACTTTGGAGGTAGGAGGGGGTTCCACTGATGAATGCTCTTATGGGTGAAGGGAGTAAGGGTCTTACACTGGACAAGGCCTGAGGGATTTGGTGCCTGAAAAATATACTTGTCCTGGAAGAGGGGAGGTGGTACTCCTGGGGGTGACTAGCACTTGGAACCGTGGGAGAACATGGACATAGAAAAGTGATTTCAAGGCGAATATAGGGAAAAAAAAGAACAAGAGAGGGTACAGATTGGGGGTGGAGGACCCATACCATCGGGCAGACAGATATTTGCAACAAATGGCACTGTTCAGAGAGTGAGGCACAATAAAAAAGGATAAGCCCTACAAGGCAGCGGCAGAAAGCACCTAGAGGGTGGAGCCTACTCTGGATACCTTAAAAGCTCTGACTACATAAAGAATACAGAGAAAAGAGAGAGACCAGAAGATTATAGGGCTCATGAAACAGAGAATGGGGGTCTGGAATAAACAGAACAAGAAGACCAAAAATGAAGAGAACAGAAATCCTTCTTGGAAAAGGATGCAAAAGTGAAATTTAAAAAACTAATGAACAGGGCTAGCTGAAGAGGAAGAAAGGAAAAAAGAGGGGGAGGAAATACATAGCCAGATAAATAAGAAAGAGAACACATGCACAAAATCCAAACAGAAAGGACAGGTGGGGAGGGAGAAAGGCAGGGAAGAGAGAGCCAGTGAGAACAGAGACACCTAAAGAAAAAAAACTAAAGTAATTGGAGGAACATAATACTATGTTTACAGCAGAAGGAGAAAAAACCTAACTCAGGGGGAAAAAACAATTTTACAGAGGAAAATATAAACCTAACTCTTGTAACTTTAAATATGAATGGATTAAACAATCCAATAAAACAAGAGTGACATATTGGATAAGAAAACAAAACCCTACAATCTGTGGCTAACCAAAAAATATATTTTTTTTAAACTAAGACTTATACAAAATAAAACTGAATTTACTATGTATCTAATGAATCCCCAAAATCAGGACTTGCCATCATGCTATCGAACATTCAGAAAATAAAAAGGAACAAATACGTAAACTATATTATGCTGAAAGGAACCATAGGCAACAAACCAATATGGCATTACCACCCAAATTCACGAAGGAAACATTAATTGAGCTTCACGGATGGTAACATGGTAGTGACAGGAGACTTCAATATCTCTTGTGCAGGAGAAATACCTCTTGATCCAAGAGATAGTTGGTTACCAGAAAGTTCAGATAGGGAAGGGAACAGAGTGTAGGCAGAGCAGTGATGGCTTGGGAAAGAACTGAGGAAGGGAGGTCACAGTGAGGATAAAGATCAGTGTTAAGGGTCATAAGGAATAGGGAAAGATGAACATTATCATTAGATAAAAGAATTTTCACAGTTTGTCAATACAGAAGTGGCTATGAGGATTTTTCTTTTATTGAATTATTTCAGAAAGGACAAATTGTGGGAGTTAAATGTAGAATAAGTTAGATCTTCGGGGTATAAACTATCTTAGTTTTTTGATGTTAAGCTTCAAGCCAGGTTTTACACTCTCCTCTTTCACCCTCATCAAAAGGCTTTTTAATTCTTCTTCACTTTCTGCCATCATAGTATTGTCTGCATAGCTGAGATTGTTATTTTTCCCAGCAACTTTAATTACGGTTTTTGATTCATCCATCTTGGCCTTACACATGATGAACTCTATATGTAAGTTAAATAAATATGGTGACAACATATAGCCTTGTTGTATTCCTTTCCCAATCTTAAACCAATAACTTGTTCCATGTTTGGTTCTAACTTGTTTCTTGGCCTACATACAGGTTCCTCAGCATACGTGTAAGATGAATGGGACTCCCATATCCTTGAGGACTTGCCACATTTTTTTGTGATCTATATAGTCAAAGGATTTAATGTAGTCAATAAAGAAGTATTTGTTTTTTCTGGGACATGCTTGTTTTTTCCAAAATCTGGCAAACATTGGCAATTTGGTCTCTAGTTCCTCTGCCTCTTTGAAAACCAGCCTGTACCTCTGACAATTCTCAGTTCACATATTGCTGAATTCTAGCTTGCAGAATTTTAAGCAATAATTTTGCTGGTGTGTGAAATGAGTGCAATTGTTTAGTAATTTGAACATTCTTTGGCCTTTCTTTAGGATTCAGATGTAAACTGATCTTTTCTAATCCAGCAGCTATTGTTTTGTTTTCCAAATTTGCTGCCATGTTGAGTGTAGCACTTTAATAGCATCATCTGTTAAACAGATCTATCAGCTGGAATTCCATTGCCTCCAATAGCCTTATTGTTAGCAATGCTTCCTAAGGCCCACCTGACTTCACTCTCCAAGATGTCTGGCTCTAGATCAGTAACCACACCACCATGGTCATCAGTGATGTTAAGATCTTTCTTGTATAGTTCTTCTGTGTATTCTTGCACCTAGAAATCTCTTCCATTTCTATTAAGTCCCTATCATTTTTGTCTTTTATCATGCCCATTTTTACATGAAATATTCCCTTGATGTCTCTATAATTTTCTTGAAGGGATCTCGTCTTTCCCATTCTATTGCTTTTTTTCTATTTCTCTTCATTGTTCATTTAAGAAAACTTTCTTATTTCTCCTTGCTATTCTCTGGAATTCTTCATTCAGTTGGGTATATTTTCCCCTATCTCATTTCTCTTGCTCTTTCTGTCTTTCCTTAGCTATCTGGGAAGCCTCATCAGACACCCATTTTGCTTTCTTGCTCTTCTTTTTCTTTGAAATTTTTTTTTTTTGGTTGTTGAACTAGTAGAAGAAAGTAAAAACAAAAAATGGGGAATGCTTGAACTGAAGAAAAACACTTAGAATTTATTTGAATAAGAAAGGAGTCATGGAAGACTACCTAGAACGATTAATCAATACCTGAGTAGGGGCAAGGCCTAGCTTTTAGGACAGTGAATTTGGTGGGGTGGGGCTCTGCTTTCCAATGATGATGATTATTTCAGTCATGTCCAACCCATCATGACACCATTTGAGGTTTTCTTGGCAAAGATATTGGAGTGCTTTGCCATTTCCTTCTCCAGCTCATTTTACAGGTGAGGAAATTGAGGCAAATGGGGTTAAGTGACTTGTCCGGGGTCACACAGCTAGTGTCTGAGGTCAGATTTGAACTCAAGCCTTCCTGACTCTAGGCCCACTGCCATCTAGCCACCAGTTCATAGGCATAAAATGAACCTATTTTAAATGGAATATTAGAGTAAATATTTCTGAGTCATTTGTGATTAACTTGGAATTCTAGTTGTCATGAAAAGTTTGTTTTGTGAAAATGACACACTAGACCCAAGGATTCTTATCTCATGTTCTAGATCCCTTTGACAGTGTCTGAAGAAGCCTATGGACCACTTCTCAGAATCGTGTTTTTAAATACAGAAAATAAAATATCTAGAATTATAAAGGAAACCAATTACATTGAAATGCAGTTACTCAAAACAAAACAAAGTTAAAAAAAACACAATACCACCAAGTTCAGGACCTCCAGTTAAGAATCCCTAACTGGAAGACAACGTGTTCAATTATAACACACATAATCATCTCACAGAATCTGAATCTGTGGTTGAAAACATGCTTGCTGCTTTAAAACATAATTTGCCAGACTCATTTTTATCTGTTGTGTGCATGTATACTATATGTATGTGGTATATATGTGTATGTGTATGTGTATATATGTATATGTACACACACACACACACGGGGGGAGAAGGGGGAGGAGAGAGAATGATGCCTGTGACCATATAAACTATGAGACAGTAGATGTTTTCTATACTTGAGGCTTTTCTGGCTATATTTTTATTTGTTATCATTTTGATTTTAATTGCTTCTTGACTTTAAATCTTCCTCCTCATTTCAATGTAGGCTCCTTGAGGGTTGCTTTTGTCTTCGTATCCCCAGTCCTTACCACCCAGAACATAGCAAGTACTTAATAAATGCTTGTTAATCGATTGCTGCTATTGCTTTCATAAATGAAATCCAGAGGAAGTTCTTGGTGAGTCTGGGAGATAGAACTTTAAGGCTTTTTATCTTTGTGGAATCAGACTGAAAATAAACGTTGAGACTTCAGATAAAAGCATAGATTTAGAGCTGGGAAGAATCTTAAAAGCAATCTAGTGCATTCTCCCACCCTCATTTTGGAGATGATGCAACTCAGGTCCAGAGAGGCAGCTGAATGGCTGGTGAAGGTCACACAGTTCATCTATGGCAAAGCGTGTTTGTAGTCAATAGGGGAAAATCAATTAAAGAGAGTGTTGATTGCAGAAGGGTCAACGTGCCAAAGAAGATAGGAATGAATGAGATAATTCGTCCTTGTAGAGTGGTTTGCCTTGGTAAGAAGGGCCACTAGATAAGGAGGAAACAGGTATCTGAGAGAGGTGAAATGAGGGGAAAAGGACTAGAGGGAGCACCCGGCAAACGAAACATGAGACAAGGTTCTCAGCTGAAAGGGTGGAATAGAAAGTACCACGGGAAACCTAAGGAAGAATGAAAAGATTTGGAAAAGGCACTGTGGTGAGCGGGATAGTGAACTGATTAGAGGTATGAAACTGCCTTGCTTCAATGAGGGTACAGTTGAGATTATGTAACAAAAATCTGTAGAGGTTCCAGTCAGCATGTTTGGGTGATTCTTCTCTAGCTTCCTTCTGCAGCACATGAATTGGAGTGAAGGCAGTGGATGGTGAACGTAACAAAAGGTGAGGCATGGCAGAAGGTCAGATGACAAGATACTCTAGAGGACAGTGTAGAACTGAACTGGTTTATCAAGGGTTTAAGACAGAGACGTAAGGACAGTGCAGACACTGCAAGGGTGACTGCCTGGGGAAGAAATTAGGGGTAGTGGGACCAGGGCTTCTAGCAAAGATGAAGAACAGGTAAGGTAGTGTTAGGCTGAAGGAAACATGGAATGACAACATATGAGGACTTCCTGGTCACATGACAAAGCTGATCAGGGGCTAGATATTGTCTACTATCATTAAGACCTCTCAAACCTCTCCAAAATAGGAATTATACACAGAAGATAAAGAAATTTCAGGTGTATCCAGGGTGGGTAACTAAGGTGGGACTTTCTTACTGTTTTAGAATGTAGATTAAGTGTCTTTGATTGAGCCTTACTAGGTGCAAAGCCCAAACCCCTATCTACTAGGTGCTAAGCCAATGTGGGTGTGAAGCCCTCAGGGCCCTAAGGTGAGTTGCTAAGACCAGAGCCCACAGTATGCACCTAAGTTCTGATGGCTCAGATGATCCAAAGACTATATAAAAAGAGAGAACAGAACTATTTACTGGGGGCTCTGAGCCACAGGAACAGTAGTGAGTGACTCTGGGCCAGCCGTTGTTATGAGCTCCCTGGCTTGTTGGTTTCTTGGTAACTATGAATTGAATTTGGTTTATTTATAATGTATGTTTGCATTTTGTTTGTATTTGCTCTGAAGTTCAGGTGCTAGCTTTTTCCCCTGAACTAAGTGAATGATGTATTTGTATGTTGGATTGAAATAAGATTGTTAATCCCTTAGCTACTTTCCTTGGTAAAGCAGATCAAAAGAATCTGTGCTGGCAGCATTCTTGTTGGGCTTGTGTTGGTCTTTCACCCCCCACTGCAGCTGCTAGCTGAATTGTTGCAACAAGATTACAAAGAACCCTAAAGAGGTTAACACTTCAATGAACTAACAGTTGAAAAGGCTAATCCTTTACTCCTAACACCCATTCAATACTTTGTCCTTTACCACCTCCTGTGGCAGCAGGGTTGCCCAAGCTAAGCTATCAATTTACAACTGAACTCAACTCTACCCTGCCCCCTTGTCCTAGGGCTACAGTAAGTGAAAACGCAGATGCTTGCTCAGGCTAGAACACAGGAAACTAAGATAGAACATATGGGGGGGAAGCTATGTGACACTCCATTAAGTCTGAGAGACAGTGCAGTATGCTAACCAGCTGGGGACAATTCTGACCCTCTAAAGTCACTTAGGACAGAGGTTAAGAGGCCTATCAAACGTTAATTGTCCAGTGAAAGAGGCTAAGATAGTTCAGACATCCAGCCTCCAATGAAACCTCTATCAAAATGTAAATAGTCCAAAAGTGACCAATAGGAGAAAAGAAGGAAAGGAAAAAGACTGAAATTATCAAGAATCTCAGAACGAAAAATCTTCAATTAAAGACCTTGAGCATAAGAAGATAAACCAACAAGGAAATTAATAATAATAGAAGGGACTGCAGTGTGCAGGTCATGTAAAATAGCCTGGAAATCTATGGATAAATATTGTACAAAGGAAAATAAATCAATAGCTGATGAGGCGGAAGATGCTATGGTTTTTAAAGAAATCACAGAATCTTAGCATGCTGTTTCTAAATGGTTTAAAAGAGAACGAAGAATTTTGCCATAGCAGAAATAATTAGGAGAATAGAAAAACTTGGGGGCAGCTAGGTGGTGTAGTGGATAGAGCACCGGCCCTGGAGTCGAGAGGACCTGAGTTCAAATCCAGCTTCTGACACTTGACACTTACTAGCTTCATGACCCTGGACAAGTCACTTAAACTTGAATGCCTCACCAAAAAAGACCCCAAAAACTTGAATCCAAGGTGGCAAGTTGAGAAAGAGAGAGAGAGAATTTGCCAATTGATTGTGAATGCAAATAACATGGAAGCAAAGAGTAATTTGGAAAAGAAACAAAGAGCGGTAACATTGAAAGAAAGCTTGATCTCCATACAAGCAAAACATTGACCTCTACAGGATATGTAGAAACAACTTAAGAATTAGAAAGAGACAACTTATAGTTTTCCAGGAAGAACATAACAAGTCAAAAAATCTGAACAACATGATGCAAAAAATAATACAAGAAAACTGCCCAGAATTTCTAAACACAGAAAACGCAGTGCCAATCAAAAAGAGCCTATAGACTGCCTCCAGAAAAGGGGGAAAAAACCTATGCTGCAAACATATAGTGGTTTAATTTTAAAATTCCAATGATGAACAACAAAAAACAGCAAATAACCCAGAGAAAAACTTTCAAAATACAAGGGAAAGGAATTTCAAATAACACTAGACTATTCTGTGCCCACCAGAAACCATGAGAAGGAATTAGGAATAACATGTTATGAAAAGCAAAGATACTTTCTCAAGATACAACCCAAAGCAACATATCCTGCAAATCTGAACTCAACTATTAATGAGAAAAGATAGATGTTCAACATAAAAGCATTAAAGCATTCCTAGAAAGAAAACTAGACCTAAACAAATAATTTGCTTTTTAAATGTCCCAGACTGATATAAAAGGCAAACCTACAACAAACAAGGACTATATCAACAAAGTAACAACAGAGCACATTAAGAGATTTCTTTTTAAAAAACACAGTCAATTCTGCTGTAACAAATGTTTTGAAAATGTGAAATTGTTCCAATACAATTGATATATTAGGGAACAATATGGGCTTAACTCCAAATTGGTGTTTGCTTATGCTCCATTTCCTGCTCAATAAACAGCAAGAATGAAGAAAATTGCACCATTTCACAATGTCTCACAAGCTACCATTCTTCCAATGGCCACTTCCATTAGTAAACTTCAGGTCTTTTTCAAGGTAAAGTGCCATATTTATTTTAAATCTTCTGGTGCAATACAAAAGAGGTCCAGTTCCCACTCATGCACTGCCACCGCACCTTGGACCACTCCACCTGCTTGCCTGGCATTTGCCTTCCACTTTGCAGCCCAGGTCCAGTGAGAATATTGAGAGGGAAGAAAAGAGGAAGAGAGGGAAATATGTCGTGCGGCCTAATCAAGTCAAAGGCTAACAGTAGAGAGAAAATAATTCTTGTAATCTTTCAGAAAAAAAGCCTACAAGAAATGGGTGAGGAGGCAAAGGGAGGGACTGAAAAGACAGGAAAGAAAGGGGGAAAATTTCGTTTCAATGGGAGAGATATTTTGTAAAGGGAGATGGGGACCTTGCAATGGGTATACTCTGTAGGGATTTGGTTCTTACAGAGACCACTCATCCGGTCTTAGGAGTGGGAGGGAAAAGTGGGAGGGCATGGAACTATGGAGATTTCCAAGCAAATGATGTAATGAGGAGGGCAAATGTCAACACTGAACTGTATAATCAGAGACAGCAATATCCTCTCTATCACTTGCAAAAATCAAAAAGGGGGCAAGATCTCCAAAGTAATTAACATAGAAACTAAAAGAAACCCCTAAAGAAGTATCTTCTAGACAGCAAAAGACTAAATATGTATAAGGGCCATAAATCAAAAAATAAAAGTCTAGAATAGACAGAAAGGGAAGATAAATAATGAAGACAGTGAAACAAATCCTTTTTAGAAAAAGATGGAGAAAATGAAATTTTAAAAACAAGTTGAAGGGGAAGAGAGGAATGGAAATTTTATCTGAGAGGGAAAAAAGAGGGGAAGATTCAATAACTAGGAAGGAAGGAAGAAAAAGCAACTAGTATGTTAAGCAAAGTTTTGAAACTGGAGGGGATATTAGGGTTTAAGGGCAAGGAAATGAGAGCTGGCGGGAAGTATAACATTTTTGTGTGACAGCAAGGTCAAGGCTATGACTCAGTGTAGCTGTGGTGAAGCTAGGAATATATCATGGGCAATGAAAATGGTGAGGAATTATGGAAATGCTTGTTTTGTTCCCTGAATTGAAAATAAAATAAATAAATATTTAAAAAACGAAGCAAAACAAACCAGGATTTTTTGAGGGACTATCACTGCATATACTGAAGACTTCTAGTATGAGAGGAGTTGGAAAGGAAAGAAAAACATATTTAAGCAGTTAGATACATACATATAAAAGTGCATATGGATATACACACACAACATGTATGTATGTGTGTATCTATGTAAGCACTAGTTACATAAGTCTTAAGTACAATTAGTATACTGCCTTTTCAACCTTGCTGACCTGGAGATCTCCCCTCCCCAACTATATTTAATACGGCACAGGGAGAATATACACACACAAAGTAATTAAGTCTGAATCCAAATGCTGTCCCTTGATTTCACCGGATCGTAGGATATTTCTAGGAGAGTTGAGTCTCTGCAGGTAATACAAACTTTTCTTGGTTCCTTTGCTACCCTCGGCCTCTCCCCGGACAGGAAACTTGCCCTCCACTCCAAATGCCTTCTGCATTAACCATCTAGATGGCTGCATTTCTCTGCCAATTTGTTTTCACTAGAGAGGTCTGAGTACGGGAGAAAAGATGAGAAATGGAGGTTGGAGGTGGGAAAAAGTTGGAGAGGGAAGAAAGGCTAAAGCCAAAAGCGTTACCTCCCCCATCCCACCAGAGTTTTATCCTTTTTCCACCATAAACTTCTGAGTATATTCCTTTGCGCCCTATCACAATTTCTCACAGGAAAAACTGAAAAAATACGAACTAACGTTTGTCTATTTCGGAGGCAAGGTAGTCTGCTTGCCTCCACCCCCCACCCCCAGCTGTTTCGCTGGCTTTTTCCTTCCAGAATTTTGTTCTGACCTCCCCACCCCCTTGCCCGCCAAGGGCAAGAAAGATGACAGTCAGCTATTTCAGCCCAAGGAGAAGGCAGGTAATTGAACTAGATTAAAACCCACGGAAGGGGCAGAGAGCTTACCTTCAACACTTTAGCTGTAGTCCTGCTCCCTTTAACGCCCCCCACCCCCCACCCCACTCCTTGACTTGGCTAAGTCCAAAGGAGAAGACACGGGAAGAAATGAGCAGAAACACTAGTTCAGCGGTAGCCCCGACGCTTCTGGCTTCAGATGATGCAAAGAACCTGCAAAGAAAAGTGTGGAAGCCAAGAGGGCCCGAAAAGACGCGAAAGCAAGCTTCCAGCTCCCCTCCCCAGTGAACGGAGAACGCCCGGAGCTCCCTAAACCACGCCCTTCCCTGGAGGAGGGCCTGCCCCACACTTGCCCCGCCCTCCCTTCCCCTTCCCTCATCCTACCACTTACACTCTACTACTGAGCTCAAGCTCCCTCCTTTCTCTCCACCGCAATGGTCAGGAGCAATCCTCCCCCTCTGCCAAGTCCAACCAGAAAAGACCAAAGTGTAAAGGAGATTGCTGTTGGCCCATAGAGAAGATTTGGTGAAAATGTACTTCCCATCTTTGCAGTCAGGAGAGGAGGTCAATGGGTGAGGAGTATTGCATGCATTATCAGACACAATTGATGTACTGATTGGTTTGACCGAATTGGTTTTTTTTTAATAACCGTTATTACACAGGAAAGGGGAGAAATCTATTCAAAAATGAAGTTAAAGCAAAATATGTCAGAAACATATTCGTATTAAAGTGTTAACAGGGGTTGCATCAGAGCATACACAGAGATTCCCACTTTGGGCAGTTTGGGAATGACTAATCAACTTCCTAGCTACTTCTGGCCATGTGATAGGTCAGTACTAAAAGCAATTGGAAAATTGGAAAAATTTGAAAAAAAAAACCAAACAAACCCTGAATGGTCCTTTGTTCTTTCCCCCACACCATGACAATAACTCACTCTTTGCTTTCCCCCTACTACTCCCCAACTCCCATCCACCATCCAATGGTGAGCACTCCTCTGCTAAAGTACCTACCATGATTAGTGAAGCCTGAGCCAGGGTCTTGGGCTGCTTCTCATGAATCTTCTCTTTCCAGTCTTTGGTAAATAGGTATCTATGAGATGAATATGTCCAGGTTTATGACCCAGAGAGTATGGGTATTTTTTTAGTCAAAGCTGGCTGTCAGCCTAGGAAATAGTCCTTTACAACTATTTCAGTAATCCTGGAGAACACAACTACAATGAGAAGTTGCCACTAAGACTAGCCCATTTCACCAGAAAACATGGACTAGGAGTTGTATGGACAGTGCAGAGCCAAGGTGAAATATAAAATGCCTCATAAGCCATTCTGCAAACTATGTTTTGAAGTCTGAATATCAGCCTTCTGGGAGAGTATTACATAAAAGTTAAATTACTGAATTCTGTTTTAAGATTTTATGTCAATGTGTGCTGTGAGTCTTTTGTGTTATTTAGCATTTATTTTGTATTTAAGAAGTAAGTACTTATCCACACTTGATTACTCTCTACCACATTTAATACCTTTTTACTGTACCTCACCTCTATTTATAGGCATGCTCCATTAACCCTAAGCTATTGTTAATTGTCCTGTCAGTAGAAGTACGAGAATAAGGAGCCTTGCACTGCCCCCCTCATTAGAAGATAGAGTCCCCCGGGGCTGGATCTAGTTGAGAAGACATGTAAGAGTCCAGAGCAGGTGAATCTCCTAGGGAAACAGAAGGGGTACATTGTTTCAAACACAGTGAGCCCAGAAGTGGTCTTAATTTATAGAAAAAGAAAAAAAAATAGATTAGAAGGAGAACATAAAAAGATAAAAGATAGAGTGCCCACAATACTAGCCATAACCATAAGGCTGATCCTGCCTACTTTGAATGAGTAGGGTAAAGAATTGCTTTGTTTAAACTAAGATTAAGCCCAAAGCCAAATTTTATTAAAAAAAAAACACTGTGAAATGTAATAGTCAATTTTTTTTTTTATATAAAGAAAGACAAAAGACATTCTCTGCTCTCATAATCTAATGCAGGGATGGGGAACCTATGGCCTTGAGGTCACATATGACCCTCTAGGTCCTCAAGCACTACCCTTTGAATGATCCAAACTTCACAGAATAAATTCTTTTATTAAGAGGGTTTGTTCTATGAAGTTTGGATTCAGTCAAAGTGCTGCATTTAAGGATTTAGAGGGCCACGTGTGGCCTTGGGGCCTAAGGTTCCCCACCCCTGGTCTAATGGAAGAGACAATATAAAAACAACTATGTAGAAATGAGCTATATACAGTATAAGTTGTACAAACAAGCTATATACAGGATAGATTGGATTGTTAGTTCTTGAAAAGGACCAATGACTTCAGGAAGGCGGTGTCTTGACTTGCAAGAAAATTGGATATAAGTGAGGCAGAGTTGGGCAGAGTTATTACCCTCACTCTCTCCTCCAGAGTGTTTGGAGTCTAGTGGCAAAACAAGTCAAGACAACTAGTGATGGCCCAGATAAATTGGAAATAATCAGTAGAGGGAAGACCCTAGAATTAAGGAGCATTGGGAAAGGCTTACTGTAGAAGGTGGGGTTTTAGCTGGAATGTATAAGAAGTGAAGGAATCCAAAAAGTAGAGATATGGAGGGAGAGCATTCCAGGCAAGAGATACAGCCAATGAAAATGCCCAGAGTCTGGAGATGGAGTGTCTTGTTACAGTAATGACAAAGAGAGCAGCATCTATGGATTGAAGAATATGTTGGGGTACGGAGGTAAGATATAATAAGAATGGAAAGAGGGGCATAGCTTATAAAGCTTTAAACAGCAGAGGGTTTTATCTTTGATCCCGCAGGCAGTGGAGGGCCACTGGAGTGTATTGAGTATGGAGTGGCCATGGTCAGATCTGAGCTTTAGAAGGATCATTCTGATAGCAAAGAAGGGGATAAACTGGAGTGGGAAGACACTTGTAGTAAGGAGACCAACCAGCAGACGACTGCAGTAATCTTGCCATAAAGTGATAAAGGCCCACACAAGGGCAGTATCAGAGGAAACAAAAGGACTTATGCAAGAGATATTGCAAAAGGAAAATAGGTCTTGGCAAGAAAGGAGTCAAGTATGACAAATAGAGTGTGTCATCTGGGGATTTGGAAGGATGGGGGTACCCTTGGTTGGTTGATTGTTTAGTTGTTGTCCTTTGTTCTTAAAGAGGACCAAAATGACATCACTATGCTGGAGTCAGGTTTCAAGGTGTCTGACTGTGGCTGATCAGACAGATACAACATTTGGAATGGATCCTCTACATTTGCATATCCTATGTTTCCTTTGAGCTGTTTCAATTCTACTTTGCTCAGAGAGCACAGCACCTTCTCTGATGTGGGCATATCATATTGAGCAGTCCTGTGCTAGTGTCTCCCATGTCGTACAATCAATTCCAAAGCCCTTAAGAGAGACCTTACCCTTGACACTAACAGGGAAGTTGAGAAGGCAGAGGGCTTAGGGGAAAGATAATGAATTCAGTTTGGCTCTTGTTGAGTCTTTACAGGACATCCAATTCAAGATGTCTAATTGGTAGTTGGAGATGCAAGACTGGAAGTCAGCAGAATGGTTAGTTAAAAAGGTCCGAACTGCCAAGCCATCCCCAAAACTTGACCTGCAAAATGGCCACAGAAAACACCAAAGTTCTGAGTGGGAAAGCTAAGAAAAAGTCACAGTGAAATTTAAAAAAAAAAGTCACAGTGAGTCATTTTTCCTGCCCAGGACAGCTTAGGAGGACAGAAAGAGAAGTCTGTGGACATTGGGGTGGGAGCTGTCCAGGAGTACAGAAAGGCAGAAGTGGAACACAATAGAAGTGTCACTGGCTGTGGGCTGCAGCAGTGTGCAGGGATAATAAGGAGGATTGAACACTTAGTCATAAAGAGAACTCACTCCCATACTAGAACTAGAAACAGGATCAGTTGTCATTTGACAGTTCCATTGCCTATTCTGTTGTTTTAGATTGCAATTCCAGGGCTGAGAGGAGTGGTCACAGTCACCAGGGAACAGCGGTCTTGCCTATGGAAAAACCAGAATAGAAAATAGAAGGCCTTGGGCAAGACACTTAACCCCAATTGCCCTGCCTTCCTCCCTCGGAAAAAAAAAAAGAGAGAGAGAGAATAGAAGGGCAGTGAACAGACCTGTCTTTGGATCACACCATGTTGGAAGCACCAAAAACCTGCAGAAGGACATAAAACACATAAGCTTAGGTCAGTCATCTCGCTCCAAGGTGAGCAGAGCCCAACTGCAACATAAAGTCCAAAGTCAAGAAGCAGACTGGAGAAATGAGCAAACGCCAAAAATAGAACCTGGCCGCAGGGAAGTTCAAGATATAAACTCAGAAGAACACAATGATTTGAAA
This sequence comes from Phalanger gymnotis, assembly GCA_028646595.1. Classification (NCBI taxonomy): domain Eukaryota; kingdom Metazoa; phylum Chordata; class Mammalia; order Diprotodontia; family Phalangeridae; genus Phalanger; species Phalanger gymnotis. The sequence continues at coordinate 300,327,305 of CM053623.1, forward strand.
ATATCGACTTTGCCTCAAAGAAAAAATATGGATTGGATATAAGCCAAGCAAGAGCTAAAGAGATTTAAAAAAAAAATTATTTTAAACATCAAATAAGACTAGGAAAGGGAAAGTTGGGAACAGGGATGAGAGCTATATGAGAAAGTTATGAAAAGGAAATTAATAGCATAATAAAAGAGGCACAAAAATATTGAAAGAAATAATTCCTTAAAAATCAGAATTAGCAAAATGGTGAAAAGAGGTACAAAAAAATGCTTAAGAATATAACTCATTAAAAATCAGAATTGGCCAAAAGATAAAAGAGAGACAAAAACCTCACTACTTAACTACTAGTTAACTACATAACTAATTAAAATTTAGAATTGGTCAAGTGGAAGTTAATGACTTCATAAGGCATAAACAATGAAAGGCAAAAATCTAAAAAAAATAGAAGAAAATGTGTAATGTTTCATAGGAGAAACAACTGACTTGAAAATAGATCAAGGAGAGATAATTAAAGAATTATTGGACTATCTGAAAGACTATGATAAAGAAAGGGGGGTCTTTAGCATTGTATTTTAAGAAATTGTAAAGGAAAACTTCCCAGATACCTTAAAAATCTCAGTAGAAATTGAAAGAATAAACCAATCACCCATGAAAAGAAATACCAAAATAAAAACTCACAGAAATATTATAGTCAAAATCCAGAGTACCAGGGTCAAGGAGAAAATACTGAAAGCAACCAGAAAGAAATAATTCAAATTCCTGACTGTGGAGCCACAGTCAGAATCACAAAAAATGTAGTAGCTTCATAAAGGGAGCAGAGGGCTTATAATGTGATTTTCCAGTATGCAAAGGAGTTAGGATTTCAACTAAGTATAACCTACCCAGCAAAGATGAGTATAATGCTATAGAAGGAAAATTGATATTTAATGAAATAGAGGATTTTCAAACGTTTTGATGAAAAGACCAGAGCTGAATAGAAAATTTAACATTCAAACACAAGAATCAAAAGAAGCATAAAAAGGTAAACATAAGTGAGAAATCATCAGAGATTTAACAAAATTAAACTTTTCATTCATATATGGAGAGATGATATATGAATACAAGAATATTATCATTAAGGCTGTTAGAAGGAGTCTACTTAGAGGGAATGCTAGTGAGTCTATTATAATGGGATAATCTCAAAAGAAGAATGGAAGGCTGGGGCAGCTAGGTGGCTCAGTGGGTAGAGCACCAGCCCTGGAATCAGGAGGACCTGAGCTCAAATCCAGCGTCAGATACTTGACACACTTACTAGCTGTGTGACCTTGGGCAAGTCACCTAACCCTAATTGCCCTGCCTTCCCCCTCAAAAAAAAAAAATGGAAGACAGAGAAAAAGGGATGCACTGGGATAAGAGAGAAGAAGAATGAAGAAAAGTATCTCATATAAAAGATGTGTACAAGGAAGAGTTTTCACAATGCAGAGGGGAAAAAAAAGTGGGGGGAAATGGGCAATTCAATCAATGATTGAATTTCACTCTTATCAGAATTTTCAGTTCAAGGCAAGAAGAATAGTGTACTTGAAACATCTACAAAGAAAGCTTCAAAGAAATTGCACATTGGACATAAGTCGAACAAGAATTCCTTTAAAAGCTAAAGAAAGAAGTTTTCTAAAAAGAGCAAAAAATTATTTTAAAAATCAAATAATAGCAGTAGTGGAAAAATTGGGAAAAGAAATAAGGATTATGTAAGAAAAATATGAAAAAAAATAGTATCTTGCAAAAGAGGCACAAAAATACTAGAAAAAAGCTCCTTGAACAAAAGAATTGGGGAAATAGAAAGGAATATGCCCTTTTCTCAGTGATATAGGGCATATTTACAAAATTAGCCATATATCAGGGTATAAAAACTTTTTAGTCAAATGCAAAAAAGCAAAAATATTAAATGTATCCTTTTCAGAAAATGCGGTAAAAGTTACTTTTACCTCAGGACCAAGGAAACACAGATAAAAATTAATTAGAGACTAAATAATCTAATCTTAATGAGTGGGTCAAATAAAAAAAATCAGAAACAATAAATAATTTTATTAAAGAGAATGATAAAAATGACAATGATAATAATGAGACAACACACCAAAATTATGGGATTCAGTAATCAGAGGAAAATTTATATTTCTAAATGCTTACATCAATAAAGTAAAGAGCAAATCAATAAATTGGGTATGCAATTTTAAAAACTAGGAAAAGAACAACTTAAAAAACTGTAATTAAACACCAAATTGGAAATCCTAAAATTGAAAGTGAGATTAATAAAATTGAATGTAAGAAAACCATTGACTTAAAAAGCAAAACTAGGAGCTGATTTTATGGGAAAAAACAATAAAATAGATGAACTATTGGTTAATATAAATATTAAAAAGAGAGAAAACCAAATCACTAATATCAAAAATGAAAAGGATGAAAACACTACTAATTAAGATGAAACTAATTACTAGGAATTACTTTGCTCAGTTATATGCCAATAAGTTTAACAATTTCAGTTAAATGGAAGAATAACTATAAAAATATAAACTGCTCAGATTAACAGAAGAGGAAATAGAGTATCTAAATAAGCCTGTTTTATTTATTTTTTTTAAATAAGCCTATTTTAGAAAAAGAAATTGAACAGGCCAGAAATAAGCTTTCTAAGAAAAAAAGCATCAGGATCAGATGGATTTACAAGTGAATTCTATCAAACACTTGAAGATCAATTAATTCCAATATTAAATAAATGATTTTTGGGGCAGCTAGGTGGTACTGCGAGTAGGACACCGGCCCTGGAGTCAGGATGACCCGAGTTCAAATCCAGCCTCAGACACTTGACACACTTACTAGCTGTGTGACCTTGGGCAAGTCACTTAACCTCAATTGTCCTGCCTTCCCCCCTGCCAAAAAAAAAAAAATTATTTGGAATAATAGGCAAAGGAGTCCTAACAAACTCCTCTTATGGTATTGGTACCTAATATGATATTGATGCCTAATATCAGTACCTAACATGGTATTAATACCTAAACCAAGAAGAGTAAGAACAGAGAAAGAAAATAATAGAATAATTTTGCTAATGAATATTGGCATAAAAATTAAAATATTAGCTAGGAAACTACAGCAATCTATCACAAAGATTATAAACATTGTGACCAAGTGGGATTTATACCAGGAATGAAGGGCTGGTTCAATATAAGGAAAACTATTAACATATTTGAGTATATCAATAACAAAAAGCAACAAAAATCATATGATTGTATCAGTAGATGCAGAAAAAGATTTTGCTAAAATACAACATTCATTCCTATTAAATATACCTGAAAGCATAGGTATAAATCAGGCCTGCCCCTCTATGTTTTTCACAGGCCACTGGAAATCCTTTGGCATGCTTCGAGAGGCCTATAAGGCTATGAGGACTTTCCAAATGGTATACAAGCTAATCTTAAACCTAAAGGCAGGATGCGCTTAATGACTGGGTAATTTCCCAATCAGCAAATGGAGAAAAGGGAAAACTGGTAGAAACTCACCCAGTTTGAGGTCACTATGGAGGGTTACCATAATGCCACTGACATTGGTACAAAGAGCATGAATACAAAGAAATACTATGCTATTCCATCCTCTCTTGCCTCTGGATGTTGGCAAAGAACAATAGAGATATAGCAAGGATCTGGGATTTAACACTCTCTTGTAACTCCATTTTTCATTGATTATCTCTTCACTCAACCTATGCCTTTCCTTCTAACCCCCATCTCTCCACACTGTGGAGAGCTAATATACTGTGTATATTGAAAAGATATCAGATAACTAAGAGTGAAGAACATCATAATGTGTTACACCCAAGAGAATTTTTAGGCAAGTGAAAAAGGAATCAGTAGGGTAGGATAGGAAGCATGTGGGGTCTTTTGTTAAGCTAATGTGGTCTATCGGATAAGAATATTTTTCCACTACATTGGCCAAAAATTGCTAGTTCTTGATATTAAAAATGTTTGTTGGTTTAAGTTTCTGTTATTTCAGGCACTATGATTTTAATTTCTCCTTTTGGTAGGATTATTTGGAAAAGTCTAAGGCAGTAAGAATGAAGAAGAAAAGTTTTCTGTACTTTAAGATCTCAGTTATTAATATAGTAGATAATAGTTATTTATTTGTAGAATAAACCCTGATTCAGGCCAGTCTGGTGTTTGAGGTTTAGAACAAGAACTAAATGAGATACTCATAGATTATCATAACAATTAATAAAAGGAAGTTCACCTTCTAATAACATAGCAAAGATATTTAATAAGGATCCAACATTGATAGTTGAGCATAGTTTCCCTGCTGGTGAAAGCCTTCCTAACTAACTCCTCTTTGATTGATTTTTGTACTTAAGGCTCCAGGAAGCTATGTCAATGACTTGAGTCTCAATAAGCCAAGTTAATTAAGCCTTGAAGACAGCTTCATTACCTTTTTTTTTAAATCAGCAAAAATTCAATCAATGAAAATCCACTTTCATTTTCTCTGCCTTCTCCCCCACATTTTACCTCATGTGATCTTCTCTATCTCTTTTTGGGTCTTGAACTCCCTTATTCATATATCTGATGGGTAATTTCTTCCATGTTCTGCCAATTTGCTTATGATATTCCCTTTTATGTCTAAGTCAGGTACTATTTTGAGCTTATTTTAGCAAGCACTGTGAGATGTTGGTCTATACTTAGTTTCTGCCAAACTATTCCCCAATCCAATTGCCTTCCAAAATGTTTGTACTAATTCCCAGACCTGCCAACAGTACATTAGCATATGAAGGAATTGTGGGAATTGAGTGAACCACACTGACTCCATCTTGTTATATATGTTGCAAGCTAGAGACTAAATTTGTGAACTGAAAAGTAATCTGTTTACCAGGCATTCTCTAAAATTATGATGAAAATGTGGTTTCAATTTTTTTAAGTAAATGCTGAAATATCCTAGTGGGTGTTTGAAGTGACACCTCCCTAGGACTTAAAAAGAAACTGTGAAATTTTCACACAAACAACTTACTCTATCATTCTCTTCCTTAGAGAATGACAGAAAATGCTCAGTTCTTAAACAAAGCTGAAGCCAGTTTCTAGTGAGTTCAAAGAGAATTTAGAAGGAATTTTCCTGGAGGATTCTCCATAAAACAGAAAAAAAGGGAAAAAACCTGTTTTTGCAATTTTTAAACCTTTTCTGGTGCTTAAGAACCACTTATCTTTTCTCTTCATCTTGGAAAGAGGATCATTTAAATCAAGAATTAGCAAAATTTAGTTTTAGGAGAATTTTACCTTTCCACTATGTTTCCTCTCTAAATGCTTTAGTAGAACTTAATTCTAAGTAAATTAGAAGCGTAATCACCTAAAAGGAGTTGGAATAGATGTTGTATTTGTAAGCTTTTAAGAACTCAAACTGGGAAAACTGGGGCGGGGGGTGGGGGTGGGTAGGGGTGGGGGTGGAGGAAGGGAGGGGAGGGGGGGAGGGGAGAGATGGATTTAGGAGTTGTAGAGATCAGGTGCCAGAGTCAGGAGTCCTCTAATTAATGCTATTAGAATACCCAAGTAAGTGGGACTTCTCTGTTTGGAAGGTAGAGAGCTCCCCGTAGAACTTGCATTTGGCAGCCATATTTTCATTTCCCATCCAGCTGCACTCTTTTGGACCTCTCCAACATCATACTATCCCTGCCCCCACACCTTTTAAACTCCCTTTTGTGTGGTATCTTTCCTCATTAGATTGTAAGCTCCTTAAGGCCAGGGAGTATCTTTCTTTTTGGTATTTGTATTCTCAGAATTTAGCATTGTGCCTGATGCTTAGTAGGTGCTTAATAAATGTTTATTGACTTTCAAAAAAAAAAAAAGAATATCTAGGTGGGGCAAGAAATCTTTTAATGCAGTAGAGACCTCTTTCTAGATAGAATCTGTGGATTTATCCAGGTGAATAAAATGAAGACTGAAGACAGTCTTCGCAAATTTCTGTTTCTGGAGAGGCAAATGTTTTCCCCAAACTGATGGAAGTTTGATCCCCATTTTGATCAGGAAAAGTATAAGTTTTGTAATTAATTGGAATTGTGTAAGAATACTTGTGATAATTTGCAAAAGAGAGACAGTACAATGAAGAAAACTAGTTCTGAGGGTAGACTTGGGACATGATTGTGTAATAATAAGACATGCAGGCCTAAGAAAGTATGAGAAACTTTTGAATCTCCTTAAGAAAAAAGAACAGGAAAGGAGTAAGGAAATAAATGCTTTGTAATTTCCACCTTGAGATTAGAAATGATTTCGGACACTTTTACAGACATACTAAGCCCTTCCTCAATGCAAACATAGCCAAAGTGGGGCATGACAAGTTTGTTTATATTATAGAAGTGATTTATATGATAAATTGCCTGACTATTGATTATGAAAATTATGAAATTGTATCTGGAATAATATGTATTGAAGTTATATCTTTGACCCAACTTAGCATTAATAGGCCTCAGTTTAAAGGATTTTTCTTAAGGGGTTACTATGCAGTGACTTAAGACATTTAGGCTGACAGTAGCTAGTGTTTTTTCTGGGTTATGACTAAACTACATATATTCACATTCGATATAAAGTTCCAGAATGTAAATATTTTTCTTAATTTCTTCTTAATTGATTTATGTATCCAGATATGGGTTTAAACTGGTCCGATTGTTTCTGCCTTTGAAACATCTCTCATCTATTTCCCCTTCTCTCCTCTGACACTGCTCCCACCCTGGTGGAGGCCCTCTTTACCTCAAATCTAGACTATTGCAACAGTGTGCTAGTTGGTCTCCCTTCCTAAGCTGCTTGCTCATCACTCCAATCCTTTCTCTACTTAACCAGCAAAACAATCTTCCTAAAGTACAGGTGTGGCTTGTCAACCTCTTCGCCTCCCTCTTTCCCCCACTTCATTCAATAAACTCTAGTAGCTGTCTTGTTCGGAATCAAATATAAAATTCCCTGTTTCAATTTTAAAGTCCTTCCTACCCTTCCAGTCTTCTTAAACTTTACTCCCTTCCATGAAGTCTACAATCCAATGACATTGGCTTCTTTCCTGTTCTTCACACAAGACACTTGATTTCCCAGCAATGTGCCTTCTCACTAGCTGTCCCTCATGCCTGGAATGCTCTCCTTGCCTCCTGGCTATTCTGGCTTTCATCGAATCACAGCTCAAGTACCATCTTTGGTGTTTCCTGGTCTCCCTCAATGCTGATGTCTTTCCTCTGAGATTACCTATAATTACACACACACACACACAGACTGAACATGTGCACTTGTGTATGCATGCAGAATATATTTGTATATTTGTGTAATATATGTGTGTACACATAATATATGTACAATATACTATGTTAACATAGAATGTTGATGTTTAATGAATATGGAATGTTAATATGTGTAAAATATCATCTACAATACAATAATATATGTAGATAGACATACATACATACATACATTCAGAAATAGTTGTTGACGTGTTGTTTCCTACATTGGAATGTGAACTTTTGGAGGGCAGGGACTGTTTTTGCCTTACTTCTGTATCCTCTGCAATAAATATAACATGTAATATTATGTTACACAATAAAAAGGGCTTTAATAAATGCTTGTTGGCTTGACTAAACAGAACATTTACAAGTATTTGAAAGAAACAAACAAAAAAAGGATATAATCACTCATAACTACTGCTATAACCTACTACTTTTATTTTTATTTATTGATATTCAGTCAATTAAGTATTTATTTAGTATCTATTTTACCAGGCACCATTTTAGTCACTTGGGATATAAGTATAAAGAATGAAATACTGCTAAACAGTCAGACACATAGGAAGAGAACCATGAGACAGCAGTGTCACAAAAACCTAGAGAGAAGAGAGTATCAAGAGGAAAAAAAACAACAGACAGTGTCAAAGGCTACAGAAATCAAGAACTGTAAGAACTGAGAAAAGCCCACTGAATTTGCAAATTAAGAAATCATTGATAAGATTGAAGACAACAGCTTCACTTGAATGGTGAAGTTGGAATAATGAGAGTTGATTTGCTTCTAACAGAGTTGAACTTTAAAGCCAAGATTACAAACTTGAGAAACTGGAAGGAGGGTGATTTATTTGATCGAAATATGGAAGTTTGGAAGAGGGGAATATTTAGGGGAAAAGATAATAAGTTCAGCTTTGGACATGTTGAACTCAATATGTCTGATATATCAAGTTTAAAATGTTCAATAGTCAATTGTGAGATGGGACTCAAGGTCAGGGAAGACACTAGGGTTGGATATATAGATCTCAGGATCAACTACATAGAAGTAATAGTTAAACTCATCAGAGCTGATGAGATCATTATGAGAATGTAGAGGGAGAAAGAGAAAGGGGTCTAGAAGAGAGTTTTAGGAAGTACTCATCATTAGAGGTGTGACCTTGGGGCAGCTAGGTGGTGAAGGGAGTAGAGCAGTGGCCCTGGAGTCAGGAGGATCTGAGTTCAAATCCAGCCTCAGACACTTGACACACTTACTAGCTGTGCGACCTTGGGCAAATCACTTAACCCCAATTGCCCTGCTTTCTCCCTTCAAAAAAAAAAGAGAGAGAGAGAGAGAGAAGTGTGACCTTGATAAAGATTCAGCAAAGGAGACTGAGAAGGAGCAAATACAAGAGAAAGATTTTTTGAAAATCTACAGTAGAGAGAGCATATCCAGGAGGTTGTGATGAACAGTGTCAAATATAGCAGATAGATTTGAGAAGGAGGAAGACTGAAAGAATACCATAACATTCTAAAAATTAAAAGGTCTTTGGTAATCTTGGAGAGAGAAGTTTCATTTGAATGATAAGTTCAGAAACCAAATTACAAAGGCTTGAAGAGTGAATGAGAGGAGAGGAAGGAGGAGGAAATGAATGTAGATAACTTTTTCTAGGAGTTTGGTTGAAAAAGAGAGAAGAGAGGCTGACAATTTGACTTGTCTAGCGAAATGTTTGTTTTTTGTTTTTTTTAAGCATGGAGAGACTTGGACGTGTTTGAAGGCAGTAAGGAGGGAACCAGAGTAGATAGGGAGAGGTTAGGGATTTAAGGGAATTGGTGCTGATTGAGGCTACAGTCTGCTTGAGAAGATGGAAGTATAGGGGGTCAAAAGTACATGTAGAGGGTTTAGATTTGGCAAGTAAAAAGAATAAGTCATTCAATGTGACAATTAAAGAATCACTAGTGACATTGAAAAGAGGAGTTTGGGTTGAATATTAAGGTCAGAAGCCATATTATATAGGATTTGGTAGAGTGGGAGAGGAGAGATAGTAGAGGCATTGAGGATAAATGGCTTTCTTCAAGGAATTTAGCCACAAAGAAGAAATTAAGATGATAGCTAGCAAGGATGATTGGACCAAGTGAGATTCAACCTTTTTTTCTTTTTTTAAGCGTAAGATTTATAGGTGGCAGGTAAGCAGCCAGTAGATAGTGACAGACTGAAGATTTGTGAGAGACCTGGAATGATTGTCAATGGGACAAAGGGTCAAGGGATTTGAATGTAGAGAATAGGATAAAGTTGAATTGTTTCATCAGGTGAGGAGATAGGGAAAGGAAGAGATTGGGGCTAGTGCAGGGGAGATGGCTTGGTAACCAACTGAGGGGCGGAAGGATTGAGGCCATAGTAAAGATGAAAAAAAGGTAGAGGGAAAGATATAATAATAAAGGATTATGATCAGATAAAGGAATTGTGGAATTAATGAACATGAAAGTAAAACCCTTGTGCATGATAGCAAGATCAAGGATAAGTCTATTTCTGTGTGTAGTTGTGGTAGAGTGGAAGTCATAGTTGTTGAAGAACTGGGAAGTTAGAATATTTGAAGAAATGTCGGTAGATGGTATGCATTAGATTTTTAATCAGAGATATTTGGTGAAAAGCTTTTTTCTCCAATCTGTATTTTTTTCTTTTGATTCTGTTGATTCAATTTCTGCAAATGCTTTTATATTTTGGATAATTAAAATTGCTTTGTATTTTATTATCTCTTTTTAAAGGCATCATGACAGTGGATTCAGAGGCAGGAAAACCTGGGTCCAAGTCTCTTTACTGACTAAATATCACAAGTCACTTTGAGAGATTTCTCAATGCCCCCCAGACAACTCTTTCGGTCGGTAAATTGAAGAACAGATGTCTATCTTCATTATTAGAAGGAATTTCCTCACTGGAAATCTCAAGTCTGGTTTAAAAATATGTTCCTTTTAATTTCTTGCTTGATTATGAATTTTCCATCTATTTGTAAGTAAGAGTTGCCTTCCTTTCCTCTATTTTTTATGGTGACTTTTAATATTTCGATCTATTATCCATTTAGAATTAATAATGGTAAAAGGTATGTGAGACTGATCTAAACTTGTTTTTTCCTTTTAATTAAAAAAGTATAAATATTTTTGACTGCACTTTTATAAACATTATCAAACATGAGCATTTCCATGTACACAGAAGACGATAAAATTATGCATCTCTTATATATTACATTTTTTAGAAAGGGATGTTAGTTTCAAAGTTGTACTGCTTGTCTGTCTCCTGAACTTAAAAGTCTCTTTGGGCTTTTCTGGTCATTTAAAATGTGACAGTGGCCCTCTTTGCTTTCTTTTCTTCATTTTTTGGGGAGGAGGCAGCCATATTTCTAGTTCCCCTTCCTTCCCTTATCTCAAGCTCCTCTATCACCAATAAAACCCTCTTATGGAAGAAATGTGCACAGTTAAGCAAAACAAATACACACGTTAGCTATGTTCAAAAATGTATATCTCAATTTGCTCTTTCATAGCCCTGCCTCTCTGTCAAGTAGTGGGTAACATGCTTCATCATCAGTCTTGTAGAGCAATGGTTAGTCATTACATCAATCAGAGTTATTAAGTCTTATTTTTTAAAATTTATTTTTAATAGTATTTTATTTTTTCCAATTACATGTAAAGATAGTTCTGAACATTCATTTTTATAAGATTTTGAGCTCCAAATTTTTCTCCCTCTCTACCCTACTCCCCCCAAGACAGCAAGCCAATCTGATATAGGTTATACACATACAATCATATTAAACATATTTCTATATTAGTCATGTTGTGAAAGAAGGATCAGAACAAAAAGGAAAAACCACAGGAAAGAAAAAGAAAAAAAAAAGAAGTGAAAATACTATGTTTTGATCTGCATTCAGACTCTATAGTTCTTTCTTTGGATGTGGATAGCATTTTCCATCATGAGTCTTTTGGAATTGTCTTGGATCATTGTAATGCTAAGAAGAGCTAAGTCAATCGTAGTTGTTCATCTCACAATGTTACTGTTACTATATACAATCTTCTCCTGGTTCTGCTCACTTCATTCAGTATCAGTTCATATAAGTCTTTCCAGGTTTTTCTGAATTCTGCCTGCTTGCTCATAATTTCTTATAGCACAGTAGTATTCCATTACATTCATAAACCACAACTGGTTCAGCCATTCCCCAATTGATGGGCATCTGCTCTATTTCCAATTCTTGGCTACCACAAAAAGAGCTGCTATAAATATTTTTGTACAAGTATGTCCTTTTCCCTTTTTTTATGATCTCTTTGGGGCACAGACCTAGTTGTGGTACCTTAGTAGTGGGCACCAATCCTAGTAGCTGGATCAAAGGGTATGCACAGGTTTGTCGCCCTTTCGGCATAGTTCCAAATTGCTCTCCAGAATGGTTGGATCAGTCTACAACTCTACCAACAAGGCATTAGATTTCTAATTATCCCACATCTTCTCCAGCATTCATCATTTTCCTTTTTCTTAAGTCTTTCAAAGATTTTTTTTTACAATGTTATAGTTGTACTTCTAGTTGATTTTAGTAGTTATGTTTTCTTCTCCCTGTAACAATTCACGTCTTCCCAAAATTCTCCAAATTTTACCTTCTGTAATCCTCTTTATCCCTTGTTTGTTCATGGATTCTTCATTCATAGTTTGGAAAGGCATCTCCTTCTCTGAACCTTTCATTGGCTAGTGATGTAGCCTTTTATAAATGGGGCATGTCTCCTTTTGGACTCCGTTGTGTGAGATGTGTTGAACAGTTTCTGCCAGATCTTTTATCATTCCTTTTGGCAAACTAATATTAAATTACATTCACATATCAAAATGTATTCAGCCATTTCCTAATTAGCAGGCACCCCTTTTAGAGTGCCATGACAAAAAGTACTGCTATAAATATTTTTGCGCATTTGGAATCTTTCCCTATTTCTTTCATCTCATAGGCGTATAAGCCAAGTAGTAGGATCACTGGGTCAAAGAGTATGTACAATTACGATTGGATCAATTCACAGCTCCTCTAATAATGTCCTAACTTCAATCCCCACAATAATTACCACTTTCATTTTTTAGTTATCATTACCAATATGGTGGGTATGAAGTAGAAATCTCAATGGTTTTAATTTGAATTTTTCTAATTTGTAGTGATCTGGAAAATTTTTGATATATGTAACCTGAACCAAAAAACCCTTTGGTGTGAGACTCTCTCCTCATTGGTGGCAATCAATGCTATGACTATAGGAGGGGTAGGCAGAATTAATGACAGTAGGAGAGAGGAGATCCAATTTTTTAAGCAGCTTCTGCCTCTTCAATCTCTTTAGTGTTTGTGGCTTCCAGCTTTGAGAGAGATTTGTTCAATGCCAATCCTACTTCAAAGTTACCGAAGGGAGGAAAAGACTCAGGAAAAAGGCCAACATGAGAGGCGCTGGAAGTCTCAGTTATATCCCTGTCCCCAGCTTGCTACACTAGAGACTTCAGGGAATTTCCTTTTTAGGTGAGATCTGGAAATTTCTCTCTGCTGAACTGAGTTATCTCATTCCCAATGTGAAAGCTCCTTTACTTTGAATTGTCTGATATATGTCCTCATCTGTATAGTCTCTCAGATTTTAATTTTGCTACCAATTTGGATAAATGGGTTTCAAGCCTTGGTTGTAAAGCTTGGGGCTATTCCTTTCCCCAATAAGGAATAGCAATCAGGAATTTAGCTTGAACCTGAAAATGACATCCCCTAGACTAACAATATTTAAAGGAACAGATAGATATCATTCACTGGTACCCCCTCTTTCTGAGGAGAGCAGAGTGGTCAAGCTTCTGGCTCCAACCTCCTGCTTTCCTCCCTGGCAGGAATTAAAGTCTCCCTTGGAGAAGGCTAGGGTGAGAAGATACTAGAGATGTGTCTATTTTGGCCTCCCTGTAAGCCACATCAAAAAATCTGTACTATGTGTATGGAGACTGCCTTGTTACACATAGGACTGGTGATTGGATTTCTTCCTTTGAGAACTGCTGTTTGTATGCTTTGAACACTTACCTATTGGGGAATAGCTCTTAGTATTATGAATTATCTGGATAAAATTTTGGATATCAGATTTTTATCTGAGAAACTTGTTGGAAAAATATTTCTTTCTAATTTAAAGTGAATTCGCTTTGTTTGTGCAAACATTTTGCAATTTTATGAAGCCCAAATTATATATCTTATCTTCTGTGACTTTTGCTATCGCTTGTTTGTTCATGAATTTTTTCATAACCCATAGTTGGGAAAGTTATCTCCTCCTTTGATCTTTTAATTTGCTTGTTTTGTGGCCTTTTATATATAAATATATCCTTTTCAATTGTTGTGCAAGATGTTGGTCTTTATAGTTTCTGCCAGACTGCTTTCCAGTTTTCCCATTTGGGAGTCTCAGGTTCATTGAACATTATGCTACTTTGTTCATTTGCTTTTGTTTGTGCTGTAACTCATCTGTAACACTGATTGACTTTTCTATTCTTAAACAGTACCAAATAACTTTTTTTTGGAAGCATTTGAGGTTAACTGACTTGCCCAGGGTCACATAGCTAGTAAGTGTTTGAGGCCAGATTTGAATTCAGGTCTCTCCTGACTCCAGGACTGGTGTTTTATCCACTGTACTACCTAGCTGCACTATCTAGCTGCCCCTCCAAATAGTTGTTTTAAAAAATAGAACTGAGCAAATGCTACACAAAATGAACATTTCCATATATATAAAGCAGAAAAAGATGATTATATGTGCAACTGTAAATTTCTACCACCTACAGATTGTTTTTTGAGAAGAAGCATGTAAAAACTGCAATCTTTTATTTTCAAAGGTGTTATTTTGTTCTTTTATGCATTTAAAAAAAATTCTTCCATCACCATATTTTATTTCTTTTCTTTCTTGTTTGACAGTACTACCTATTGGTCTCCTGTCCCCTCTCAAGTACTCCTTCAATTGGAAAAAAAAATCATAACAAATAGGCAGAGTCAAGCAAAATAGTTTTGCACTGGCCATGTTCAAAGACATGTCTCATTGTGCAGCACATCATCTCTTTACCAGGAGTTGGATAGCTTCCTTCATCACTGGCCCTCTGGTGGTTTGATGGGGGATTGCATCGATCAAAATTGTTAGATCTTTCAGAATTATTTTGCTTTTGTGGGAAGCATATTAAAAACTACCTTTTTAGTAAAATTGAAAACAATAAGAAATACTATTTTCTCCAGCCTAAAGCCTTTTCCAGACCTTTTCAGTTAGGACAAAAGCTAAGATAAAGGGTGATAACCAAAGTTGACAATTGTCTAAGTAATTGCCTCCTCAACTGCTTGAAGTGGTTGGCATAAGGCGAATGGTCCAAGAAAGAACTGGATGGTGATAATTCTGGAATGTTAATACAAACTATATTTCAACATATTATTGCCTTTTCCTTGTTTAAGATTCTTATAAATTACCTCAAATAATCTTGGGGTAGAGAAATATGTCAGAGGGCCTGGGAGAATTATGCTACTTTGGACATTATTTTCTCCAAGCTAAAAATAACTTGGATATAGAATAATGTTAAATAAAATAAAATTGTTTCAGGGAGATTTGTGCCTAAAATACAGGATATAGTATTCATATTTTTTTTTCCTTCAACACTTTTTGTTTTTGTTCTGTTCACTTCACTCATCAGTTCAAATTTTCCCAGGTTTCTCTAAAATCATCTCTTTCATAATTTTTTTTTTGGAGGGGGGAGGCAAGGCAGTTGGGATTAAAGGTTAAGGTCACACAGCTAGTGTCAAATCCCACTGAGATGGGATTTGAACTCACATCCTCCTGACTTCAGGGCCAGTACTCTAAGCTTTAGCTTCAGCATTTGTCCTTTCAGTGAATAGTCTGAATTAATTTCTTTGAATATTGACTCTGAAGTCACCATCTGCAGTGATCTTTGAGCTCAAGAATACAAAATCTGACAGTGCTTCTACTCCTTCTCCTTCTATTTGCTAGGAAGTGATGGGACCAGTTGCCATGATCTTTCTTTTTTTAATGTTAAAACTTCAAGTCACCTTTTAAATTCTCCTCTTTCACCTTTACCAAGAGACCTCTTAATTTTTCTTCATTTTCTGCCATTAAAGTGGTATGTGTTTATTAATATTTCTTCCGGCAACCTTAATTTCAATTTTCGATTAGTCCAGGCTGGCAATTTGCATTTTGAATGTAAGTTAAATAAATGAGGTGATAATATACTGCCTTGTTGTATTCCTTTCCCAATTTTAAACCAATCAGTTGTTCCTTGTTTAGTTCTGTCACTTCTTGGCCCTGCATACAAGTTCCTTGGGAGACAAGTAAGATGATCTGGTACTCTCATCTCTTTGAGGATTTGTCACATTTTGCTGTGATCTACATAGTCAAAGGTTTTATTGTAGTCAATGAAATAGAAGTAGATGATTTTCTGGAATTCCCTTGTTTCCTCCATAATCCAGCAAATGTTGGCAATTTGGTCTCTAGTTCCTCTGTCTCTTTGAAAACCAGCCTATTCTTCTGGTAATTCTCAGTTTATGTATTGCTGAATTCTAGCTTGCAGAATCTTAAGCAATAACCTTGCTGGTGTGTGAAATGTGTGTGTTACTCTTTGGTAATTTGAACACTGTTTGGCATTGTCTTTCTTTAGGATTGGGGCATAAACTGATCTTTTCTAATCCAGTGCCCATTGTTGTGTTTTCCAAATTTGCTGGCAAATTGAGTACAGCACTTTAACAGCATCATCTTTTAGGGTTTTAAATAGCTCAGCTGGAATTCTATCACTTCACTAGCCTTACTGTTAGTATACCTTCCTAGGGATCACTTTTCTTCATTCTCCAGAATGTCTGGCTCTAGATCAGTGACCACAACATCATGGTTATCAGTGATGTTAAAATCTTTCTTGTATAGTTCTTCTGTATATTCTTTCCACTTAAAAATCTCTTCTATTTCTATTAAGTCTCTACAATTTTTGTTTTATCATGCCCAGTTTACATGAAATGTTCCATTGGTATCTCTAATTTTCTAGAAGAGATCTATTGTCTTTCCCATTTTATTGTTTTCTTCTATTTCTTTGCATTGTTCATTTAAAAACCTTATTATCTCTCCTTGCTGTTCTCTGGAATTCTGTATCCTATTATGTATATCTTTCCCTTTCTCCTTTACTTCTCACTTTCCTTATCTATTTGTAAAATCTCATCAGACACCCATTTTACTTTCTTTCTCTTCTTTTTCTTTGGAATGTTTCTTGTTGCTGTCCCCTGTAAAGTATTATGAACCTCTGTCCATGGTTCTTCACGCACTTTACCTACCAGATCTAATCCCTTAAATCAATTTACCAACTCTACTTCATATTCATGAGGGATGTTATTTAGGTCATACCAAAATGGTCTGTTGGATTTCCCTACTTTCTTCAATTTGAGTCTGAATTTTGCAATAAGAAACTCATGATCTGAGCCACAGTCAGCTCCAAGTCTTTTCTTAACTGACTATATATAGAGTTTCTTCACCTTTGGCTGCAAAATATGTAATTAGTCTGATTTTATTATTGATCATCTGGTGATGTCCATGTGTAAAGTCATCTTTTGGGTTTTTGAAAAAGAGTATTTGTTATGACCAGCCAGTTATCTTGACAAAACTCTATTAGTCTCTGCCCTGCTTCATTTTGTACCCCAAGAGCAAACTTGCTTATTGTTCAATTATCTTTTAACTTAAAACTTTAGCATTCCAATCCTCTATGATGAATGTTACATCTCTTTTTGATATTACTTCTAGAAGATGTTGTAGGTCTTCATAGAACTGATCAACTTTCACCTCTTCGGCCTCAGTGGTTGGAGCATAGACTTGTATTACTGTGATGTTGATTGGTTTGCCTTGGATTCAAACAGGTAACCTTCTGTCATTTTTGAGATTATGCCCCAGTACTACATTTCTTGCCCTTTTATTGATTATGAAGGCTATTTTATTTTTCCTAAGGGATTCTTTTCCACAGTACTATAAGTAATGATCACATGAATTAAATTCACCCATTCCCATCCATTTAAGTTTATTAATACCCAAGAAGTTAGCTTTTCCATCCAGGGCAGCTAGATGGCACCATAGTGCATAGAGTGATGGGCCTGGAATCAAGAAGACTCATCTTCCTAAGTTCAAATCTGGCCTCAGACACTTATTAGGTGTATGTCCCTGGGCAAGTCATCTTACCTTGTTTGCCTTCATTTCCTCATCTGTAAAATGAGCTGGAGAAGGAAATGGCAAATCACTCCAGTATCTTATCCAAGAAAACCCTACATGATAGTGGAGGGGCCTCGAGTGTTATGGTCCACAGGGTCACAAAAAGTTGGACACAACTAATGACTGAACAACAACAGCTAGACCCTTATTTTGATTTGTATAAATCTTTATGCTTCAAGTATTTTTTAAAAAATATATATGTATATATGTATACACACACACACACACATATTGTTATTAAATTCTACTTCCCAATCCATTCTGCTATCTTCTGTTTTCCAGGTGAGTTCACATTTATGGTTATGTTAATTGTTTATTTACCTCCATTTTGCTCATTTGAAATTTCCCTTTTGTTATCACCTCTCCCATTTTATGATTGAAAACAGCTGGGAAAAAGAACCTTGATAAATACTAATGATCTACTATCCATGTGACCTGCTTATATTCCTTTTCCCATCCTTTCTTCCCTCTTCCCAGACTAAAATTATTACTTCATGTGCCTTTTTTTCTCCAATTCCACCATCATGATACACTTTCTAAAGCTGAAATTCATTTTGTTCATGACTATTCCTTCCCTGATACTATCCTCCTTCTTAAACACAGCTCTCTACTCTTCTTGTCTCCATGTCTTCCTGTTGAATTTAATATACCTTTATAATTGTGTGTGTGTGTGTGTGTGTGTTTGTTCAACCCTACTTTGCTTGGTTCAAATAAGAGGTTGATGTAGTGCCTCTTCTCTGTGTCTCTTCCTCTATACCCATAAACTCTTCTTGTGTACCCAAATATAAGAAATAATAAGTTTCCTCCTTTTCCTTCTTCCTCCCATAGAGTATTACTTTTCCTTCCTCTTTTTTCCCTCTTAAAACCATCAACACAGGAAATATCAACTCATATATCCCCTGCTTCACTTATTCTCTCTACATTCCTTATAGTTATTAAAGTTCAGAAAGGACACTATCTTCTTTTTTTTATTAGAATACACTTCATCATTGTATAGCCCCTTCCATTTGCTTAAATCCTTTTACCTTTCTAGATTGCACTTGACATTAGTTTGCATTTCAAAATTTCTGCTCAGCTTTGGTCTTTTCATCAGAAATGCTTAAGGGGCAGATAGGTTGTACAGTGAGTAGAGCACTGGCCCTGGAGTCAGGAGGACCTGAGTTCAAATCTGGCCCCAGACACTTGACACATTTAGTAGCTGTTTGACCTTGGGCAAGTCAATTAACCCCAATTGCCCTGCCTTCCTGCCTTCAAAAAAAAAAAAAGAAATGCTTGAAAGTCCTTTATTTCATTAAAAATCCATTTTTCTTTTACAGGATCATCCTTAGTTTTGCAGGGTTATTTTTGCAGGGTTATTCTTGGTTGCAAGTTTTTATATTTTTGCCTTTTAAAATATCATATTACAAGACCTATACTTATTAGTGATAGTTACTAAATCTTGTATTTTTGTTACTGTAGCTAGAGAATTAGAGAATGAAACATGATATGTATGGGTAACAATGGTTTGCTTTCCTCTGGTTAATTCAAATCTTTGGAAACTAAAG
Organism: Phalanger gymnotis; assembly: GCA_028646595.1. NCBI lineage: Eukaryota > Metazoa > Chordata > Mammalia > Diprotodontia > Phalangeridae > Phalanger > Phalanger gymnotis. The sequence goes on from CM053623.1 coordinate 300,346,301, forward strand.
TTATTTTTTTAAATTTAAAAAATTCAGATTATTTTTCTATTATCAAGCATTCATTTTTTTCCTCTTAGTTCCATCCAGCAACACAGAACTTTTGTATTAGATAAGCACAATTAGGCAATCTTATTCTCATATTGGTTACCTCTAAAAATGAATTTTAAGAAATATACAGAGTTAAGACTCTGTATATTGGTTCCTTATCTCTCTCATGAAGTCAGTAGCACTCTTCTTTACCAGTCTCTGAAGTAATGGCTGATCATTTAGTGGAGCAGACTACTTAAATCTTTCAAAATTATTGATTTAATATAATTAATATAGAGTTGAACTGGTTATTTATAAGGCTGAAATTTGGGAGGGAGGAAAGAAAAGTTGGAGTAGAGGAAGAGTACTGAAAGGGTGGTATGATCAGAGATGCTGGTGAACTTGAAGAATAGGTTAAGGAAGAATAAAGCCTAGATGAAAATGTAATAGTAGGAGTTTATGATCTTATAAAGGGATGTTGGAAGTGTTTTTTGTAATCATAGAGGTAGAAATTTATTGAGTGATCAAGGGTGCAATCCCTATATCCCTATATGTATTGTAGATGGAATGGAGTTAGTCACAGGCATTGAAGAGAATGAGGAATTGAGAGTTCCTTGCCAGGAGCTGGGGTGGAGAGGAAGACTATGAGACATTATTTGACAGGAGGAGGAATGACCTGGGAACTAGCAGATAATAGCCAGGTTCGGGTTCAGGGGATAAATTTAAATTGAGGGGAAATCGAAATGATGTCCGTCAATTGGGGAATGGTTGAAGAAGTTGTGGTATATGAATGCAATGAAATACTATTGTGGTATAAGAAATGAGGAACAGGAAGAGTTCAGAAAAACCTGGAAAGACTTACATGAACTGATGCTGAGTGAAATGAGCAGAACCAGAACACTGTGCAGTTATTAACCGTGATAGACTTAGCTCTTCTTAGCAATAGAATAATTTAAGACAATTCCAGAAGACTCATGTTGGAAAATGCCATCCACATCCAGAGAATGAACGATGGAGTCTAAATGCAGATCAAAGCATACTATTTTCTCTTTGTTTTTTCTTTCTTGTGGTTTTTCCCTTTTGTTCTGATTCTTTTTTCACAACATGAAAAATGTAGTAATATGCTTAATATGATTGTGCATATATAGCCTATATTAGATTGTTTGCCATCTTGGGGAGGGAGGAAAGAAAAATTGGAACTCAAAATCTTATGAAAGCGAGCGTTGAAAGCTATCTTTACATGTAATTGGCAAAAACAAAATGCTCTTAAGTGGAAAAAAATTTAAAAATAAATTTAAATTGAGAAATCTCCAAAGGAAAAGTTGCTGAGTGATTGTGGAAAAGGGAAAGTCCAGAGGTGGCAATGGAGAACAAGGAATATTTCCACTGCCCCTTCAAGACCTGTATGTCAGGGGATATGAGAGAATGTATAGCAAGTGCTACAAGAGGATTCCCAGGACATCTGTAGGAAGTCAAATCTCTGTGAGTACTAGAAGACCAAAAGAACATGAAAAGAAGTCTAAAATGAAAGACTTGTTAATGAACAGGAATTTTGGGAGGGGACAATGAAAGGCTTAGAACTGAAGAAAAAAATAATTATTCTTATGGGATTTGGTTTAAATGTACTAAATATGGGAGCCAAAGTTGTATTGTAGTGCTGTTATGGTAATTAGGGTGGAACTTTTTTGTTTACTCATAGAATGCTAAGGTAATCAAGTACCTTTGATGAGTCTTGCCTTTCAAATGTAATGGCAAGCAAAGTGGACTTTTTGTTGTCTTTTGTTTCTTTGATTGAATCAAGAGTCTTTGACCTGCCTAAGAAATAAGAAAGCCTAGTTCACATAGACTGGTGTTGCCCTTTGACCCTGAAGAAGTGTATATAAACTCAGAGGTTAGCATTTTGCTTTGGGGGCACACTCATTGAAAGAATGTTGGTGATGAGAGATTCTGGGTAGCCATTGGTAAGGAGCACCCCCGGCTTTGAAAACCCAGATGTTGGTGCTTCTCTCTGGTAACTATGTATTGTTACGGATAGACCGATTTGTATTTATTTGCTCTGTGTATATAATGTATGCCTGTAACTTCTGTTTGTATTCTCTCTGAAGTTCAGGATGCTGACTTTCCCCCGTGAACCAAGTGAATGATATATGTATGTTTAATTAAGGTGAGAGAGTTAACCCCTTAAAGTTGCTTTTCTTAGAAAACCAGATCAAAGGACCTGTGCTAGAGGCCTTCCTGTGTGCTGGTGTTGCTGGTCTTACACAGCTACAGTAGCAGCAAGCAACATTGTTGTTACAAGTGCAGAAAAGTTTGTAATGCTACATGCCATGGTGGTGTAGTCAAATCCAAAAGTATGTATTAAACACCTACTATGTGCAATATAATTAAAATAAAAGGAAGGGCAATATATGAACCCCAGTTATACATATTTCTTACGAAAGTTCAATTTTAAGGGAATATTGTTAAGATTTGAAAAAATCATTACTAAACGCATATGAAGTAGCAATATCACAAAAATATAGACTAAATTTGTAGGCTTTAGCTTAAAAACCTTTTTTTTTGAAAAAGATGAACTTTTTTTTTTTTTTAGGTCTCCAGATTTTTTTTTTTTAATTTATTTTTGACATGTTTGGTTTTCAGCATTGATTTTCACAGGCGTTTGAATTACAAATTTTCTCCCCATTTCCTCC
>CM053623.1:300349508-300370186 GCA_028646595.1 Phalanger gymnotis
CTGCTTCCCTCTGCCACTTTGTGGGTTCTGCAGCTCTAAAATTGGTTCAGAGCCATTGTTTTATAGGTTTGTGGAGGAACTTGGTGGGGAGCTCACGCCAGTCACTGCTTCCCAGCCGCCATCTTGGCTCCGCCCCTCCAAAAGATGAACTCTTAATAACCACTTTTATCAACCTGTTAAGTCATATAGTTACAAAGTAGTTAGGAAAAACCCCATGAAATTTCTGTGATTTTTTTTTTCTGTTAAAAAATGGGGGAGAGGGAGAATTCTTTCACTACATAAATAATATCTGCCACTTCATTGGGACTCTAGACAAAAGGCCTTCCCCAAATAACCCCAAAGAAATGAACCTGTCTAAAACAAAACAAAACAAAACCACCAGTTCTGATCCAATTTTGTGTCAAGGGTCACTTTGTTTGGCTTGATTATATTAAGAATATGAGGTCTCTAAATAAAGAGAAAATGAAAAGATTTCCAGAGATCAAGTCATTGGCCAATTTTTATAGCCCCCAGCTAGGGTCCAAATGACAAGGCCAAAATTGTTTCTGGTTAGACTTCATATTTTGAGCCATTTTTCAATGAGGCACCATAATATCTAACAACCTGAGACCTGATCAGATCTCAAAGCAAAACAAACCAAAAAAACCCCACTTAATTTTTATTATGATTAAGAGGTTACTAAATTTGCTGGAGTATGTCAGGATTTATATAGCAAAGTTCACAATATTAAAGGAAAAACAAACCCCATTCATCAGCCAAGTAATAAAGAGGAGGACTTTACTATTATGAACTAGACTTTAGTTCTTGTTGGATAACTACACAGTTGATACACACACATACAACTGTACACAGTTGATAAACTATAAACAATACTGTTCTTTTCAGGTTATAAAAATACTAGCTTCTTTTCTCCACACTTATAGGCATCTCACTGTTTGAGTCAAGGTTAGGTTTGATAAATGATTAAAGGCAATTCTATTACAGCAGCTTTTTTTTTTTTCTTAAAAAGGGAGGAAAATGCTGACTAAAGAGAAATAGTGTATAATTCCGCAACACGGCAAATGGAGGTATTTTGCTGATGTAAAGTAACAATCTAACTCCCTGCAGGATGGCCATTCTATCTTCTGCCGGTGACGCTAGTGATAATAAAGCCCTCTGGAAAGTCTCAAGCAAGTTACAGTATTCACTAAAATTGCAGTGAGTGTGGTGACTTGCTGACACGAGCCACCAGACACTCATCTGCTGTAGTAGATGACTCCTGAGGTCGGGAGGGAGCCTCAAGAGCAGAGCTGCATGTCCGTATGAAGAAGGCGTTTTACTGAGCAGCAAAATACACCAAATAGCCCTCAACTGAGCGAACTAGTTATCGTTAGACCCGTGAATCTGAGGCTAAAGAAAAAAAAAATTAAAGACTAATTTGAACAGACTGTTTGGGAAGTGTCCGCTACAGTAAATCATGAGGGAAAAAGTATTTCTGTGGTTACATGTAAACTTGTGACAGACTGGAAGAGGATGGTGCCATGGGAGTCAGCACTGCTTTCGCTTATGCGATGGTCAAACCAGCTTCATTATACACTGACGATTTTCTCTATTGCGTTAACATAAGCAGCAGTTCTCAAGTCCAGCCCCAGGTTATACTTGATGGCGGTCTGCATAATTTGGCCGGCAGACTGCTCCATCGTATATGCTAACCCGGAGTGTACGATGTTCTTCTCAGAAGCTCCTGATATCCTGTCTTGGAATACTGCTGTGGGTACAATTGGAATAGCACCACCATGCGTGCCAAATTTTCTTTCTAAACTTTCTTGAACAGACATGAGCAGGTGGTAGTTAGAATCCCTTTCATATTTGAATGTCAAGCGGCCATAGCTGACATGGTTGAGATTTTTCAGCCATTCAAAGTAAGACACCATCACACCTCCAGCATTCAAGAAGAGATCTGGCAAAACCAGAATATTCCTCTCCAGGAAAATCTTGTCTGCCTCAGGGGTTGTGGGTCCATTGGCACCTTCAGCAATGATCTTTGCTTTGATTTTGGGTGCATTAGACTTAGTCAACTGCTTCTCACTGGAAGCAGGGATAAATATGTCGCATTCTGCTTCCAAAATACTTCCCTCATAGGGCTTTGCCTTGAGGAAGCCAATAATTGTTCTATGCTGCAATTGATAATCCTCTAGCTCCTTGGGGTTGATGCCATCTGGATTCCATATGCTGCCCTCAGATTCACCAATACCAACACATTTAGCACCAAAACGATGTAAATATCTCATTGAATGAAGGCCTACATTACCAAATCCCTGAATAACAAATGTTTTACCTCCAAATCCTGGAGTCATTCCCAAAAGGCTCATGTAAGAAGCCTCATTGATGAAGTTTTCAATTCTATGGAAGATACCACGACCAGTGGCAGAGATACGCCCATGGATACCACCTTGACTGATGGGCTTAGCAGTGACACAGGCATGTGCATTAATATCATAATGTCCCATGGTATTGGCATAGGTGTCTGCGATGCAAGACATCTCTCTGTCACCTGTGCTCATGTCAGGAGCAGGAACATCAACACCTGGTCCAATAAAGCCCTTTTTTGCTAGTTCTATAGTAAACCTTCTTGTGATCTTTTCTAATTTGTTATCTGAATACCGTTTGGGATTGATTTTAAGACCCGCTTTGGCTCCTTCGAAGGGCACATCAACCATGGCACATTTGTAAGTCATCAGAGATGCCAAGGCTTTGATTTCATCCACGCTGACACAGGGGCTGTAGTGGATGCTCTCCTTGCAGGGGGTGCGGTGCTGGCTGTGCTGCTCATGGTAACCCTCGTTCACCTCCCAACACCCATTGTCCCGCTTGATGGGGAAGGCAACACTCAGCACCTTGATAATGCGCAGGACGCTGCGCACCCGCTGGCGCCTCTGCTCTTTGCTCTTGGGAGTCTTCCTGGTCCTCCACGATGCTCGCACCGGTCGAAGAAGCCTTTCACCATCTCCAAGAAGTTGGGATTGTTGTCCCTGGCCCCGGCCGCCTCGCTGGAGTGGCGTCGAGGGGCCCGTAGGAGCAGGGCTGAGGCCCCAGCCCAGGACAGCTGCAGCCCTTCCCCAAGGTGCCCAAACACGGCAGCGACCGGAGCTGCGTCTTTTAACGGCGGAGCTCAGGGGGTGTGGGGGTGGGTATGAGGAGGAAGAGCGAGTGGCCAGGGTGGGAGTGGCTCTGGAAGCCTCAGGCAGCCTCTATGAAGACCAACTCACCCGCATGGGCTCGGGATGGAGGCCGCCCGCCCTCCCTACCGCGCATGTGCAAGGGTGGAGGGGTGGGTCCTCAATGCTCCTCCAGGTCGGGAGTGTGACCCCCCCCCACAAAAAAAAAAACAACTATTTTTCTCAGAAATCACTAATTATTGGTTGATTCAACCTTTCCCCCTTGTTTGAACAGATCACAGATAGCGACCCCAAAGAGAAACAGTAGTACAGGTCTATTCAGTGAGTTAAGGAAAAGGTAAACTTTGTGCAAGCAAAGTGGGACTTTTTACTGTTTTTTCTTTTGGAGTGCTTCTCAGCACTAAGACATCAAATGCCTTTGATTGAGTCTTGCCTTTGTAGGAAGGCCCACACCCTTTTGCTAATTAGGTCATGAGAGGTGTGTAGCCCTTCAGAGGTGTGGAGTCCTTGAGAGGTATGAAGCCCTCAGGCCCTGAAAAAGGGTACATATACCCATAGGATAACCATTGAACTCAGAATTGAGAATTGAGAACTCTCAGGACTGTGGGAAGAGCGGTTTTGCTTTGAGGAGCGATTTGACCGGATGAGACTCTGGGTAGGCTTGAAAACTCAGATATTCGTGCTTTTCTCTAGTAACTATGTATGTAATGCCTTGGTCAGACAGCCAGAAGCCTGTCTGTTGATTTGTGTTATTTTTGCTCTGTTTATGTAATTTCCATTTCTGTTTTCTCTGAAGTTCAGGGTGCTCACTCCTCCCCCCCAACTAAGTGAATGATATATATATATATATAGTATATAGTATATATATGTTTAATTAAAGTGAGACCGTGAACCCCTTAAAGTTGCTTTTCTTAGAAAAAGATCAAAGAACCTCTGCTAGAAGCCCTCCTGTGTGCTGGTGTTATTGGTCCTTACACAGCCATAGTAGTGGCAAGTAGCATTGTTGTTACAATGCTTAAAAACTAAAAACATTATCATCACAGTCTAAAATATAGGCCAGTACACAAAGAATTGTCTTTGCTATTCATGAAAACTATTAATAGCAAAGAACTAAGGCTTGGCAATAAAACTGGGAAAATTCTGTGGTTGCTAGTTTAATAGCTACCCTTTTTCACATTTTTAATGATCATGAGGGGATGGTGAGTGAGGACGTACTAAGAAGGAACATAAACACTCAGAGGATCAAAAACCAGGCAGTTTATTACTCACAGGCATTTAAGTTTGTATGATGCCTTCAACCCTCAGTCCCATGGGTACACATCGGTGGGTGTCTCAGGAATACAGAGTTCAGATCTCTTGGGTCTCTATGTGACTGTTGATGCTGGGTAGATTCACATGGACTGAAAGGGAGGGGAACCTTAGGAATAATCAATCTGCCTATGGTCTGCACAGTGATTCCCCTTATCAACCACAAGGACACTGTAATTAGTCAAGTTTGACAACCTTACATGCCTGGATTAGATGAATTTTGCCCACCTGACAGTTTGCTAACCTTGCATTCCTCACCCTAAATGAGATTGACCAAGCTAGTTGTTGGGTTGGTCAGTGGGCAAACATATGGTCACTTCTGTTATCTAGGGCCCAGCAATAGACTAATCCTCACAATGTCACTGACATAATACCACACCAATCATCTCAATCATGGGAACAGAGCAGATGAAAGTCAAACTCATATAAATTAGTGCAAGGAACAAAATGGAAAAGAATGGGAAAATAAAGGAAATGAGAAGAGGTAAAAATTAGTAGGTCTCTAAACCCACAGGCTACCACTCAAAAATACTTGGTTCATCCCCTGAGCTGCAGGCAAGTATCTTATTCTAGAGAAGACTTCCATTTCACGGGAGGATAGAGTAGGTCTAATCCTCAGGTGGCCCTCTAGGTCCTTAAGTGCCACCCTTTGATGGAATCCAAACTTCACAGAGCAAATCCCCTTAATAAAAGGGGTTCTGTAAAATTTGGACTCAGACAAAAGACCTCATTCAAGGACCTAGAAGGCCACATGTGGGAAGCCACAAGGTTCCCCAGCCCTGGAATAATTTAGAATATTCAACTGCATTCAAAGCCCTGTCCTGGAAGCTACATTCAAAAATGTTGACTCATGAAAATTTGCCCAAGTGATTTACTCTAACTGCAAAGGTATCACACCAAACTAGTTGAGACAGCTCAGGGTTTGTTTTTTCATCTGTTTGGTTTTTTTACTCACATTTTGTTGGGTTAAAAATTATTATAAATACACATTTTTTTTCCAAGAAATCTTAATTTGAACCTTTTTTTCTTTAAGGAAGAAATTCTCCAGGAATTTTACCAGGGAAAACACAGGGAACTAAATTTCTTAATTAAAAATGTGGGAAAACTGCTTCATCTGTGACATTAAACTCCTAGCAGGAAACCAACACGTGGGAAATTATATATTAGCTCATTCTAAGCACCTGTCTTGAGCTGCTTGAGATCAACATGTAATCATGGCATGACCACCATCTTTCCAGCAAGTATGATTCTGCCACAGAATAACTAGGTTATGGTGGATACAGCACTTCAGATGGTGCTTCACAAGCAGAACTCTTCTTTATTCGTTTTGTTTTCATTTATGTACCATTTAAAGTATGTCTGGAAAAAAGATAATTAGGGCATTGTAAGTACATGAGATATACTTTCCATTCATAGATTTAACATTAAATATAAGTAAAAGAGTAACTAAAATCTTACTTCCTCTGGACAGAAGTTAAAATAATCAAGACTCTCACCGCCCCCTCCCCCAGCTTTTTAAGGGAAAGCGGGTTGTGTATGCCTACTTTCTTCAATTTCAAAAGTTATAATCTTCATACCACTAGGCCACCCATCTCAACATACTTTGTAAATTAGGGTTAGGGAGATAGGGAATAAGACTTATGTATGGTTAACATTGCTTTATTTTGGGGTTGCTTAAAGCCAAATCTTTGGAAACTGGTTTAAAATTTTTTTAAAGTTATTTTTCAGTTATCAAGCTTCCACCCCCCACCTTCTCCCTCCCCTCATTCCCTGAACAAAATTACAGAACCCCTATATTACATAAACATAGTTGATTAGAACATATTCCCATATTGGTTACCTCCTCTAAAAATCAATTTCTTACACTATACGATTGAGACGGATAACATTCTTTTTTCTCAGTCTTCTGAAATTATCGGTGATCATAATTTCACCCTTACAAATTATGGCTTATATAATTTCTCTGAGTTATTAAATCTTTCAAAATTGTTCATTTATATAATACTAATGTTATAATTTAAATTATTGCTTTGGTTCTGCTCACTTCACTCTAATTCAGTTCATAAGAGTCTATCCATATCCTTTGGAAGTCATCTTTTTCCTTATTTCTCACACAAATATTGTGATGAATTCCATTTGAGTGAATAACACAATGTTGTCATTCCCCAATTGATAAGTATCCTTTCGATATCCAAATATTTTTGTACATATAGAACTTTTTTCTTCTTTCTTTGATCCCTTTGGGATATAGGCCTAACATTGGTATAGTTTTTCTGGATAAGTTATTTTTGTTTGTAGACCTCTGTCTTTTGCCTTTTGATATATCTTATTCCATGTACGCTGCTCCTCTATAGGGTAGTTGGTAAAGTCCATGTAATTCCTGGCTGTGGTTCCTTGATGTTTGCATTTCTTCTTTCTAGCTGCTTATATCACTTTTTCTTCTTATGTGGAAGCTCTGGAATTTGGGTATGTTATTTCCTGTGAGTTTTCATTTGGGGGTTTCCTTTTAGGAGGTAATTAATGAAGTCTTGTATTTTGACATTGTGTTCTATTACTAAAATAAGAGCACAATGTGAAAATAGATAAAAATCTGCCTCCTGAAACGCCAAAAGGACAATTCCCAATGATTCTCATTATGTTGTGATCTATTTTCCAAATACATTACATTTTCCTTTATTTTCTCAATTTTGGACTTTCTTTTAATAATTTTTTTGTCTCCTAGTATCATTAGCTTTCATTTGGTTCATTTTAATGTTTAGGGAATGACTAAGGTTAGATTTTGTATTTCCTGTGTTAAGCTGTTGATCCTCCCTCCAACCCCAACTCCAAGTTTCTCCACCATAGTTCTCATTTCTTTTATAACACTTCTTAAAAACTCTTCTAGCAGTTTTAATTAATCTTGACTGTGGTATTTTGTGGTTACTCTTGTGTTTTTCTTGGTCATCCCTGGCATCATACAAATCAGTTATTGATTCATTTACTTTTTTTTTCATTTTTGGCGTGGAGGCCCCAGGAGGTGAATTCTTTTCTACTCCCAGGATCAGTCTGTGCTGAAGCCCTTTCCTTTGTGCTTTGCCTAGACAGCCTCTTCCTTCAGACTAAGTTAGGATACCCTTCCTTCCACCTGACCCCTTTCTTTCATTCCAGACACTGAGGTTCCTCCCTCCTTCTGGGATTGGCCTTAATTGAAGCCCTTTCCTTGGGAGGAAAGAAGAAGAAGGCAAGGCCTTTTCTTTAAACCTTGGTTAAATCCGAGGTTGCCTTTCCTCTGATCAAAAGAGCCTAGTTTCAACTAGGCCTTTTCCAGGGGAGGGAGACCTTCTAATTTTTGTTTAAATCACCCTTTTGAGGTCCTTTTCTTCCACAGCAAGCTAACTGAAATCTTTTACTTTTGTCCCTCTGGGGATGCGCCCTATCTACTGCTTTTCAAGAGAAGCAAGTTGTATTGTGTGATGATCAACTTTGATAGACTTGGCTCTTCACAGCAATACAATAATCTAAGACAATTCAAAAGACTCATGATGGAAAATGCTATCCATATGCAGAGAAAGAACTATGAAGTCTGAATGCAGATCAAAGCCTGCTATTTCTACTTTTTTTTTGTTTTTCTTTCTAGTGGTTTTTCTCTTTTGATTCTTCTTTTACAACATGACTAATGTGGAAATATGATTATGTGATTGCATATATGTAGCCTATATCAGATTGCTTACATTCTTAGGGAGAAGAGAAGGAAGGAGGGAGAAAAAAATTGGAACTCAAAATCTTATAAAAGTGAATGTTGAAAACTAAAAATAAAAAACTTTTTAAAAAAAGAGAAGTGAATTGTATGGTAGCCAGTTTAGTGGCCTGCCAGAGCTGAGCTGGAATGTTTCTTTCTACTGTGCTATCAAGTGTTGTTAAAATATAATTTTCTCAATTTATGCTCTCTTTGTAGTAGCAAAAATAATGGGAGGCCAAACAAGTGCTCATCAGTTGGGGAATGGGCTGAACAAATTGTGGTGTATAAATGTAATGGTATATTTAATTACACCTTAAGAAATGAAGACTATGACAGATTCAAAGAAATATGGAGAGACTTATACAAATAGAAGCAGTGAAATGGGCAGGATCAAGAGAACAATTTCTACTGTGACAACATTAATATGAAGAAAACCAACTTTGAAAGACCTCAGAACCCTAATCAAAGCATCAAACAATTGTGGCAGAAAGGTAATGGAGATGTGCATTTTTAGAGATGCAAGATGAGGTGTACATTCTCAGACATCTCCAATGTGTTGATTTATTTCAGCTATTTAATACATACTTGTTATGATGGAAGGAAATGTGGGGATAGTCGGTTGATGGGCCATGATGGACTGAATTTGTGATTTCATTGATAAATAGGACTCCCAGATGGTTGCTATTTCTTATACAAATGAAGATCCTGGGCACTTTTAATGCAACTTATAGTCTTAGTCACCCAGAACACTGAAGGATTAAATGATTTGTCCAGCACCCTACTAAGTACCAAGCACTGTGCTAAGTGTTGAGGATACAAAAAGGCAAAATACTGTTCCTGCCCTCAAGAAGCTCACAGTCTAACGGCAGAGACAACAAGCAAACAAATATTTACAAACTACATATGGGAAATAATGAACAGAAAGAAGGCACCAGAATGAAGAGGCATTGGAAAATGCTTCCAGTAGAAGGTGGGATTTTAGCTGGAAGTCAGGGAATCCAAGAGTCAGAGATGAAGTGGATGAACCGTGTAGGCATTGGGGACAGCCAGAGAAAATGCCCAGAGCCAAGAGATGGAGTGTCTTGTTCGTGGAATGGCCAGGAGACCAGTGTCACTGGATTGAAAAGTACGTGGTGGGGAGTAAGGTGTAAGAAGACTGGAAAGATAGGAGGGGGCTAGAGAGTGAAGGCCTTTGAAAGCCAGAACATTTTGTATTTGATTCTAGAGGCAACACAAGCCACTAGAGTTTATTGAGTAGAAAGGTGCCATAGTCAGGCCTGGATTTTAGGAAAATCACTTTGACATTAGAGTGGACAATAAATTGGAGTGGACCCACCAGCAGGAATGAGGTGACTGCACCAAGGTGGGGGCAGTATCAGGAGAGAAAGAGGCATATTTGAGAGATGTTACAAAAGTGAAATTGACAGGTCTTGGCAACAATTTGGGTATGGGGGATGAGATAGTGAGGAATCCAAAATGGCACTTGGGTTAGGAGCCTCAGGGACTGGGAGGGTTGTGGTTCCTTCAAACATATAACCAAAAGGTATGTGCAGGCTAAGGCTAGTTCTCTCTCCACTATACTAAGTTGCCTCATATGTGCAAAAAATTCAAAATTGCATTAATTAAAAAAATTTTAAAATGCACAGAAGAAAACAAAAAAGTATAAAAGGGGACAAAAACAGAGTAATTTTGTTAGTACTCTGTTATATCCATCCATCCAACTATCTATCTGCAGATATATAATACACACGCATACACAAGAAGAGCTCAGTTTTTAAATAAAAATTTCTTTCTTTTTTTTGCTATGTTTCAATATGACTATTAAATTCACATATTAAATTACCATAAGCCCAATTAATTTTAATATTTTAAAACTGCTTCAGTCGCTTCCATTCTACTACCAACACTTCTTTTCAGTGTCTCTTGGGTTGAAATCTCTTTTCCAGAACTATGTAAACAAAGGGCAAACTTTCAGTCTCAGAGTTATCTCAAGATAATATCCTTCACTTCTATCTTTTCTGCCTTTTTAAAAAACAGATCTATCTGGGCAGCTAGATAGTACAGCGGATAGACCACCAGTCCTGGAGTTGGGAGGACCTGAGATATAAATCTATCCTCAGACACTTAATAGCTGTGTGACCCTAGCCAAGTCACTTAACCCCTGATTGCCAGAAAGAAAGAAAGAAAGAAAGAAAGAAAGAAAGAAAGAAAGAAAGAAAGAAAGAAAGAAAAGAAGGAAGGAAGGGAGAGAGAGAAAGAAAAAGAAAGAAAGAAAGAAAGAAAGAAAGAAAGAAAGAAAGAAAGAAAGAAAGAAAGGAAAGAAAGAAAGAAAGAAAGAAAGAAAGAAAGAAAGAAAGAAAGAAAGAAAGAAAGAAGGAAAGAAGGAAGGAAGGAAGGAAAGAGCAAGCCAACCAGACTGAATTGAAGAAACTCTTTATGCTGATGCAGACAGACCTCTGCCTGCCCCTAGGAATCTTCGTAGTTTGGCCAGGTTCACTCATTGGGTCTGACTCTGAGGCTACAACTTTATTACACTTTGCCACAGGCTGACTCTTTCCCACTAAACAATCACTATTGCTGACACACAACTTACGGGGTTGGTGGCTGAGAGCCCAAAGAAAAGATTTGGCGGGGGGGATGGTGCAGATGGTGCATTAGGTCACCAGATGAAGTATCTTCAGGGAAGCTTGTTCACCCACCAAGATAATGTTCCTTATTGTCTGCACCAAGTGGGGTGTTATAAGGTGAATGGTCTGGACCCCCTCATCCCCTTCGGATATGGAGACAAAGGACATGCCTCTAAATGATAAAGTGATTTTCACTTCTTGGGTGGAAGAGGTCTTCTTACACCAATTTTCTTGTCTTTTAGCAAAGACTGAACTTGCTCCGCCGCATTTTTCTGAAGTTCAATTTCGTTTAAGCGCTTTAGTTCGTACGCCCTTTCAGTTTCTATCGCTAAAGATAAAAATCAAAATGTCAAATATTTATTAAGTAGCTACTGGGCTAGAGGTTGTTCCTACAAAGATAAAAATAAAACAGTTCCTGAAGTGAAGGAGCTTGTAGTCAAACAAAGGCACATAGATGAATACGTTAAATATATACAAAGTAACTTGGGGAAGGGCGGGGCACTAGCAGCTGAGCGGATTGGCAAAATCTTCGCTGTCGAGATGAATTTTGAAGGAAGCTAGAGAGGCCAAGGAGAGAAAACAAATGGAACATCATGTGTGCAAAAAAAAACAAAACAAAACAAAACAACAAAACAATTTGGTTGGGCTGGGGAGTGTGTAAAGGGGAATAATGTGTGAAAAGCCTGAAAAGATGGGCAGAAGGCAGTCTGTAAAGGGTCTTAAATGCCATATTATGGAGTGTGTCCTTGATCCCAGTGGCAATAGGAAACTCCCAGGGTTTATCAAGCAGTGGAGTGAGATGGCCTGACCTGAGCTTTAGAGATGATAATTTGGTAGCTGTACAGAGGATGGATTGGAGAGCAGAGAGGTTGTTATTGTTTATTCTTTGTTCTCAAAGAGGACCAATGACATCAGGAAGGTGATGTCTCGGCTTGTGAATGAATTGGATTTAAGCGAAGCAGAGCTATGCAAAGTCACCAGCCTCACTCTCCTTCAGGGTCATGGGAGTTCAGTAGCAAGGCATAGTCAAGACAACTGACTATGGTCCACAAAGGAGAGAGGATTTGAGGCAGGGAGACCATTTAGGAGGTAATTGTAATTGTCTAGGTAAGATGTGATGAGAGACCGAACTAGATTGGTGGTTGTATGAGTAATGAGAAGGGAAGAGATGTGATAAATAGGAAATAGACACAGTTTGACTTTTTCATTGGGCATAACTTGGTATAAAACAGGTTTGGTTTTTTTTTTGACACTTAGACAGTCACATCCTGAAAACTTAATATAAAGATTTTTCATCTTCATGAGCCACCACTATGTGCTGGGCACTCAGCCGGAGAACAGTAGAGTATGTATGCCAGTATAAATCCATTTAATCATTTTTTGTTAGAGACTATCTGGATTAAGTTAAAGACATTTTAACCAACAAGAAAAATGTGACAAAATTTACAATTTAGAAGTGTTTAAAGAACTTACTTTCTGCTGTGGGGAGTAGTACATCCTCCGTTTTTTCCCCAAGATTCATTTTAAAAGGAGTGCCATAAATAATATCTTCAAAAAGCGGCACTCCAATACTTGTAATGTTGCTGTACAAGGCTTTTGTAAGCAAAGCTAGCTCCCAGGGCTCCTGACTGTGACAGAAATAAGTGGATACAGTGAATTAGTCAAAATACAAAAATACAGAAAGCTCCAATAAATATACACTGGACACTGAGGCTATTCTGAGGCTTCCCAAGGTTGCTAATCAGGTTAATTGAGGGCATCCTATGTGTAATAATAACACAAAAGTGCATCTGTATGCTGCTCAATCAGAAGAATATTGGGGTGAGCAGGCTCCTCCTGCAATGAGATAGGGGAGGATGGTCGTTTGTTTCTGCCCTTGAAAAGAGCTGCTTTTCGGCGGCCTACCAGCTTCACTAAGTATATGTACATGTCCCCTTTGCCTCTGTAATTCATAGGTAAATAGAAAACAAAACCTAATGGCTTTAGCTTCCCACCAGGTTGTTTTCTGAATCATTGTTCTTGAATGATCACCAACCTTAGGTCATAGAATTATGGGATTTCAGAGGGACCTCAGTTACTATCTAGTCCAATTCATACCTGACAAAGAATCCTCTATCACACACTTAACAAGTGGTCATCTGGTCTTTGCTGAAAACTCCTTAAGTAAAAGCGTCATGCTACTTCCTCCAATGCAGCCCATCTGCTTTTAGATAATTCCAATTATTTGGAAATATTTCCTGACATCAAGCCCTTTTGCCTCTTTGCAATTTCTACCTCTTGGTCCTAATTGGGCTCTCCAGATCAAGCAGAACAAGTCTTAATCCTTCTTTCAGAATGTTGGCATTGTGTTCTCCCCAAGCTTCTTTTGTCCAGGTTAACCAAATACGTTTGTAACATTTGCGACAGAGAAGGATTTTGGTTAATTTTGGGAGTGGTAACACTTTTATTGCTTAAAGCCTCTTTTAGAAACCTGGGAAAATTTCAACATTGACACAAATTCTACACTTGGGAGCATACTGGCCTTACTATATAAAAGAGGATGTTTTGTATTATTAAAAGGAAGATCTTAGCACAAACTATATATTGTGATAAATTATATTCTTAGTGAATAGGATTCAGTCTAGCTCCTCTCCAGATTCCCCAAGGAAAAAGAAGCACTTTGAACTCATTTGGGATTAAAAAGGAAGATGTCAGTTCTTACTTATCACATCTACCTTTTCATCATCCTGAATCTTTAATTTTTAGTTTTTAGTTTTTATGGGTAGTTTGAGATGAGAAGGACTGGAGTCAGGAGGCCCTTGTTCATATCCTACCATTGACATTGAGTTGGAACAAGTAATTTCTAAACCTCATTTTTCTTATCTGTTCATGCTTTGTAAACCTTGAAGTACCATAGAAATATTAGCTAACTAAAATAAAGGTAAAAGGCTCTGCTCAATTCTGTATTCCTGGGTGTCTAATTCCAGGGTATTTATGGGACACAAGTCATTGTAATCAGATCGACAAAGCACTGTTGCCATTGAATCAGTCATCAAGTCATGGGAATACTTCTGTTAGAATGCATTTTCCTTTGAAATGGTGTTTCTTATAGTGAAATTTCACCTGTCATTCAAATTAAGGCCCATATATACCTGAAACTTCAAGAAAGCCACCTTAAATACTGAGTTACTCTAACTTTTCCTAAAGTCATGTTTTTGTGGCATTTCAAGGGCATCTCTACTTATTTCAAAGGCAAATGTTTAAATGTTCCAAATAATATTAAGTTGATTTAAAATATAAATATATGTTACAGAATTACCAGTAGATGACAGAAAAACATGAAGCAAATACGATATGAAAATCCACAAAGATTGCAAACTTAGTATTGCCTATATTCTTTTAAAATTTAGTCTTCATATGACAGGTATGATGTGTAATGTATGACATATGACAAGCCAATGTGTAATATCCGTATAATCCCAAAATATGAACTTCACAAAGACATGCTACAACTGGGAATAGAACAGTGTTGTTGTTGTTGTTCAGTTGTTTCAGTCTTGTGTGACTGTTTGTGACCCCATTTGGGGTTTTCTTGGCCAAGATACTAGAGTGGTTTGCCATTTCCTTCTCCAGCTCATTTTACAGATGAGGAAACCAAGGCAAACAGGGTTAAGTGACTCACCCAGGGCAACACATCTAGTAAGTGTCTGAGGCCAGATTTGAATTCAGGAAGATAAGTCTTCCTGATTCCAGGCCTGGCACTCTATCTACTGTACCACCTAGTACTCATAAGACTCCAGATCACTGAGTTCCTGAGCTTTTATTTCTTTTCTGGTTGATCTTCCTTTGAAAGGTAGTCTCCTTCTGGCCTGAAGTCCTTTCTTTTCAGGATTTGAATAGGGTGGTTCTCACAAACAAAAGATATTTTATATTCACAATTATAGCCTATACCAGAAAGCAATTGGCCATTTTCTCAGTGGCCTGAAAGTGAAGAAGGACCAGCAACTTGTTTGTTTTTTTTTTTAACAGTAGATATGGAAAAAGAAGTGAGAAATATACTGTCAGATGCCACTAGAAAGATGATGGTATTAACAAACTTCATTTTTACCATGAATACCTATCAATACTTACACGTTGTAACAACTTCTACGCAAAATTGATTTCACTGTGTGCTTTCTTGGCAAACCGTATGCCATAGCAAATAATTACAATTTGACCTCTTTCGATGTAAAAATAAGATCTTCTTTTGTCACCCTTTGTCTGAAATGTTCACAACAGAGAGCATTAATGCTAATGTTTTAATGTTTTAATTCTAAACCAAAAAAAAAATACATAAACATTCAAGATAAACCCTGAAAGACTTAACCCTCTTCTTGAAGATGCTACAAGCTACTTTTTTCAGTGTTTACTCTCGATATTACTTGATTATCTTTTCTTTGCTACCATTTAAATCATTCCCTCCCCTCAAACAGGATGTCACGATTGATGGGAAGGCTGAGGTCAACAACACTTGCACCCTGTTAGAAAGATCAAACTATGATTGACTTGCTGGCTAATCTCAGAATCAGAGCTGGAAAGGACCTCGGCAGCATCCATCTTGTCCAGTCCACACCTGAGTCTCCTCCACAATATTTCTGAGAAATGGCTGTCCTCCAGTGTTTCCATCATTACCTTCCCAAGCAAGTTCGCTTAATTTTTGGACAAGTGGTTAGGAAGTTTTCCCTTACATCTTCTACACCCTGCTTGTTTAACTTGTTAGGGCCATACAGAACAAGTCTTCCACATTATAGTCCTTCACATACCTGAGGACAGGCAAATTATGAGCCTGCCCCGTCTTCTCTTTGCCAGGCTAAACATTTCTAGTTCTTTCCAATGGTCCTTGTATAGCACAGTCTCCAGTCCTCTTCTTCCCAACATTCTGATCTCTCCCCTCTGTTTTATAAATGTCCTTTCTAAAATGTGATACCCAGTATTGAACACAATATTCCAGTTGTACTCTGACAGGGGTAGCCCAATAGTTTCCAATTCTGTTAAGTCATTTCAGTTGTATCCAACTCTTCATGACTCCATTTGGGGTTTTCTTGGGAAAGATACTGGAGTGGTTTTGCCATTTCCTTCTCCAGCTCATTTTACAGATGAGGAAACTGAGGCAAACGGGGTTAAGAGGCTTGCCCAGGGTCACACAGCGAGTGTTTGATGATAGAGTTTTACTCAGAAAGATGAGTCTTCTTGATTCCTAGCCCAGCACTCTGTACCACCTAACTGCCCCATTTTCATTATCACACTGTGTTTGTGACCATGATAATGGCATGCCAGAAATGGAATGTGACTTTTACAGGGGGTTATCTTTCTTTCTTTTTACCCCCACCCATTAAAAAATAAAATAAAAGTATAAACCAGATGACATTTCTTCTTCTTCTTCTTCTTCTTCTTCTTCTTCTTCTTCTTCTTCTTCTTCTTGTCCTCCTCCTCCTCTTCCTCCTCCTCTTCCTCCTCCTCTTCCTCCTCCTCCTCCTCCTTTCTTTGAGGCAATCAGAGTTAAGAGACTTGCCCAGGGTCACACAACTAGTAAGTGTCTGAGGTAGCATTTGAACTCAGGTCTCTGTGCACTGTGCTACCCAGCTGTTTCTTAATGTAAAAACTGAGCTTTTTGGAAAAATCACAAGTCTCAAATTCTTAAGAATTTCATCACATTTATTTTCTATGACACCCAGACAAATGATGTGGTCTTCTTAAGGAGAACTAGTGTACCTTCCGAAGCAGCACATCTCACTTTTGGGAATATTCTAATTCTAAGGAAAATTTCCCATATATAGAAAACTGTTCAATTTCTACCCATTGCCCACAGATCTGACTTGCAAGGGATATACTTTCTAGAGCCCAGTCTTCTTACTTCCTAAGGAAATTTACTAAATGACGTTTTCTTGAGTTGTTTTTGTTTGCTTTGGAGGCAGGATCTTCACCCGGATAAAAGCAATTGTGACCTTACAACTTCTGAAACCCGTGGGCCCGGATTCTCCTAGCATTTCCCTTAGCCCTCTCTCCTACCTTTGCTCCCCGCTCCCATCCTTCTGCCCCGCAGAAATTCCCTGATAGGCCTCTCTGCCCCTTCACTCTGCACTTGTGTACACGTGCGCGCGCACACACACACACGCACACACACACACGGACACACGCACGCACCCTTGAACCAGCCCGCCCCAGCTTCCCTACCGATGTTCGCCTTCTCGGAGGTCTCCTTCCGAGGGGGATGGCCCGGTCCTCAGCGCCAGGCAGGCGGAGGCATCAGGCCGGCTCTGTTCAGCCCTGGTGCCCGCACCCTTCTCAGAACAAGTTCTGCTGGGACAGCTCCTCCAAGAGGGTCCCTTCCCGGGGCGCTGCCCGGGGTCCTGCCCAGGCGCTGACGCAGGTAGCCCACAATAAAGGGGCTTTGTGGCCAACCCCCGCATCTGGCGGCCAGTGTCAGGCCCGCAGTGCCCAGGAGTTGGCCCCAAATCTTATAATGTCGGGCGGCAGCTTATCAATGGAAAGAGCTCAGAGCTGGAGAGTCCCAGGATATGAGTTAGAATTCCCAGTTTTTCCACCAGCTTCTGGGGTAGAGTCACTGACTCGGTTTCTTCATATGTAAAACGAGGTGAACTATGCACCTTTTTACAGAGATGGACGGCTATGGATGTGGAATGTTTCTGGATGTAGGTAGGATGTAAAGAGGAATATATTAAGAAATGAAGATAAAAACAAAGAGTATCAATAAAAATATAGAAAAAGAAAAATTGTGGCTATCTCTTTTTTTTTTTTCCACTTTCTGTATTTCCATCAATAATCCTAAACACCCAAAATGAAAGCCACCCTTTTCTCTCTGGTCATATTTTAAGTCATTAGAAAGAATAGTACAAGATTTGGATTGAAGGAGAAAATGAAGGGAGAAGTCCACACAATACAGAGAAAAAAAATTAGGAAGTCAGAGAAATAGAACACATTTTTGGCAATACTGTGTGCAGAGCAGTATCCCAAGGCCCTTGGGGGGGATAGAAAGTTTATCAGCAGTGACCTGGTAAATATTTAACAAATGTATGCCATGACGCACTTTTAAGTTTAATCTGTACGATAGATTTTTTTGGGGTTTTTTTTTTTTTTGGCAGGGCAATTGGGGTTAAGTGACTTGCCCAAGGTCACACAGCTAGTACATGTGTCAAGTGTCTGAGGCAGGATATGAACTCAGGTCCTGCTGACTCCAGGGCCAGTGCTCTACTCACTGCGCCACCTAGCTGCTCCAATCTGTATGATAGATTTGCAGTTTCATGTATAATCATTTTTTTTCTTCTATTCTACTATGTTATGGAAATGCTTGTTTTATTTCTTAAGTTCAGAATAAAATAAACAAAATTTTTAAAAGTTTAATATGTACTACTAACATTTTCCACAACACTTTCTTAAGTCTAGAAAATCAACAAAACAATCATTTGAGTCATGATTTGTAGTGTTTGTGGATTTTTGAGCTGTAAATGCTCACACTGAAAGTTTAATAAGTATCCCTGGAGCTTTTGAAACCAACTCAACAAGAGCATTAGAGAGTCACAAAACCGAGTGGGATGAGAAATATGAAGGGGACGAAATGTTCTAGAGGTAGAATTGATGGCACTGGATGGACAACAAGCAGTGATGCAGTGGAAAAAGTCAAAGACAAACCCAATTCAGTCGGCCAATCAAGCATTTATTCAGGACTTATTATGTGTCAGGCATTGGAAACCATGTGAGTGGTGGTGATGGATAGAAATTATGAAATCAAATATGGAAGTACATTTTACATAAGTACACCTGTAGAATCAATATCATATAGTTTGTCTTCTCAATGAGGGGGGAAAAAGAGGAGGAAAGGAGAGAATTTGGAACTCAAAATTTCAAAAAAAGTTAAAAATTGTTTTTATATGTAATTGGAAAAGAGGAAATATTTTTTAAAAAGAAATTATGGAGTCAAAAAGAGGAGCAGTTGAAAGGAAAAATAAAGAATTTAGGTTTTTTAATTTAATTTTTCACCTAACAAGCATTTATTTATTTTTCCACCACCCTCAATTGAAAATAATAAAAGTGGAACACTTTTAAATAGATGTACATGGTCGAACAAAACAAATTCCTGCAATGTTCATTTCCAAAACTATATGAATTATCTTGAATTCATCATTTGTTTGTCAGGACATAGTCTACAATCATGGTCGGTCATTAAACTGATCAGAGATCTTGTCTTTAAAGTTGTTCTTTAAACAATGATATTATTGTATAAATTGTTCTCCTGGCTCCGCTCACTTCACTCTGTATTAGTTGATATGTTTTCCCCTAGTTTCTCTAAAACTATACATTTGAGTATACTAATAAATAATGGCTATTATTTATTTATGTAGTACTTTAAGGTTTGTAAAGAGCTTTACATATTATTTCATTTGATCCTCAAAACAACACTGAGAGCCAGGAAACAAGCATTTACATAGTGTCAGCTATACGCCAGATACTGTGCTAAGTGCTCAAAAAATATTATCTCACTTGATCCTAATAACAACTCTCTAAGTTCTGTTGTCATCTCCATTTTAGAGTTTAGGAAACAGAAGCAAATAGAGGTTAAGCAATTTGCCCCAAGGTCATGCAGCTAAGTGTCTGAGGCTGGATTTGAATGTAGGTCTTTTTGACTCCAGATCTGGTGCTCTATTCAGCCAATCTATTCTTAGGACATAATTTGTTCATTCATTTCCCTAACTGATGAGCATCCCCTTAGTAGAATGTGCATTAATATGCCTATCTTCCCACAGACCCTTCAGTAATTTTCATTTGCCTTTTTTTGCCAATTTTGTCCATTTGATGGAAACCTCAGAACCTCAGAGTTGCTTTAGTTTTCCTTTCTCCTTTTATTAGTGATCTAAAGCATTTTCCATGTGGCTGTTGATAGCTTATGTGGTGGTTTCATGGTGTGTTGTGGGGTCATCTTGAAAGAATTCACCGACTCCGACCATTTCCAACCCAAGCAAAGGCCTTTATTGAGAGTAATGCCTTCAGGAAGTAGGCTGAGCTCCAAGAAGGAAACCTGCAGCTTAGTGAAACCAAGACAGGGACTTTTATATGGCAAAAGATACAATTACATCATTACAGAATATATGGATATTATGTGGATATTAAAATATAGGAGGGGTTTGATAAGGGATTAGACAGTAGGGGAGGGGTCCTAGCCTTGGTGGAACTGCACATGTGATGACCCACAATGCATACCGAAAAACCCTTGGGGGGGGATGATAATAAGCCTCTCTATGTTATAAGTTCACCTAAAGAATAGCTTTTGCTAATACTGTGCATGTGCCTACTTAAGGAAAGTCCCTTCAGTTGTTTTGGGGTCCACATCCTGCGTGGGCATCCCGATGGTGCTGCTTTCTGATTGGCTGGCTGTTGTGGTCCTATGTAAGATTAGATGGTTGTGGGGGGGCGGAGCCAAGATGGCGACTGGAAAGCAGTAACTGGCGTGAGCTCCCCACCAAGTCCCTCCAAAAACCTATAAAAAAATGGCTCTGAACCTATTCTAGAACTGCAGAACCCACAAAGTGGCAGAGGGAAGCAAGGCTCCAGCCCAGGACAGCCTGGATGGTCTCAGGGTAAGGTTTGTCCCAAACAGAACTCCTAGCCCCCAGCTGAGGGGAGCGGAGCTGAGCCAAGCAGAGCCCAGTGCTCGCGGTGCATCGCGGCGCGACCAACGAGACCAGGAGTGGAGCGGAGAGTGCCCTAGCATGCTGAATTACTGAGCTGTGGCATGTACCAGACCTCACAACCCACAAACAGCAAAGACAACACAGAAGGTTAGTGGGAAAAGCTGCGGGACGGGACGGAGTTTGCGGTTCGACTACCACCCCT
>CM053623.1:300370686-300403274 GCA_028646595.1 Phalanger gymnotis
GCAGCAAAAACTTGAACCAGCCTCCCCATTCCAACATCTTGACAAAAAGACTCCAGGCCCAGAAAGCCCATTTCACAAGGGCAACTAGGAGGCCAAAGAAAAGCAAGAGAGTATTTAGCCAAATCATGTTCACTGGCCTCACGTTCCTGCTCGCACTCGGGTAAGCCCCGCTTCCACAGCTTCCTGCCTCCGCAGCTTCCTGCCTCTGCAGCTTCCTGCCTCCGCAGCTTCTGGCTTCCGCAGCTGCTGGCTTCCACACCTTCCACCGCCATGGCCGCTGCTGAAGTTGTCTCCCGGCTCACCCCTCCTCGCAGCCGAGCTTCTGGCGTTCTCAAGCCCCGCCTCAATGACCAGAGAGCTTGGTTCCCAAGCTGGCCCCTCCTAAGTCACCAATCCACACCCACACAGGTTTCACACCTGACAGGGCCCTGGGCCTGGGGCTTAGCACTTAACAGCTGAAAGTACTTCCACTCAAAAGAAACAAAAGCCATGCTAATGAGACAATTTTGCTTAACAACACAGGCGGTGCTCTACTCACTGCGCCACCTAGCTGCCTCCTACACACTGTTTAAAATCAGCCTTTTTCATCCTTTTCTGAAACAGCATTGGTCTATCTGTTTAATGGTGGCATTAAACATTTGAATAACTATGAATCATATTTAAAATTTTATCCTAATTCTTACTGACCCACGTGGGAGTAATTTCTTTCCACCCCTGGGCCTATGCTAATTTACATTGTTATTCTAATGAACTCTGAAATTTATGGAACATAAATGTACACAGTTGAAAGAAAAGTCTCACACAAGTGAAAAGAATTGAACAAAAGAATATGCATAAAGTACCAGAAAGGCCGAGGAGAGAAGAGAGATGAGTCCTTACTTTGTAGATTAAGAAAATGAGGTGTAGGCAGGTAAGGTGATTTCCTCCAAGTCACATAGGACCAGAGTGAGAACTCAGGTGTGCTCACTCCAGGCCCTTCAGATTCTGCCTTCTTCTCCATGCCGCCTCTCATTTTCTTGTATGTGCATAAAGATAATTCACATTACTTTACACTTATACTTTGTAGTTTGATTTTTGAGGGCCCTCCTATAAACATTTCAGGAAATTTGATAAACACCAGATAAAATTTTACCATCACTTAATTACAAAGTAAACTGCAGTACAGAAATCAGCCCCCATTCACAACAAACTCAGCACTATGGGTAACTAAAGATCTCCAGTCTTATGATAGGAATAAATACAAAGATAGGATTTTCTTTGTAGAAATGGGAAACTTTACTGTAGTTTATATATCCTATTCAGCACATCATGTCAAGAGCTTTTTATTTTAGTAATTAGAAGGACATTGTTGCCACCTAGTGGTATTTAGAGAATGCAAATGCAATGTGCAGTAGGGTATTATATTGTGCTAAAAATTAAATCTAAAATATTTTAATAATATTTTAAATATGGACAATTCCAAAAGAGAAATATACAAAATTTTAAAATGTACACTTAAAAAAATTAATATTCTGAGATCTCACTGCCAGATATATAGGCCAAGAAGGTCGGCAACACTCTGGGTGGTCTACTCTCAATTCAGGTACTAAACTCCTTTGAATATAGAGAACACTGAGGAAAAGAATGTCTACCTGCAGCGCATATCCTTTTTTACTCTGTGGCCAAACCTGACAGGTCAAGAGGCTTACAGGTGCAAGAGAAAATTAAGGAAAAGAAGGAAGTGGAAGCAATTAGCAGGTTTGGGGCCATGGAGAGCAAAATGGAGTTTGAGAGTGGTCAGGAGGAGATTGAAGGGCAAATAATGTCCCCGGAGACTGCTGCACTATGGTGCCATCTTGGGTTGTAACAAGAGAGCCAATGGTACTTTTTCTCTTTCCCTTCTGAGTTCTCTGGAAGAGTGAGATGTATTGTAGGTTATCTGTTGTTTATTCGTTTAGTCATGTCCAGTGCTTTGTGACCCGTGGACCCATACCGTCCATGGGGTTTTCTTGGCAAAGATACTGGAGTGGTAGGTTATTTACTCACTTTACACTCCCTGTTTTTCTCTGGTTTCGAGAATAGATACAGTAGAATGATATTGAAGATGCAGCTCTAACACTAGCACCCTCTTAGCCCAGTTTTAGTATAAAGACCAAATGGGACACTCATAAGTGATTGAACATTTAATAAAGGAGGTTTTCTTTGCCCTAACACAGAGAGAATGTATGACAAGGATACAGTGGGACTTAGCCTCTCTGGACTTGGCCCCCTTTGTCTCTTTCTGGAAATGCATCTAGTCGGTGGGTCATCAAAGTACGGTGACTCTCATGGTCTCAGGTACCCAGCAAGTCTGAGAGGCCCAGACCCCAAGTGAGTAGGACTTTTTTTGCATCTAGCTGATGAGGAGACCTGTGCCAGGGAAGTTGAGACCAGTCAGATCTCAGGGCAGTTTTGTCCTATTACATACCACCCCTTGGTGGCAAGGTGAGGACCTTCTACCATTTAAATGCATATAGGTCTTTTACTGGACAGTCTTCCCAGCATAGGAACCCTATAGGGTTAGAATTGGAGTTGGAGGCATTTAGGGTTAGAGTTGGATTGTTTTGTAAAGTTTGGATTCAGTCAAAGGGCTGTACTTGAGGGCCTAGAGGGCCACATGTGGCCTTGAGGCTGCATGTTCCACACTCCTGGCTCTGGTCCCTGTGATGAGTGCTGCCACATCCCTGCAGATCACAGTAGGTCCCCGAATTCAAGGTGATGATTGTGAACTAGAGTAGCCTTGAAAACATCAGAGCCGCAGCATAGATGTCTCCTCCTGATGTGTAGTGGTGATAATGAGCAGGAGTGGCTCTAAGGCCTCTGAACCAATACTTTAGTCAATAATTCTTTTTTTTTTTTTGTGAGAGTCATCTATACTAAAGTAACTAAGATGTGATAATTGTCTTCATGCAATCTATCCTGGAATCTAAGTTGAAACCAAGACTCTTCCTTAACACCATCCATTCAGCGTTCCCTGGCCCACTTACCAAAACTTCCCCTTTCCCAAGAGAACCACATGAGGGGCATGACACAGAATCTTTTCCCCTTTAGAACTCTTTACAGAGGGGCTACTTCTTTCTTCCATGGTGACTAAATGAGGACTCTACCTCACCCTCATCAGTTACTCAGAATTACTACCAAGTCAGCTAAGGGATCCCTTCTTTTCGAGGTATAAATACATACCCAACATAGTAATTATACTTCCCTATGCTATTAGAAAGCAAGATGCCTCCTCACAATCCCACCCGTTGGTTCCGCAAGCAATTTCTGGGAAGGAGTTTCCTGAACCATCCCAGAGGAAAGGAAGTCCACAAATTAAGGGGTTCCTGAGCTACTTCTCCAAGACATATGGAGCCTTCTGAGGATGCAAGGACCTTGAGGGCAAGGCAGATTTGTGATGGGGACCCTCTGTCATCTGTTCAATAGTAACTAGGGCCCAATAAATGACAAGCAACTGGTTTTCAAAAACAATGTAGTTGAGTGGCTGCTTTGGAGAATTGGAGCTTCAGACACCTAACAGTGACATTCTGGCAACCCCTTGGTGCCTTCCAAAGGTATTTTGGAAGTATTGTACTTCCAAAAAGTAAAGGTATATTGGAAGTAAGTACTCTACTTAGCCTGGTCTTTAGGAACAGAGACCTTCAGAAACGTGGGCCTTGTAGGACTCATAAGGGTCAAAAGTGAGATAGCCTGCCTTAGATCTTGCAGGGCTGCAGCTTGTCCTGGGCCCCATGTGTAAGATAAAGACTTTTGGGTAACTTGGTTAATAGGGGCCGTCAGGGGCCATCCCCTGGTGGGGAATGTGGGTTCTTCAAAACCTGAAGAACCTTCCTTCTTAGATCTCAGGGAAGCAAATATCAGTAGCTTATTCTGGACTTTGCTTGGACTCTTCTGGGTTTTCCTTACCTACTCTATTTCCCAAAGCTTGGCTGAGCAGGCTGAGCTCTGGATTTTCTTAGGACGGATTTCCCAACCCTTGTCTCTTCTATGAACCACTGTCTGATCCAGGACCTCTGCTACCATGGCCACATTTGGCCTGATCAACAGCAGGTAGGGAGTAACCTGGTAAGTGACAGATAGTTGACCTCCCCAACACTGATTAATCAAGAGTGGGAGCTATGTCAGCTTAACTTTCAACAGCGCTACCTGCTTAGGGTGGTTCAGGTAACATTCCTAGGGGTTGTTGAAAGGGCTTGAACAAATTCTGAGCACATTGTACCTCTTTCCTCCAGGAATTGCCCCACCTGGAGCCTCCCCTGAATGATTCTGATGGGGCCTAGCCTTTGGAGGATACTTCAGGCTTGGGTAGGGCTAAAACTGGTGCTTAGTTTCCCTATACAATTTTATTAGCAACCCCATTGCTTTCTTTTTTTTTTCCTGGTGAGGAAATTGGGGTTAAGTGACTTGCCCAGGGTCACACAGCTAGTACGTGTCTGAGGCCGTCCTCGCCACCTAGCTGTCCCTCCATCATTGCTTTCTAATCAACCCTACAGCTTTTTTGTTAGTAGAAACGTTTATTCATATTCTAACATGTTTCCAGAAAAAAAACAACAGCAAAAAAATTTTTTTTCTTCCCAAATACACACTGGTAGGAGGTTCAAAAGGAAGGAGTGGGGGCAGGCCTGTCTATCCAGCCTGGCCTCTCCCCCTTGGGGAAGTTTTGGCAGGAACAAGTGGGTGGGGAATGGCCCAGAAAACAAAGGTGTGGGAAATGGTGCAGCAGCCTAGAGGAAAGATGGGGGCAGGGAGGGTCAGTGTTGAGAACTGAGGAGGAGGAATCTGATGAAGATATGGGATTTGGTCTCTGATTAGCCCACAGGAAACAACTCTTTCATATGTGAAATTTAAGAAAATTTTTGAAGCAAAGAAATAAAAGTGCTCATTATCTAAAAAAAAAAATACCCCAAAGTTATCCCCAAAGCTCCCTCCTGAGGATGGTATCATCTCCCTCTGCCCACCCAGCAGGACAGTGGTCAGCTCTGTGACTTCTTCTCCCACTCCCACAATGTCTATTTGCACTGACAGTATTTGCCCAAGCCACAAATATCTTTACCTCAAACTCAAAATCACCATTTGATCAGCCCATACGCTTGCCAAGAAGACTGTTACATGGAGAACTCACACAGAGCAAGCATTCACATGGTAGTCAGAAGAATCGATACAGGGACACTCTCAAGGTCTCTGTTAAGAACTTTGGAATTGATTATGTGACATGGGAGACATTGGCACAGGACCACTTAGCATGGCGTGCCCTCATTGGAGAAGGTGCTGTGCTCTGTGAGCAAGGCAGAATTGAGATAGCTCAAAGGAAATGCAGGATGCACAAGTTTGGAGTATCTACCCTAAATATTCGCACAGACCATTTGTGTCCGACCTGTGGTAGAACTCTGAGCTTGTGTTGGTTTGATCAGCCATAGTTGGTCACACTGTTACTTGACTCTGGCACAGTGATGTCATTTTGGTCCTCTTTGACAACGAAGGACAACAACCAACCAACCAATCTATATAGTTGTGTTGTTTGGAAAGATGGGTAGCTAAAGTCTGAAGCCATTTAGCAGAGGCTCAGCCCAGAATGCAAGACCTAATTAGCCCAGGCTGGGCATAGGGTGTGGCAGGCTTTGATATGTTTCTGTGTGTGTGGGGGGAGGGGGTTCCCCATTCCCCACATAAATCTCTCTTCTTGGGACTCTAAAAAGTCCTAAGAGAGATCCTCTGGGCTAGAGAGCTTTCAACTTTGGCTCCATTAAACCACACCCCTAGGCACCCGGGGTCCCAGGAATTCCATGGTAGAAGGTCTGCCGTACCCCTGCAACTTCCAAGCAGGGATTCGCTATCTTCTCCTTTCTCTTGAAGGGCAGCTAAGTAGAGGAGTAGAGAGGGTGCTGGGCCTGGAGTCAAGTTCTAATCTGTTCTCATACTTAGGAGCTGTGCGACGGTAGGCAAGTCACTTATCCATGCTTGCCTCAGTTTCCTCATCTGTAAAATGAGCTGGAGAAGGAAATGGCAGAGCACTCCAGTATCTTTGCCAAGAAGATCCCAAATGGGGTCATGAAGAATTGGACAAGACTAAAACAACCTCTTCCCCTTGCAGTGCTAGAATTAAATGTGAGTTTTTCAACCCTGGGGGAGTTTCCTACCAATGGGCTTCAAGGCTGCTCTCCTCCAGTTTCAAGGCTCTCATCTCAGCAGGAATAGGAAATTCTGGGTCAGCAACCATAGGGTGGTGTCCTGGAGACAATGATGCTTCGAGGCCCACCCCCATCAGGAGACATTTGCATCATTGGTCCAATATGGCAGTCCAGGGTATGAAGCACAATCAACAACAGCCTCAGCACTTTCTCTACCCTCTAGGGCAGCCTCCTCCAGCACCTGTCAAACTAATCTTTGCTAGATGGTGCACCGGATAGAGTGCTGGCCCTGGAGTCAGGAGGACCTGAGTTCGATCCGACCTCAGACATTTGACACTTACTAGCTGTGTGACCCTGGGCAAGTCACTTAACCCCAATTGCCTCATTAAAACAACAACAACAAAAAAAGAAACTAATCTATTTGTCTGAGCAGAAATCTACAGGATCAGGAGGGTTCTGTGCACAGCAAGCCAGATGATGTCTCATCATCCACTCATGCCATCCTCCTTAAAGCCCTTTATTTTCAGGGTTCTTCCCCGTGACTCAACCACAATGAAAGTCACAACGGTAGATGCCAAAGATTAGAAGCCAGGCTCTCAAAATGCTGGGAGGAAATGAGGCATTTACAAGGCAAGTCATCAAACATGTCACAAAGGAGGTTTTCTGGCAGCTGGTGGGGCAATGGAAAAGAGCTCTGGGCCTGGAATCAGGAAGAACTGAGTTCACAATTGGCTTCTGACACTTACTAGCTGTGTGACTCTGGGCAAGTCACTTAACAGCTGTCTGCCTCAGTTTCCTCAGCTGTAAAGTGGAGATAATAATAGCACCTACCTCATAGTATTGTATTGTTATGAGGAACAAATGAGATTTTATATATATATATGTATATATATATATAATGTACATATATACACACAAATATAATATACACACATATAAAATATACAGACATGCATATGTAAATATATATAGTATAATATGTACATACACATATATGTATATGTGTGTGTATATGTGTATATATATATTTAATTTATTTAAAAGCATTTGGCATAGTGCCTGGAACATAGCAGGCATTATATAAATGCATACTCTTTTCCCTTCTCTGGTCTTTCAAATGTTAAACTGGTAAATGTGGTAAAACTATTGATAAATAGAAATCTGTTTAGTTCTTTGTTGTATTTTAGTTAAACCTTACTTTAAAGAGCAGGAGTGAAAGAGGCAGATTCTTCTTTGGTGAGATGAAGACAATGCTGTCTTCTTGACTCCAGGCCCAGAACTCTATGCAAGGTGCCACCTTGCTGCCATCACCTATCATTAGCTTGAATTAATTAACAATGCTCCATTAATTATCAATTAATTAATTAGAGGCAGATGGGTGTCCAGCTAGGTGGCCCAATGGATGGAGGACTGGGCTTGGAATCAGGAAGACTCATTCTTATGAGTTCAAATGCCACCTTAGACACTTATGAGCTGTGTGACCCTGGGCAAGCCACTTAATCCTGCTTGCCTCAGTTTCCTCATCTGTAAAATGAGCTGGAGAATAAAATAGCAAAACACTCCAGTATCTTTGCCAAGAAAACCCCAAATGAGGTCATGAAGAGTTGGATATTACTGTAAAAACTCAACAACAACAACAATTGATGAGGGTCCAAGTTGTTAATTGCACTTGATTCCATGTCCTTCCCTCTTCTCCCATCCCTCCCCATTTTTTATGCCCTTCCCCTTAACCTTAAGTGTCTTCTCAGGCTCCAATCTGGGTCTTCTTTTCTTCTCTCTATATTCTCTCTTGATAATCCCACCAGTTCATTTGGGTTGTGCTATCCTTTCTTTATAGATCACTTTCAGGTCTCTAATTTAACTCTATCTTCTACTCAGAATTCTAGTCCCATGTGACATCTCCAAATAGATATCCCCTTGCTATCTCCAAAACAACGCATCCAAAATAGAACTTTTCTCAAACCCACCCCTCCTCCAAACCCCACCCTTTTTTTTGTTGAAGGTAACCCCACTCTTCCAGTCACCAGACAGTTTTGCAAGTTTCTAGTCAATCTCAACTTTTTCTTCTCTCTCACCTTCCTTATCATATCAGTTGTTTGCTTTCATAGATTCTACCTGGGCAACATCCTTCACATCCTTACCTTTCTCTCCATTCATATGATCACAACCCTAGTTCTTTATCTCCTTTATCTGGACTTTATTTGGACTCATTGGGTATCTAATCTCTCCTCTCTCTAGTCCATTCTCTACTACCAAAAGAATTTTCCCAAATCATAAGTAGTTCTGATCATTTCATCCTCATGTTAAGAATGTTTAATGGTTCCCTACTGACTCTAGGATAAAATATATACTCTGTATTTAAAATCCTCCACAATATGGCTCCAGTCTTTCCTTCCAGGCTTATTTCACATTACACTCCTTCATGTACTTGACATTCTAGAGTCTAGAATTTGTCTAGAATCTAGACCAACCAGCCTATTTGCTGCTCCCCAAATTTAGTACTCCGCCTCCCAGTTTCTCCTTACCTTGGAATCTCTGTTTTTAAGGCTTAGCTCATGACTCACATAGTTCTTAGTCATCCCTCCTTCCTCAAATGATTATGCATTTACTTTTGTGTTTAAGTGTTGCATCTCCTGAGTAATATGTAAATTCCTTAGAAGTAGAGAGTATTTTCTTCCTCCAGGTACCTGGCATATAGTAGGCACTTAATAAAGCTTATTGGATTGGAGTGGGTTGGAAGCTACCACACGTTCCAACGTTTGTTGTGTGACCCTGCCCAAGTCACTTAACTTCTGTTTGCCTTAATTCACTGGAGAAGGAAATGGCAATCATTTCAATATCTTTGTCAAGAAAACCCCATGGACAACATTGGCATGGTATAGCCCACAGGGTCTTGAAGAGTCAAACATGACTGAACAACAACAAAACAACAACAATATATATGGAAATGTTCTTTTTTCCTTCCTTGATATTTAACTTCAGGATAAAAAAAGAAAAGGAAAAAAAAAGAAATCTTGAAAGTGAGGTGTTAGGGTTAGGTTGAAACCACCGTATTTAGCTCTGGTGTCTTGATTAGTCAAGAACACTTTTTGACTTAATCGAATGAACAGAGCATGTTGGAAGCTATTGTGTGAGAATGTTTGGTCAAGCCCTAAGCAATTTGTTTAAAAGAGAGAAGCTATCTTAGAACCCCTGGAGGGTCTGGATTTGGGAGGTTAGAGCAAGCACAGTATTTCTAGCACATCTTTGAGGAACAGAAAGATTGAGCTATGCAGAAGAAGAGAGTATTACCAGCAGTGCATTCTTGTTTTCCCTGACACACTGAAGACTGTGGTTGGTAGATAAGTTGAGCTCAGGATATCTCAGCTGCATTCGGGTATCCTCAGCGAATCCTGAACCAGCATGGTGAGTTTTGAGGGGAAAGGTTGGGGAGTAGCTTAATGAGGGATGGGGTCGGGGGCTGAGGACTAGGCTACCTAAGGAAGACCAAACTGGCCCAGGTCAGAAATGTAGCCAGTCAAAGCTCCCATGCTGACTATCAGTGGGATTGGGCTCTTAAGTAACCTCTTAATTTCTAGAGTGGGAGAGATAGGGAGACCAGGACAAAAATAAATAAATGAATAAACAAACAAAGGGAAAAGATAAAGAAAAGAAGAAAGGAAGAAAAAGAAGCAAAATAGCAAGAAGAGTCATAAATAGCATTGTGATATGTGCAGTTCAAATTAGACTATTCTGTTTGTCTTTGTTTAATAGATTCTTGATTTCCCTCCTTCCACTTTTGTCTACCTTAAAGGCACATTAGATGCAATTTCAGAGGACACCTATCCTCTGCTTTGCTCCTTTGTCATAAAATGGTTTGAGCATGCCCTCTCCTCTCCTGAGCTACTCTCTCCTATTGTTGTCTACGGAATTCCTCCTTTTCCACCTTATATTTTCTTATTTATTTTTCTTGACCATCTCTTGATTGCCAGCTTTGTAGTAACTCTCAAACCTCAATCCTGCATACATGTTCCAGCACAGAAGGAAGAAACATCTGTCAGGTGATTCAGTTGACCCAATATTCTGTCTGTTACAATATCATCATGGTTACCCTACAAGGTACTGTTCTCAAAGATCAAGGAAGGGTGAGTATGTTGGAGATACAATCCAAATAGCCCAAACTTGTCCTTAATCATAATTAAGAGATTAATTTTCAGGAATGCATTTAAACTTTTCTTTTTTAAGAACTTGTAGTACTTATATTTTCAATCCAGATAATTTCTTACAAATTGGCAGAGGCAGTTGTCCAGGGCATGTAGTTAAGCAAAGCAGATTGTGGAAGTTGCAACCTTCTAGCAATGCTATACAAACACTGAGTGCCTGCAGAAACAAAGATAAGGAAACTTCGGGTGGTATCTACCCACAAGCCACCATTCCACTCATGCCACTGGGGTGTTGCTCGACTGATATTGCTAGTTTGTCTATGTGGGGAGAGGACTAATTGTTTTGGAGATAAGGAAGGAAGATTTGCTGAAACTTGGAGATGAATCTCATTTCTATTTATTCTGGGCTGGGCCTGATTCAGACTTAAGATTAATATTAGAACAAAATGAGAAATTCATAGGTCCTTCAATAGTTAACAAAAGGAGATTTACTTAACCATAGCAGGAGAAGGATATTCCATGAGGATAAGCAACAAGCATACCTTGAGTCGATTTAGCTGAGGGAAGCTCCCTTGTTTGAGCTGCCCATCTTGATCCACCCACCAGCCTATCAGAGATGGGGCCTGGAGGTCCTTGTGGCTGTTTTGTACTCAGGCAACCAGGAAACAGAGTCCACAACCTGAGCCTTTTAGTCTCCTGAGTCAACTAAGTCTTGAGTATGGTCTCAATACTTTTATTTTTTTTGAGACAATTGGGATTAAGTGACTTTCCCAGGGTCACACAGCTAGTAAGTATCTAAGGCCATATTTGAACTAAGATCCTCCTGATTCCAGGGTTTGTGGTCTATCCACTGTGCCACCTAGCTGCTCCTGGTCTCAATACTTTTGGGAAACCTAGCTTAGCTTGTGTGGGGGAAGAAGTCAGGATATTATTTCTTCCCAAATCCTGCCCTCATGTGAGGAAACTTCAACATACATATTTCATGATACCCCAAACTCTCTAACTTCCCAGTTCTTCAACTTTCACATGACCTACCCAGTCATACAGAAATGGCTAGATGGCTCAGTGGATAGAGCACTGCGTCCAGAGTCAGGAAGACCTGGTTTCAAATCTGGCCTCAGATACTTACTAGTTGTGTGACCCTGGGAAAGTCACTTAACCTCTGTTTGCCTTAATCCATTGGAGAAGGAAATGGGAAACCACTCCAGTATCCTTGCCAAGAAAAACGCATGAGTGAACAACAAATTCAGCCACACAGATGGTCATACTCTTAATTTTGCCATCACCCACAAATGCTCCAATTCCACATTCGTAAACTCTGAAATTCCTTTATTTGATTACAATCTACTGTCATTCCCTCTGCCTTTCAACCACCAATACTGTTTTTTAGTCTATATTGTGAGTTCTAAATCCTTGGCCTCTCAGTTCTTTCCCACCATCACCCCTGTGCCACCTCCCCTCTCCTCCTTTCCCCATCTTGACACGTTGGTAAAACACATCAGCTCCGCATAGTCCTCTTCTCCTGACTTCCTCGTTCTCTTACGGGATTGCCAATCCTGCCTTGCTAAGCCTCTGTCTTAGATCACTCCCCCTATCTACTGCCTTTCATGTGGGGACATATGTGTTTCTGAATGAAGTTGGAGGGAATTATGAAATCACTAAAATTTATGCTGTGTAACCTTAACTGGGCCCTCATTCCTACTAGGCAGTGTGTTCACGACTCCCCAACCATCTCACTATCCCGTGCACCACAATGGCTCTTCCAAAGCTTTTCATTCAACCTCAAACCTCCCATGGCATCCCTTTTCCCCACCCTCTCAGCCAATAACCTTGTCCCACATATTACTGAAAAAAAATTGAGGTCTTTGGCCAGGAGCTCCCTCTTCTCCCCTCTTCTTCTTGTATCACTCAGATGCCTTCTGCCATTAACTCCTCCTTCACCCCTGTTTCACATGGTGAGGTGGCCTTATTCCTTACCAAGGCACACCTCTCTATAAGAGCAAGTGATCTCATTGCATCCTGTCTTCCCCAGCAGATTACCCAATCTAGCATTCCCGTCCTCTTGCTTCATCTTG
Source organism: Phalanger gymnotis (assembly GCA_028646595.1). Classification (NCBI taxonomy): domain Eukaryota; kingdom Metazoa; phylum Chordata; class Mammalia; order Diprotodontia; family Phalangeridae; genus Phalanger; species Phalanger gymnotis. Next base: position 300,383,050 of record CM053623.1, read on the forward strand.
TCTCTTCCTATCTATTCACTGCTTGCCAATCATTTGCAAATGTGTCAATGTCTCACTCATCCTCAAAAAACCCTCATTTAATTTTTCCATCCCCACTTTCATCCTATAGCTCTCCTCCCTTTTGTGACTCAACTCCTAGAGAAGGCTGTCTACAATAGATGTCTCTCACTCTCATTTAAAGAGTTAACTCTACAATGTGGTTTCTGACCTCATCATTCGAGTGTAACTGCTCTCTGCACAGTCACTAATGATTTTTTAATTGTCAGATCTAAGGGCTTTTTTCTGTCCTCATCTGTAACCTTTGATATTGTCAATCACCCTATTCTCCTTGATACTCTTTCTTCTCTTTAGGTTTTCAGGATATTATTCTCTCCTTGATGTTCGAGTGTTCCTTCTCAGTCTCCTTTGCTGAATCTTCATCCAGGTCATGTCCACTAACTGTAGGTGTCCCCTAGGTTCTGTCCTGGGCCCTATTCTCTTCTCCCACTTCACTATTTCACTTGGTGATCTCATCACCTCTCATTAATTAAATCGTCTTTATATCCATGATTCTCACATCCACTTATTCACTATAAACCTCTCTTTAAGCCTCTAGTCTTGCATCTCCAACTGCCTATTGGACATTTTGAACTGGATGCCTCATCTTAAACTCAGCATGTCCAAAACCGAATTCATTATCTTTTTCCCCAAACCCCAAGAGCTCCACCATGCTCTCAGTCCCCCAGGCTGGCTATCTAAGTGTGCATAAAAAATTCGAGAGACATAGTTTCTGGGTAATTAATCATTTTATTAATCATGCTAGCATATAATTAAGAAAAGGGTCAGTGGCACTCTCAAATACCTAAGACCCCTCACAGAAACCCACTCAAGTCTTATATGCTCTTGGAGGAGTGGGTGTTCCTGGTGGTTGACAATTTAATGGGAAGAATGAATATTATAATGAGAGGGAGACCTAGTCTAATAAAGTGTTGAGGGACTTGACTCTGATCATTCAGTCTTGGTCAAAGAGACTTATCTAATCCAGGATGTAGCTGATTGGCTCAGAATGAATGTAAATAACAATTGTTCCTGTTTTCACCAAAAACCCTGAGCATCTTCCCCTCCCAGATCTATTTTTTTAAAAAAGAAGCCATTTTCACCTCATTTTTATTAAGCCTCAATCACTGAATACACTCTGCTACAGTCAAAGTGAAACTTGTTAAAGACCTTAGCTTGAAAAGGCCAAGGTCCTCCACTGCATCCTGGGCTGTCTCCAGTTGTCCTGATCTATATCTGGCTACTGGACCCAGATGGCTCTGGAGGAGAAAGTGAGGCTGGTGACTTTGCACAGCCCTTCCTCACTTAAATCCAATTCACTCTCAGGTCATGGCATCACCTCCCTGATGTCATGGTTCTCTTTTAAGAAGGACAAACAGCAGCAGCAGACAAAATGGAGAATCCACTTTTCCCCAGACTTGTCTAAGTAAAACACAATGGGCCAGAATCCATTAATTCACCTAAACTAAACTTTCTTTGCCTTTCGAACAGATCTGAGTTTTCCCTCTCATTATCAAACCTTCACTCCGAAGGCTGCTTGAATAACCTACAGGACCTGATTTCTTAATGAGGAAGTAGAAAAGGGGAAAAACCTTAGTCTTAATTCAATAACTGGTGATTAATACCATTCCTCTCACATCCTTGACTCCTCACTCTCTTTTACCTCTCTCCACAATATCCAATCTGTTGCTAAGATTTTTCAATTTTGTCTTTGCATAGGCCCTCATCACCTCATACCTGGCCTATGGCAATAGCCTTCTGATTGGTTTCTCCCCTTCCTGTTCAACTGTCTAAGAAATCTTTTTCAAGCACAGATCTGACCACCTCACTTCCTCCCTCCTCCTTCCCCCCTCCCCCCAATAAACTCCAATGGCCCCCTATCACCTCCAGGATCAAATATAAAATCCTCCAGAGTTCCCCCCTCCCAATATTATCAGTCTTCTTACACCTTCCCTCAAATACTTTCCATTCCAATGACACTGGCTTCCTGCCTGTCTTCAAACAAGGCACTCCATCTTCCAGCTTCTGGCATTTTTCCTTGCTGTCCTCTATCCCTGGAATGTTCTTTCTTCATCTCCACTCTGGCTTCTCTGTATTCCTTCAAGTCCAGCTAAAACTCCACCTACCGGAAGGCTTTCTCATCCTCCTTCATTTAATTAATTTGTAAATAGTTGTTCACACGTTGCTGCCCTATAAACTGTAAACTGGCCACTGGACCCAGATGGCTCCACAGGAGACTTTGCATAACCTTCCCCCACTTAAATCCAATTCACTTGCAGGTCATGGCTTCACCTTCCTGATGTCATGGTCCTCTTGGATGAAGGGCAGCAGCAGACAAAAGCTCCTTGAGAGTAGAGATTGGCTTTAGCCAATCTTGAACACTTAGCACAATGCCTAACATGTACTAAGGGTGCTTAATAAAATTTATTGACTAACTAGTTAACTGACTCTTAAAGTGGTACAGTGGAGAGGATTATAGGCCTGGAATTAGAAAGACTTGAGTTCAAATGTGACCTCAGACACTCACTACCAGTGTGACCCTGGGCAAGTCATTAAACCTGTTTCCTCAAGTATAAAATGGGGAAAATAAAAATATCTACTTCTCAGCATTGTTGTGAGGATTAAATGAGATAATATTTTTTATTTATTTACTTATTTTTAAGATAGTATTTTTAAAAACAGCACAGTGCCTGGCATATAATCACTTAATAAATGGTTATTTCCTTCATTAATAATTTTAATAAATATATTTGTAATTCTATAGAGACAATAAATATATGTTATATTCAAATTGTTTTTCTTGTAGAGAGAGGGCTAGAAGTATCTAAGTTTCAGAGGTTTGCAGAGAGAAACTCCAGGTAGGGGTGAACATGAGCCATGCTGGGGCTGTCACAGGAAAGGGTTTTTTCCTGTGCCAAGATGGGGTGCTAGTGCATTTGTTGAGGGTATAGGGACTATGCCCCTCCCTTGACATTTGGGGTTCGGATGCAGAAACACTTTTATTTCTTATAAAACTGTATTCTTCAAGCTTTTAGGAATTTCTAGAGGGAGGCATCATCATCTGATGTTGATATGATAATAATAATAATATTTCTATAGCATTTTAAGGTTTGTATCACATTTTACATGTATGATGTCTTCAAATCCTTAGAACTGTCTTGTTTCCCTCCTCATCTCTACTTACTGCCTTCCCTCGCTGCCTTCAAGTCAAAGTAAACTTCACCCATAGGAAGGATTTCCCTGTCCTCCTTAATTCCAGAGCCTCCCCTGGAATTGTTGTTGTTTATTATTGATGTTGATTATTTCTAATTTATCTTGAATACAGCTTTTTTTTTTAAATGAAAAGTTTTTTTCATCAATACAAAAGTAAGGCACAGAAAGTCCTCTCCCAGGACTCAAGAGGTGATGGTGGTCTAACTCTTCAATAGAGTTGGGGTCACTCTTTTCTTGTGTCTTCCTTCCTCTCTTTCTTGGTGGGATGTCCAGGCCCCAGAAGCCCAATGACTGTGTTGAAGATATTGATGGGAGTGGAGCCACCTGTGTTTAGGGATGATTTTAGTCTAAACCCTGGAACAGATTCACCTGCAGGTCAGGCTCAGGCAATGCAAGGTCCCAGAGAGGGCGGGAGCCAGATCCCAGGATCTCTGCCATCTCCTTGAGCTTCCTAACCTTCACTGCTGCCATCTTCTCCACCTTATTCAGCTCCAGCTCTATTTGGGATGTGGGGTAGGTGAGCTCCTGATCCTGGGCTTTCTGCCCCAATCTGATAATGCTGCTCATATTGGTCTGATCGGCCACAGTCGGATACATTGAATCTTGACTCAAGCATAGTGATGTCATTTTGGTCCTCTTCAAGAATGAAGGAGAACAACCAACCAACCAACTCTGCCTCCATTTCTATGGCCAAGACCTCTGCTCAACTTGGCCGGGAGACTGGCCCCTTCTCCCTCATCCAGAGCAGCCTTGGCTGAGGAATCCAGTTCTGCCTTAGCACCCCAAGTACTCTCCACTCCAACTAGGAGCAGCTACTTTTGGGCTTCCTCAGTTTCTGCTTGGTCTAAGACCTGCCTCCTGCTCCAGGTTCTGAGCCTCATGTATGGCTGCAGTTTCTTGGGAATTGGTGGTGATTTCAATGGCCACCTGGACACTTTGCTACGAGGCATCCCGGGTCTGCTGGTCCACGGATTCTTAGTATCCGCCATTATGCTGATGAGGAAGCTGGAGCTGAGAGAGGCCGAGGACTTGCTAAGGTTACACAGCTGAGAAGTGGCCAGTTCTCCAGCCCTCCATCCACTCTGCAGGCTGGCCAACCCAGCCCACAGAATCAGGGGACCCAGGTTCCAATTTTTTTTTATCTTTGACATTTACTAATCACATGACCTTGGGAAAGTCACTTCCCATCCTTAGGCCTCCTTTTTTCATTTCTAAATTGAAGGGGATGGGATTAAATGGCTATCTGTGTGACATTAGGCAAATTACTTCACATCCCTAGGTCTCAGAGTTTTCATTTGTAAAATTAAAAGTTTGGGCTAAAGAGCCCCAAGGTTCCTTTTAACTTACTTAAATTCCTTTTAACTTACTTTTATATTCAGGGATTTGTTGAGCATGCTTTGCAAATCTTAAAGTGCTATATAAATGCTAGCCAATATTATTATTATTATTTATTAATAACGCCGTAAAGATAAACAATTTTTAAAAGCTTAAGAACTTTGATCAATGCAAAAACCGACTGTGCTTCCAGAGGATTCATGCTGAAACGCGTTACCCACCTCCTGACAGAGAGGCGATGGACCCACGGTGCAGACTGAGATGTTTTATTTAGATGGCCAAGGACAGAATATGTTCTGTTCAACTATGCATATTTATTGCAAGGGTTTTATTTTTCTTTCAAAAGAAGACAAATGGGGGGTGGGGGAGAAAGGTGGGAGGGAGAGAATGTAGATTTTCATTCTTTGAAAAAAATAAAATTAAATAAACCACAGATTGCCTCAGCCCCTGTCTGGTTTTTCCCTTTCCCCCCATGGGGGAATCATGTAACCCTGAGGGGAGTGATCTTTCTCCAACCCACGTCCACAGATGCCATGGGGTAGTCAGTGGAACTCTCTCTGCTTGATGGGCTTGAGCCTAGTCCCCTGGATGCCTTTAGTTTTCTTTCCTTGATTGAATGTGTCTGAACCCTGATCTTGGAATAGACATTGGAGGCAACCTTGTTGTGAGTTTAAGAGGTCAGGAGGTCCTGGGTCTCTCAATCCATGTACTTCAGGCAACAATCTCTGGTGAACTTTGTGCATTCCTACACACCTGGATCAGAGGAAAGGAGAGGAGAGGAGAAGAGAGGAAGGGAGGGAAAGGGAGAGGAGGGGAGGGGAAAGGAGGGGAGATGGCTAGGGATAGATAGGGTGCAGGGAGCTAGCCTCCCTGGCCCCAGAAGCAGTTATAATTGTTAGACAACATCTCTGGGCTTCCGTAAAATCTGTAAAATTAGGGGGTTACCTTTGTCAACCCCTAATGCAATCAGATGATCTCTGAGGTTACTTCCAGCTTTAAATCTAGGAGGCTAGGACACTTAAAAACCAAAACTCTTTTCCAAGGAGTTGTCCTTAATAAAAAGGTGTGTCTGTCTAGTGCCAAACATTGCTCTATAAACACAAAACATTCTGCTGCCAAGGAGGAAGGGTGTGGTGATTGCTTTTGAAAGACGAGTGTCACAGGACCACATCTTTCCTGGTCTGGTTTCAAACAGGTGCCTGGCTAAAGCACTATTGTAAATTCCTGGAGCAGAATTGTCATTTGAGATATTTCCGAAATTCCTGGTTGAAAGTGTTTATTACATTTCAGCAAAGAGTCTGGACTTAGACACCAGACACAGAGTCAGGAAGAAGTGAGTTCAAATTTCGCCTCAGAAATTGACCGTTTGACTCTGGGCTTCAGTAAACGAGAATAACCATAGTACTTGCCTCTCAGAGTTGTTGTGAGGATAACATGGGATAATATTTGTCACGTGCTCTTGCAAACCTTAAAGCTACGTAAATGCTATTAATAATAATAATTATTATTATAGTTTAATGATATCAATAATATTAATTATTATTATTTCCTTATGGATCCCCATGCCTTGTTTGTCAAATCTGTCATTGTTTTCTCAAAACGAGATTTATTCCACAAAGGAGAAAAATTTCCTTTCATTATTGTGAGTAAAAAAATTTCCCCCTACTTTGTGAAACGGAATAATGTCCACTTTATTAAGTGTTTAATAACTGAATTACCACAGGTATCCAACCATTATTCTTAATTGCTCTTTTTCATATTCTGGAATCCAAGTTATAGAAAACCAAAAGACTATTTGGCCGATATTTCAAAATCTCAACTATCTTGAAGTTAATGTTCTTCTCCATTGTTTGTATCAGTCTTAGTTTTATTGGTATCTTGGTATCCAAAAAAAAATTTTACATTTTCTTCATTACTATCTCTCCTTTTCCTGAGCTTGTAACAAAGATTAAAAAGAAAGAGAAAAAAAACAGTTCAGAAAAACCAAGCAGCACAATCCCCGATGGCATATTAATATACACTTGTCTTCATTCTCCAAATGCTGGTGTTGCTGTTAGGTGTGGTTTTGGCATAGTTTCCCTTGTACTTCAAAACTTAATTTTCCATACCAAAAAAATATTAATAATTCACCCTGTTTTCTCTGGAACAGCTTTAGAAGTGGGCGGAATTTTGAACAGGAGGCTGTCCTACTTTTCCAGGAATGCAACTCAGTACAATGCTAACAGCATGACTAACTCATTCCATGACACAATTCTTTTTACCACTTGCTTATGTGGTGTTTCACTTATTTTTGAGAGGGAGAACTCAATGCAAACCTACATTTTGTTTTTCAACCTGTTTATGATTATTTTCATCATGCCATTTGTGAAGAAATCAGTCAGCTCAAGATGACACTCTTAAGTGTTACAACTACTAGCCAATAGTTAACAGGAATATCATTCTATGATTGGCTATTGGGTTATTCGTCCAGTGTTCTGAGATGCAGTAGGATGAACCTGTTCTGCCATCAGTCAAATCTGTTCATAAAACTTTGAAGTAAGATTCATGAGAAGATAAAGATGTTAAACTGTTCCAGCACCTTAGCATGTCCTCACAATTTGACAGAGGAGAAGTTAAAAAGAGGTTTGGGCGATGATGGGAACCTGAAGCTTATTTTCTCGGTGGTTTTGGCTGTAATGATGATCTTGGTGATGTTTTCTCTGGGATGCACTGTGGACATCAAGAAGTTATGGTCGCATATCAGAAGACCCTGGGGGATTGCTGTGGGTCTACTATGCCAGTATGGGCTGATGCCTCTCATAGCCTACCTCTTGGCCATTAGGTTCTCTTTGCCACCAATTCAAGCTGTCACAGTTCTCATCCTGGGTTGCAGCCCTGGTGGAACAATCTCTAACCTTTTCACCTACTGGGCTGATGGAGATATAGACCTCAGGTAAGGCTATATATAAGGTGGTGTTTCGATACAAATTATTTAGCTGGGAATTAGGATTAATTTCTACATGTAAGATAACATATCTAATTTATGAGTATCGATCTTCTTTGTAGGGTGACTTAGATCAGTGGGGTCAGACACACTGTCTGTGACTCGTATGGGGTCAGCAATATTCCCAAGTTTGGGCCTGAACTGGATTAAAATGGCATTGGAAAATATTTAACAAAATACATAAAAATACAATGAAACAAATAATCATACATTTTAAAACTGTCAATATGCTGGCAGCAGGGATCTTCACATATGGTATAGTGGCCCCATTTCTACTTGAATTTGACACCCCTGGTGTACAACTTATTCAAATACTAGTTCCAATACTTACTAGCTATGTGACTACAGGCTAACCTTCTAATATCTCTGAAATGGAATGATATTTCTTGCACTATTGATTTCAATAGAATTGTGTAGGGAAAAATGTAATTTGGATACCTTGAAGTAGCATTTAAATATGCTAGACTATTAAGTTCTCTTTTAGAATAATTGCATAGATTTGTTTAGCTCAGGAGAGAAAGTACTAACATCAAGGCTTGAATTAAGGCACAAAATAGCCTTTCCTAGCATAGTCGTAGGTCGTAATACTTTATTGGCCTCTGTTATTAAGTGAAGTTTGTATATACATGGGAGAGGAGGCAAAACTTCGCTTTGTCTGGGCCCACAGTGTCCAGCTCCAGAATTTCAGTGGCCAGTGAATCCTAGTACAATGAGCAAGGTGGGTGGAACAGACTCTCATCAGGCCCTCATTAAAAATGACTTAGCTCTCTTGTAAAACAGAAATAAGTTTCTGGTTCCCAGTGTTGAAGCAGGAAATGAAAATTTCATTTTTCATTTTAATTAATCTGAGCTAATATATCTGAATATGTTCAGGGGAACTAAAAAAAATTCTTTGAACCATCCCAGTGACTTTCTTTTTTTAAATTGTACCTAAGTTTTTAATTAATATATTTTGTTTTTACATTATTTTCATTTCAAAATATATCCCTCCCCCTTCTCTATCTAGAGAGTCATTCCTTAAAAGAAAGAAAACAAAAGAAAGAGAACAAAAAGTAGGTCAGTAAACCTAAGTGACAGTGACTAAGTCTGATAGTATATGTAGTATGTCATACCCAGAGCCCCCCAATTCTGCAAAAATAATAGGGAGGTTCACTTGCTTTGTTTTTTATAATTTTCTTTTTTTAAGTTGACAAGCATTCATTTTCTTTCCTTCCCACCTCTCCCTGTTTCTATCAGCTGGAAAAAAAAAATAAAAACAAAACTGTTGCAACAAATATACATAGTGAAACAACAAATTCCCACATTGGTCAAATCCAAAAATATATTTCTTTTATGCAATTCAAATCCCTCACCTCTCTGTCAGGAGGTGGATGACATGCTTCATCACTCGTCCTCTGGAGTCATGGTTCACTGGTTCACTGATTGGTGTTGCTAAGTCTCTCAAAATTGTTTGTTTTTACAATGCTGTTATTATTGACATGATTCTTTTGTTTTCCCTCCATTCTGCACATCTGTTTTTTAAGTGGATAGGGGAGTTAAATGCCACATACATCTCAGTTACATTCCTGAAGTGATGGTTCTCGAGTCATATTTCCTATGCACTTTCAGTAATTCTTATCCCTTATTAAAGAAACTTTGTTAGGTCAAAGATAAAATAATAGACAAAATGACACGGGGCATGAAATTAAGATAAATATTCTAGGTTTTTGCTAGTGGCTTTTTAAAATATTGACTTTAAGCAACTGTTTTCAGGATGAGAAGTTATACAAACATTTACTTAAAAATATCTTGTACTAAAACCTGGAAAGACTTAAATGAACTGATGCGTGGTGAAGTGAATAGAACCAAGAGAACACTGTACACAGTAGCAGCACTATTGTTCGATGAGGAACTTCATCTTTGATGAAGAACTTAGCTTTTCTCAACAATACAGTGATCTAAGACAATCCCAAAGGATGAGTGATGAAGCGTATTATTATCTGTCTCCAGAGAAAGAACTGATATTGATTGAATAGAGACTGGAGCACGTTATTTTTCAATTTCTTTCTTTTATTCAAATCTTCTTGTACAAAATTACTAATATGGAAATGTTTCACATAATTGTACATGTGTAACATATATATGATTGCTTACCATCTCAAGGAGGGGGTAGAGGAGTGAGAGATAGAATTGGGAATTCAAAACTTTAAATAAAATTAAAAATTGGGGAAAAAAGAATATCTTGGACTTCTAAAATATGCTTTCAAATTTACACACTGTTCTTCAAAAAGTTTTTTTAAAAAATGTTTTGTTCTACAAATATCAAGCTGTGTGCTCATATACATACTGTTCATTTGGACTTTTACTGCATTGGGTCAATCATAGCAAAATTTATTCTTTTTTTAACGAATAGTATTTGTGATAATAAAAAAATCAGATCACTTGTAAAACGGTAGCTGAATACTGTTAACCACTGAGTGTTTGCTGAGTACCTACTGTGTTCTAGATATATATATATATACACATATATATACATATATATTTGATTATATATATATACATGCATATATATATAATCTGAAATTACAAACCTACCATAAAATGCTCATTTGAGGACTTTGAGAATGTCTGTTGTACAGTACTGGGTGATTTGGGGGCAAAATTTCAGGCCTAAAAGGAAAATCTTGTACATACGTATTCTGTGTACATAAGACTCCTTTCCTGCTGACTTGCTGATACTTCAAATTCCAGTTTCTTGTACTTAATCCAAAGACCTTCCAGTTTTCTCTTCTATTAAGTACTAATAACCTTGAGAAACTGAGACTTTCTTCCTATGTGGGCAAGTTACTTGGCCTCATCTGTAAAATGAGGAGGTTAGACCAGGTTTCCAACAACTCTGAATCTATGATCCTGAGATCTTCAGCTGTCATTTGCACCTCAGTACAAATGAGTTACTCCCTTCTTTTAAAGATAATAGGTTTGATACTGGAAAGAGTGGTGGTGAGAATGTAATGATACTGAGGTGGGAGAGATGGAAAGAGAAAAGGAGCATCCTCTGTGAGGGAGTGGGAAAGAAAGATGAGGAAAGAGAGAACCAAAAGGGTAGCTAAGGACATTGACAATTCTTTGGTTATATGCAAAAACAAAAATAAACCCAACAATGAAAACCCAAAAAACAAAACAAAACAAAAAATACTTCTTGTAAAAAAGAAGAAGAACCAAATGGGTTCTAAAAGATTTATCCAATGCTTAGAGTTCTCACAAAATTAATAAATCAAGGTCCTGATTGCAATGATGAGCCTTGGAGTTAGCCAGAAGTAATCACCATTTCGCCAGATGTGTGAATGTGGCATGATTGATCAGTTACTAATGATAGATTGTGGATAGGCTTTCACCGTGTCAACCTAATGGACATATGTGGTCATGTAGCAATGACCACTGGTTATCAGAGTGAGAACAACTCATATCTAAGTTAACTAGCTACCATCTAATATTATGTTTTACTAATTTTAGTTCAGTATGGTTGCTCTTTGACATTATCATTGAGCAGATGATGAATATTCTTTAAAGTGTTATATGTGCTGTATGGTCACTCCTTATATTGTACTATAAATTCTGGGACTCCAATTTGTGGGAAAGTGTATTATTTATCATCTGTCCTTTGGGACTGAGATGGTCATGGCTTTCCATTTTAGTTCATATCCCTATTTTAGCATAATGCTGCTGAATTTCCCTGTACCATTACTTTCCACTTATAGTTTGGGGACAATCATGACCCTTTTACTAGTACAAGTGGTGTCTTGTTGGAGTCGTTTTGAACAAAAATTCCACTATGGTTAACCAATGTAGCTACCTACCTGGCTGCATTCTCTGATGTTTATGCAATACTGGAATTTCTTGTCAGAGATATTAAGTAGTCTCTGACTTCTCACGCTCTTCACAGAAGTTCATTGTGTAGTTTTTCTGTCTCTGTTAATACTTACAACAGCTGGCACCACATCAAGGTTATCCAGTCTTATTTAATGATTTAAAAAGAATTTGAAATGCTCAAAGTATTGATTTTATGAAAATTTCAGATCATGCTCATGCCGTCATTTTTGTGCCATTGGTCTAATTAAAAGCCTATGCAATATCTCTCCCAAATTGTGATTCTTCCTGTTCAGTAAGTTTACTCTGCTCCTTAAACCAGAGAAGGAAGAAAATTTTGGGGGGTCATGCTAATGTGGCTCCTTTGACCTGCTGGAGGTTAGAAATTTAAAGAGCATTGAATGGAGGTTGTGGGGGAAGATAAGATGGAAAACCAAGGTGTGTAGTCTTGTCAGGCTCATAGACAGAGCCTTATTACTTGCACTGTAGCATGCATTGGGAAAATGGGCACCCATGAATTCCCTCTTCCTTATTCTTCCCCTCTATCCAGTCATTTGGCCTTTGTAGTTATTATACTGTCTTTCTCTGGGTGATCTGACTCTTTAAAGAAGCATAATAATCATAATCTTAATAATAGTAATAACTGCTATTATGAAACACTTTTTAAAGATAGAGGTCTAGCTGAAATTAAAACCCAGTCAGAACAGAATGAATTATCCATTATCCTCTCTGCTGTCAGGGTTGTCCCAAAGATGCTTTGAGCTCCTGTCATGAGATGAGCCAGTAAATGCCAATACTTTCATTCAGTTACAAAAGGCAGTTACTTTATCTATGGGTGTAATAGTCCACAGAAGATTACATATTTAAAAAAAAATAGTGGGTGTTCTTGGCTGAGCCTGACTCAGGCCAGTCCCCTGGGAGTTTAGGTGGTCATTGGTCACTCAGTGAACAAAAGGGGTAAGTCACTATAGCAAGAGAAGGGTATTCAACAGGGATGAACATTGAGAATAATTCGAGTTGATTCAGCTGACTGAAATTCCTTGTCTGAGTTGTCCATTGTGATCCACAAGCCAAGAATCAGGCACATCCTAGAGCTCCTTGTGGCTGCTTTCTATGTCCTGAGGATGGTCTTAATCCATTATAAGGACCAACTAGCCTCATTTGTATGGGGCTGGGGGTAAGGAGAGAATTCTTATCACAGTAAGATATTCTGATTTATTACCGGATTGTTTCTATCTGAAATCCTTTGAAACATATGAGAGGAATGAGGTGGATGATGACAATGATGATGATGATGATGACGATGACGATGATGATGATGATGATGAAAGACAGAATGTTGTACTAGGCTGGCCTTGGAATCCTAACCCTAATTTTTCCTAGATTTTAGACTTGTCTAGCTGATTTTTTTTAAACACAAAGTATTTTACATTTATACCCATTCAATTTTATCTCCTTAGATTTTATCTGTCTTCCTAGTTTGCCAGGAAATTTCTTTGTTGTTCCCAATTCCATCATGTACTGTTAGCTTCCCTTCTTTCATGCCGTATTTGCAATTTCATGAAAATTTCATAGATAACTCTGATCTATGCCTTTATTCACCCAAATCACTGTTAGCAGTGTTGAAAATGATAGTATCAAGAAAGCAGCCATGTATCACGCCACTGTAGACCTCTTTCCAGATTTGGTTACTTGTTTGTTTGTTTGTTTTTGTGGGGGGGAATGCAGGGCAATTGGGGTTAAGTAACTTGCCCAAGGTCACACAGCTAGTGTGTCAAGTGTCTGAGGCCGGATTTGAACTCAGGTCCTCCTTGCTCCAGGGCTGGTGCTCTACTCACTGTATCACCTAGCTGCCCCGCATCTGTTGATTAAAATGCTGTGGGCCTAGCTGTGCATTCAAATTCCAGATTCACCTAGAATGAAATATCATCTTCCCCATATCTCCCTTCATTTTGTAGTGAAAGTGAAAATACTCCTCAAGTGCTTTGCTGGAATCCAGGGAAATCATATTTATTGAATTTTCCTGGTTTGATTACATATCTGATTGGTTTCCAGTCTTTAATAAAAAAGGAAATGATGTTAGTCTACTCTGACTTGTTCCCAGAGTCATAACTAGCCATTTTGGTACCTGTGGGCAGTCACTGTTTTGTGGTAAGAGGAAGATAGAAACCTTGGAATACCTCCCTCTGCCCCTCAAGCCTAAGGCTACGTCTGAGGAGTCAGGGGTGGTAGGGTAGGACCCTTAAAGACATTCCTCAGTGTGTGTATGTGTGCGAGGCGTGGAAGTGCTTAAGAATATACAACGTATTTCAACTTCATTGTCAATCATACTCCATGGTCTGACGCCACGCAAACTATCATTTTTTCCCCCTTTACTCCCCAAATCATGCCTTCTATTACAGTCAAGTCGATTTTATCACTATTTCTTGGATACTTGATGTTTTCTCTCACCCACTTTCCTTTACTGATGTCATTTCTCCGATGTAGAATATCCTTTCTTCTTGTTTCTGTCTACCCAAAGTCAAGGTCCAGCTCAGGGTTCATCTCCTCATGTGAAGCCTTACTTCATTCCTCTAACCAATGCTAATCTCTTCCTTCTCTGAGCTTCTTATAGGTAGGCAGGATCATATTGTTAAATATTTGTTTCATGAGTTAGTTGCGTCCCCTTTAACTAAATTGTAAGCCCCCTGAGGGCAGAAACCATGTCCTATACTTTTGTACCCTCAACAGCACAGTTTTAGTCATGTAATGGTCATCCATAATTGGCCAGTTGATTGATTGCTTAATGACAGAATTCAACTTCTACAAACTGTTTCTGGACCACAAATAAAGCCTTCTGTCCACAATTTGTAATGTTTAAAAGAACAGCAGGTAATTTACCCCATGTGGTCCACAAGAGAGTAGTTCATAAGTTAATTTAAGACTGAATTTTAATTTCCAACTTGCCCTCCTGAGCATCATTTTTATTTTACTTGCAGCATTAGTATGACAACTTGTTCCTCGGTAATTGCCATCGGAATGATGCCACTCTGCCTTTATCTCTACACTCGATCCTGGGATCTTGAACAGAATCTCACCGTGCCTTATCATACCATAGGTATTGTACTAAGCTTAGGAAGTAAATATCAGCTTTAAATTAATTTTATATTCATTTCTCTGGAGAATGGAAGAAGTCAAAGGACTAATGAAAAGACTAGGGCTAATTTTTCCTATTTTATATTTTAAATCACTGGACTGTAAAGTTTATTGGACAATTAATGTGTGATTTAATGAATCATCTATTATCTGGGTTAAAAAAATGATCACAGTATCAAATCCAAGTCAGATCTCAGCTTCCATAGCTTCATCTTCCATCATGCCCATTAGACTATGAGCTTACTTCTTCTGGATGGAATACAAAAGATTCATAATTGCTGACCCAAACTCTTCCTTCAGCCTTTCCTGTATCTTCTGTGATGTGTCCATCCTATTAGTCACCCACGTTATAATCACAAGATCATCTCTGAATCTTTGGGCGACCTCACCTCCCATATTACAGTGATCAAATCTTAGTGATTCTGTCTACTATTTGCATTAATCCCACAGAATTGTAATGGTCACAAATATAGTTCAAGCCATCATTGCACCCCATCTGGATTAGTTGTTCCTTGCCTCCAGACACTCTCTCCCTCAACCAACTTTCACACGGTTGCCAAAATAACCTTGTATATTATGACCACATCATCCCCCTGCTCAAAACTTCTCAGCCTGGCATTAAAGTTACTCCATAATCTGATTTTTACCTGCCTTTCCAGACAAACTATATATTATTTCCCTTCACAAACTCTACATTCCAGCCAAAGTGGGTGGGGTCATCATTTCATGTCTCACTTATGACAATGCATTCACCAGGCCTTCCATCCCCCATGCTTTATCTCTGGCTCTCAGAATCCTTTCCTTTCTGTAAGATTTAAGCTCTGGTACTATATCCTTGGGGAAGCATTCTCTGATCTTCCTAGTTAATGCTCCCTCCCCCCTCAATTTACTTTGCATTTATTTACCTGTGTACTTCTTGCTTCCCCTTATGAATTCTCTGAAGTCCTTTTGCTTTTGAAATTGTACTTCATGTCTTGAATATAAAAGATGCTTTACAAAAAAAGTCTGCAGAAGTGAATAACTATTTTTTTCAAGGACCTCTCTGTGGAAGCAAGACATGTGGTAGGGTTTTCTCCTCATTATTGTGTGATCATAGCTTTGGAACAGGTCATTGAAACCTTATCCCATAGGCCTATTGAAGCTTGTGTCCTTAGGAGTTAAATAAACTATAAACCACTTAATATCTGGGACTTGTTTGATCTAAATCCTATAAGCCAGTCTAGTGCTATTTATCTTGTATTCACTCCATAAATTTTTAATTATGTAGGTGGTTGTGGTTGATAAAGCTTTGGATCTGGAGAACTGAAAAGTAGAAAAAACAACTTTAAAAATATGACTTAAAAATGTTCGTATCAGTTATCATGCAGTCCTAATCAGTGATCTAGACTTGCAACATAGTAGAAAGAGCCCTAGATTTAGAGACAGAAGACTAGAGTTCTAATATCAGCTCTGCAGCAAGGATAGTGGATTTCAATGGGTTCTTCAATCCCTTAAAAACTACACAGTAAATATGTTCATTTCCTTGATTATGCTGAAAGTGTCTCTTAAAGATTTTTTATTTATCTAGTTAAATAGATATTGAGGAAAGAGCAGTCACGTTTTCAGAAATTGTTTGGTCTGATATATTTTCCATTTCTTCAGGAATCACTCTTTTATGCTTAATTGTACCTGTGGCTTTTGGCGTCTTTGTGAATTTCAAGTGGCCGAAACAATCTAAAATCATCCTAAGAGTAAGTTTCCCCATTTGTTGAGACTTGGAAGTCCTCAGTAAATGACACATGACAGAGACAAAGGAAAAATCATGGTATAGACCAGTCTTTTCATTAAAAGCCCCCAATCTTTTAACCTGCCAAAACAAAAATTTTTATTCGAACTGGTAGCTTAACCAAAGTTCCCCATCTTCTTTGGTTTAATACTTAAATAACTATATTGAGGTATCAAACTGGAAAACTGAGGGAAACTTGGGAATTGATGGAATGCAAGCAGCCTAGATCAGCTCATTTATTTTAAAAAAATATTTATTTATTTATTTTTAGTTTTCAACATTCACTTTTATAAGATTTTGAGTTTTAAATTTTCTTTCCCTTCCCCCTCCCCAAGATGGTGTGCAAACTGATATAGGCTGTTCATGTACAATCATATCAGATGTATTTCCACATTAGTCATGTTATAAAGAAAAATTAGAAAATAAAAAGAAAAATTAGAACCAAGGGGAAAAGCACCAGAAAGAAGAAACAAAATAAAACAAAAAAAAAAAAAGGAAGAAAACAGTATCCTTTGATCTGCATTCAGACTCCATAGTTCTTTCTCTGGATGTGGAGAGCATTTTCCATCATGAGTCTTTTGAAATTGTCTTATAGGTCAGATCATTTAGCTCAAGCCTTCCTTAAGCCTGCCTACATATCAATGCAGAAATTTTCTGGTAAATGCATGTAATACCTGAATTTCCTACCAGGTGGTGGTCCAGTAGATTTGTCACTTTCTCCCTGATGCAAATGTGAGGTAGCTTTCTTGAAAGGTCTTTGTTGGCTAGTGTAGGGTGCAGGCTATAGACTATATAGTCCACTGTTTAGGAGTATGTACTATTTACTAGTACTTTAGACTACTACTATAGACTATAGACACTTGGACTGCTTCCCCCATCCCCAAGCCTAAGACTTCAACAGTGACACTAGACTAGGGTGGAGAACCTGCGGCCTTGAGGCCACATGTAGCCTCAGAGGCTCTTGGGTGTGGCCTTTCGACTGAATCCAAGTTTTACGAACAAATCCTTTTATTAAGAGGATTTATTCCGTGAAGTTTGGATTCAGTCAAAGGGTCACACTTGAGGAATTAGAGGGCCACATGTGGCCTTGAGGCTGCAGGTTGCCACCCCTGGCCTAGACCATTCGGATCAACTCTTGTTGGATGGGTCTAAAATGCAATCTAAGAGATGAAATGGAATATTACTTAGAATATTAAAATATAACACTTAAAGTCTGTACATACCACTCTTCTTTTCAAGTCCTGACTGCCTATATTTACAAATTCAGAAATTTAACAAATTTAACAAATTCCTGTGACTTATGGTGCACAGTGTAAAGGAAAAAGGTCAGACATTTCCATTGAAGATAACTGCCTACAATCATCCCTGAAGTCTCTTCCTGTTTGTCCTCTCAGATCTCTAGATATGGCCAGAGGAGACTGCTGGCTACATATGCCCATAGCTCATGAAAAAGAATACCAGAACAAGATATTTGTTCACAATCTCAGAATTGAAGGAGTCTAGAAGCAGCTGAAAGCAATTAGAGAATGCTCTCTTCCATCCTCTCACCAACCCAGGGGGATTTAGAACAACTGTCAGTTTTGCAGGACAAGATCTTTCTTCCCATTCCTATCCTTGTCTCTTCTCATCTCCTTGCTCTGGCCTCTTGTTTCACTTTGTGGACACCTCAGCAATAGGGAAGGACTCTTCCTGGTCTTGGAGCCTTCTCTATCCACTGGCCACTTCCCTGATGTCTATTGGCTACATGCAAGCCGAAATCTAAGGAAAGAGGAAAGAAGAGAGGAAGAAACACTGTTTTCTTATAGCTGTTATTCTCTTTTTCTTACTTCTGGTGGTTTGTCTCCAATTCTGTAGAAACTTTCTGGGCTCTTGGTTCTTCAAGAACACATTATGGAAATGCCTGCTACAAACAATATCAAAATGGTCTCCATACTAAGCCTAACCAAATTGAAATTTAGTTGGCTCAAGTGCCTGAAAAATACTCAATGCAGATTTTGAAGACTATCACAGGAACAATGTTAATATTCTGAATTTGCTGAGACAGATCCCCTTTGCTTCCATTTTACTCACTTCTATTCAAATGACCTCTTTTTGTCCCCTAGGTTTAGGAGTGTGATGGTTAAATGTTTTAACAGCAGGGCCGAAGTCAGGGAGAGGAATGCATGCAAACATACTTTTAAGTTTAATCTGCATTATTAACACTTTCTTAAGCCTAGACAATTAATGCAACTTCCAAGGAGTAAATGCTCAAACTGAAATTTTAGCAACGAGGTCTTTCAAGAAGGATAGAAGGAACTGCATCGCACTGCTGGCTGGATGCCATACACAGAGACTCCTGCTATGTGAAGAACTAGGTCTCTTACACTATTAGGAGATGAAGGAACCTGTGTATAGAGACGTCTAATAGTTCATATCACTTTGTTCACTGGGCTCTTGATTTGATCATTACCTTACTCCCAGGACTAGTTTTCTGTTGTTGTTCCAACTCTTTAGTGACCACATTTGGATTCTTCTTGGCAAAGATAGTGGAGTGGTTTCCCATTTCCCTCTCCAGTTCATTTTCAGATGAGGGAATTAAGGCAAACAAAAATAAATGATTTGCACAGGGTCACACAGCTAGTAAGAATCTGAGGCCATATTTGAACTCAGGTCTTCTCGATTCGAGGTGGAGAACTCTATCCACCACACCACCTAGTTACCTTATGCTCTAAGCATAGACTCTAGCTCCCTATGTGTTAATAAAAGCGAAACAAGAGTGTTTTGGGAAAAGCAGAACCCCATGAAATTCACGGTGTTGTCTTTCAAGGCTACATATCTAAGATGGCTCTGAATTTCATTTTAAAATAAAAATGTCTCTTCCACCAATCTTTTGATTTACTTAACTGCCAACTTGGTTAGAAATCATCCAGAAAAGTTTCAGGCCATTGGCATCAGGACTGTTTAGCTACAGGACTTTGGATTTGATTTTGAGAGTTGTTTTGTTGAAGTCGGCCATAACTTTTAGGGTCATCACGGTTTTCCTGCAGTAGTTCTTGGAGTTCTTCTGGTTGGGCATTTCTACCTTTCTGTTTCAGCCTCCCTTGAACCTTTATCCCAGCGGCTGCTTGGAAGTGTCTATTGGGCTGCTGACCCAGGGCTGACAACAACTGCAGATAAAGAAATTTAGGCACAGAGCGTGACTTGCCAACAGTCACACAGCTAGTAACTGTCTGAAGCTGAATCTGAATTCAGGGTGGTTGTGAGGATCAAATGAGATAATGATTTAAAGAACTTTGCCAACCTCAAATCCCTACATAAATGCCAGCTATTATTACTAGCCATACCTAGAAAAAAATACATCTGCATTGTAAGTTCATCACTTCCCTCTCAGAAGAGTGTGTGTTTTATCTTCATTCTTTTGGACTCATGGATTATTATTGCCTTTATCAGTTTTAAAGTTTTTTTTAAAGTTATTTTTCTCTATAATGTTGTAAATTCTTTTCCTAATTCTGCTCACTTTGCTCTGCATCAGTTCATAAAGCTCTTCTCATTTTCTGCTGAAATTAACCATTTCATCATTTCTTGTGGTAAAATAACATTCCATTACATTCATATACCGCCATTTACTTACCTATTCCCCAATAAGAGAACACCCTTGTAGTCTCCAATTTTTTGGCTTCAACAAAAGAGCTGCTTAAATATTTTGTCACATATACATCCTTTTGCTCTTTCTTTGATTTTTGTGGTACACATACATAGCTGGATCAAGGGGCCCATATGCACAGTTTGGTATTCTTTTTTTTTTTCACTTTTGAACATCTATTTTTTTAAAACCTTGAGTTCCAAATTCTCTCCCCTCTTCCCTTCCCATCCACCCTCCCTAAGAAGTCAAGCAATTCAATATGGGCCACATGCGTATCATTATGTATAACC
>CM053623.1:300403774-300422530 GCA_028646595.1 Phalanger gymnotis
CTTGAGTTTTTCAGGGGAGTATGGCTGCTTATAGACTAAAGAGTTCTATGTTCCACGCTTGGGCGGATGCGCTGCCTCACCAGCACTCCTCCTTCCCCAAGAATCCCCTACCCGGAATGGGCTTAAATCTTCAGCAGGCTCTTCACTCCTGCTCTGATCAGCCACTTAATTCCTCCCACCAGGTGGGCCTGGGGCCAGAAGCAACTGCAGCCTTAGTTCTAAAGCTGCCCCACCTCCACTGCCCCAGGGGAGGTAGCCGAATCGCAAACTCCGTCCTGTCCCGCAGCTTTTCCCACTAACCTTCTCTGTTGTCTTTGTTCTTTGTGGGTTGCGAGGTCTGGTGGATACCACAGCTCAGTAATTCAGGATGCCAGGGCACTCTCCGCTCATCTCCTGGTCTGGTAGGTCTGCGTCCGTGGGCCGTGGGCACTGGGCTCAGCTCCGCTCCCCTCAGCTGGGGGCTGGGAGCTCCGTGTGGGACAGACCTTACCCAGAGACCATCCAGGCTTTGTGAGTTCTGCAGCTCTAGAATTGGTTCAGAGCCATTTTTAATAGGTTTTGGAGGGACTTGGTGGGGAGCTCACGCCAGTCACTGCTTCCCAGCCGCCATCTTGGCTCCGCCCCCCCACTTTGGTATTCTTCTAAGTATGGTTCTAAATTGTTTTCCAGAGTGGCTGGACAATTTCAAAGCTCCACTAACACTAGGCCAGGGTGCTTGTTTTCCCATAACTCCTAAACCATTCATCATTTTAGTCTTTGCTAGTCTGATAAGTGTAAAATAGAACTTCAAAGTTTCTTGAATTTGCATTTCTCTAATTATTATGTTTTAAAAACATTTTTAAAAATACGATTGTTGATAGCTTCTATTTCTTCCTTTGAAAACTGCCTATTCAGGAGAACACGGTACACAGTAACAGTAATATTGTAATGATAATCAGTTATGAAAGACTTAGCTACTCTGATGGGAAATCCTCTCCACCTCCAGAGAGAGAGCACATAGATTCTGAGTGCAGATAAAAGCATATTCTTTTCTTTCTTCCTTTTTCTGTACTGTAGTTAATGTGAAAATATATTTTACATGACTTCATATGTATAATGGGCATCACAATTCTCTTCTTGATGGATGGAGTGAGAGAGAAAATTTGGAACTGAAAATATCACCTCAGGAACACATGGCCTCTGCTTTAAGAAAGGCTTGAGTCAAATCTTCCCTCTTTGTTGCCTTCACTCCCATTCATGTGCTGCTGAATAGTTAAAGTCAAGAAACTGTGCTGACTCAGTCCAATGCAAATTTATATTATATACTCTCAAATGGGCCCTCATTGTAGCAAGGCAATTCTTTTACACTGCCCTAATTGATTCATTCACTCTCCTACTCAGGAATTAGCAATTTCAAATATTTTCACATAAGTCTCCCATTCCACTCCCCTTCCTGTTTGCATGAAGACCTTTAGTAATATATCATTGAAAAAAATGATGCCATTTGTTTGGTGCTCTCTCGTCTTTCTTCCTCATTACCTCACATCACTTAGTCATCTTCCCCATTATCTCTTCTTCACCTTGTCTTTCAGGAACATGTCTCTTCTTGCTAGGGCAAATCCCACTACATATATCCTTGCTCACAACTGATTTGGTTTACCCTGTCTGCTATCTCCATGCTCTCTCAACTCTTCAAATCTGTCCCTTTCTACTGGCTTCTTCCCAACTGCCTACAAATATGCCATGACTCTCCATCCTTAAAACACCCTCACTTGATCCTACCATACTTACTACCATTCTCTTCCCTTTCTTGGGTAAACACCATGAAAAAACCATCTACACTCAATGCCTTGCCCTTTTCCTCCTTTTTCCTTTCACTCACTTCTAAACCTTCTCTGATCTGGCTTCCAGCATCATTATTTAACTGAAACTGGTTTCTCCTAAGTTGCCAATGATCTTTTAACTGGCAAATCTAAAGGTCTTATCTTTCTTGACCTTTCTGCAACATTTAACACTGTTGATTATCCTTTTCTCTTGGACACTCTCTTCTTTCTAGATTTTTGTAACACTCCTCTCTCCTGATTCTCTTCCTACCTACCCAACTGACCACACCTTCTTAGTCTCTTTCATTGGATCTTCATCCTGTTGTTATTGCTGTTTAGTTGTTTCAATCATGTCTGACTCTTTGTGACTCTATTTAGGATTTTCTTGGCAAAGATATTGGAGGGTTTGCCATTTCCTTCTTCAGCTCATTTTACAGATGAGGAAACTGAGGCAAACAGTATGAAGTGGCTTGTCCAGGGTCACACAGCTAGTAAAATGTCTGAGGCCAGATTTAAACTCAGGAAGATGGGCGTTCCCGACTCCAGACCTGCCACTTTACATACTGCGCCACCAAGCTACACACAATCTTTATCCTGGTCACATCTATTGATCATGTATATTCCTCTAAAGTTCTGTCATGGGCCCTTTTCTCTTTTCACTCTATAATATCTTGCTTGGTGATCTCAGATTCTAAGAGTTTAATTATCATGTCTATATAGATGATTTCTAGATTTATTTATCCAGCCCTAGTCTGGAAGTAATAGAGCCAGTGGAGTTTATTGACTAGGGAGAGGAAATGATCATTCTTCTACTTTAGGAAAATCACTTTGACAGCTGAGTGAAGGATGTACTGGAGTGGGGAGAGACTTGTGGCAGAGACCAACCATCAGGCTACTGTCATAGTCTAGGCATAAGGTGATAAGTATGGGCAGCTAGGTGACATGTTGGATAGAGTGCTGGGCCTGGAATGAGGAAGATTCCAGCTGTGTGACTATGGGCAAATCTGTTAAACCTGTTTGCCTCAGCTTTTCATCTGTAAAATGATCTGGAGAAGGAAACGGCCAGCCATTCCAATATCTTTCTAGTTTTTTTGGGGAGAGGGGGGAAGACAGGGCAATTGGGGTTAAGTGAGTTGCCCAAGGTCACATATCTAGTAAGTGTGTCAAGTGTCTGAGGCCAGATTTGAACTCAGGTCCTCCTGACTCTAGGGCAGGTGCTCTACTCACTGCACCACGTAGCCACTCTCCCCAATCTGATATTTTTACCAAGAAAACCCCAAATGGGGTCACAAAGAGTCGGACACCACTGAAAGGACTGAACAACAATAACAAACTGATAGGTGCCTGTGATAAGGTAGTGGCAGTGTCAGAGGAGAGAAGTGGGCATTAGATAGAGATGTAATGAAGGTAAAATCCATAGGCTTTTACAACAGATTGGATATGGAGTAGGGATCAGAGGGAGAGAGGAATAATGTGTTAATATCATTCAAGATTGCTTGAATGAACAGAAACAAGTTTGATGACTTTCTGATGATTGATATCCAACAAGGCACAAAATGAGGAGACATTTGCTTTCCAAAGGTGTTTGTCATTGTCACTGAGGACATCTAGTACTGAGCCAAAGAGATAGAAGGTTCCCCTGATTGTGAGTTCCTCTAAGATGCTCCTGTTTGCAGATGACGTGATCCTGATCACATCAAGTCCTGGAACAATTTAGTGCCTCCTAAAGGAGAGCAACTCAAAATCCAAAATCCTTTGGCCTATCAACATAAAAAAGGGGGGTAAGGAAAGCCTATTGACCAGGCTCTGATAGGAAATTGGACGGACAACTTATAGGACAACTCGTCTTGGAAAGATGCTGTGGACGATGACTTCAGAGGACTAATGATGAAGCCTGCTTCCTCGCCTCTTGACAGGCAGGGTGTAGTTTCAAGGTGCAGAAGGAGACATACAGTTTTGGAGATGGCCAATATGAAGAGTTTTTTGTTGGACTATGTATGTTAGTTACAAAGATTCTGTTTTTCTTTCTTTTTTTTTTAATGATTTGGGAGTGAGTTGGGGACAGCAAGGTTGTTGAGGAGAGTAGTGTTGTCAAAAAAAGAATAAGGTTATTGAATAATTAAAAATGTACAGAAGTGAACAGAAGGAATTTCATAAGGGAACACAGATGAACAGGACAGATTTAAAAGTAACATTGAATTGATCACATATTTATGCAAACCTTATTACAATAATTAGTTTAAGTCAGGGAACAATATAATGGTGCATGTGACTTCCTTCTCTGATTCTTTAGATAATTTTTTTTTTTTTACAAAAAGTTATGAATGCAATCACAATTATGTTGCTCCCCTAGTCAGCCCTGAGATGCTTGTGTAGCCAGTCCTTGGTATCTCCTTCTCTGCCACAGATCAGTTTACCTTCTCTTTCTCTTTGCACAGGTTGCTCTGGGCTACTGGTTTTTTCTGAATCAGTTCTGTGCGATCCTACTCTTTTCTTTGTGTGCCCAGACCCTCAGAATCTCCATCTGGTTTTGAGCGAGCTCTTCCTTTTTATAAAAGTTCTTTAGGGCTTGAATGAATCTTTCATCGAAAGGATTTGATTGATTTGAGGAGGTATACAGGCCCTACTCACAACCCAGTTCTAATTGATTAAATTAAAAACTCTCATCTAATAATGTTAATTACTTCTAAGTGGAATGGGATAATCAATGAAGCTCCACCTTTACACTTAAAAAGAAAAGCAAGCTATACCTAACAAAGATTCAGTTTCATTATCTTCACTGTCTACACTATTTGGTTTATGAAAATACTCATTTTATTTAGTGTTTGATAAATTCAGAATGAAAAAATTTTTTAAAAATGTTTAAAAAGAAAGATACTGTGGATGAAAAATGATTAGGGCCCAGCCTGGAACAATTGGAGGATGAGAGGGCATAAATAGGTGTGTGATATACACATATCATTGAGATCAAAGATTCATTGAAATTCCAAAGTATAGATTAGATTCTGGTTAAATCATGTGGGGAATCTAGTTTGTTTTGCAGTCTAAATAAAAATAATTTTAATTTGAAACCTAGCAAATTGGTTAAAAAATCAAGTTTAGTTTGTCTTTGGCATTTTGTTCAACCCTAAAAACTACACACCAGCCTTAAAGTAAGGAGGCCTTTTTCCTACCCATCCTGAACACATGTTTGAAGTTGAGACTGTATCTACTTTTGTGGCCTGCAATCAAAGCAGTGTGGTAGAGGGGAAAGAAAGCTATACCTAGAATCAAGGTTCAAATCCTGTCTCTGTCATTTATTACCTGTGTGACCATGAGTAAATTTCTAAACTGCTCATTTCTAAACCTTGGTTGCCACTTACATAAAGAGAATATTAGACTCAATGTTCTCTATAATCCCTAATAGTGCTAAATCTATGCCAGATAATGAAAGCACTGCCTCGTTCGTGTTTATACATGCTCCTCAGCTTACTGCTCATAACGTGGTGAGAGAATGAGGAGAGAAGGTGCCACAGGGAGGAAAAAGAGTTTGTTAGAGAGCTGGATCAGAAGGCAAACAAGAACAAAGTTTGTTTGGCCATTCATTTGACACAGGGAGGCAGTATCAGGGAGCTAAAAGCACGTGCTTAGAGGATCAGAGGAAGTAGATTCTGAATACCAGCTCTTCCCCTAGATTGCTATGTGAATGTCAGTCTTTTTAATAGTTCTGAGACTCATTTTTCTCAACTAGAACATGGAGATAATAGGACTTATATTTTGGTCTGTGCCCGCTTTAGAGCACTTCCCTGGTAGTTTAAATTCAATATTGGAACAAAACGAGACATTTATAGGTCATTCAGATTGTTCTTTGTCCTTCTCAAAGAAGACCAATGACATCATGAGGGTGGTGCCTTGACTTGTTCATGAATTGGATTTAAGTGAGGCATGCTGTGCAAAGTCATCAGCCTCACTCTCTCTTCGAGAATCATCAGAATCCAGTTGGAAGACATAGGTCAAGATGAATGGCTATGGCCCAGGATGCAGTGGGAGATCTTGGCCTTTTTAAACTAAAGTCTTGCCCAGGTCTCAGTTTGTCTGAGGCAATGCCCACTTGGTGATTAAGGGTTAGGTAAGAATGGAGACAAGAGATGGCCTAGTTTGCCATAACAAAAAAATCAGTCTGAGAGGGGAAGACCCTCAGAGTTTCTGGCCACAACCAAAAACAATTTTTATTACTCTGAGTCATCAAATTTATTATTGGCCATTCAATGAAACCCAGAGTGATTTGGGTTTAAAGGCATACACAAGTAGCTCTATTTGAATCACGATGGGCCTTTTCAAAACCTGTTTTTCTAGACATGTATTTCAAGTAATTATGAATGAAAACTGTTCAAGACAAAGAGCTAATTGTTCCAGCTTTTTGAAAAAAAAAAGATAAAATAAATAGGGAAGGAAAAAAAATCTAGCCCCCAAACCCTGATATCTTACAAAATATAAGCAACCAAAAATTATATTCCTTTGGACAGAGCATATAAGATTATGACTCCCCACATGGACAGAGGGACCATATGTAGTGAAGGAAGAAGAAAAAGAAGGAGGAGGAGGAAGAGGAGGAAAAGAAGGTGAAGAATCGCCCAACTTGAACTGGCAGGTTGGGTCCCCAGAGGGCATCTACTACTATTCAGAGATTGTTGTTCATCCTTCATTCTTGAAGAGGACCAATGACATTATGAGGGTGGTGTCTTAACTTGCTCATGAATTGGATTTAAGTGAGGCAGAGCTGAGCAAAGTTATCAGCCTCACTGTCTCCTCTAGAATCATACAGAGTCCAGCGGCAAGACAAAAGTCAAGATGACTGGTGATGGCGCCTAGGTCATTCAATAATTAAACAAAAAGTTTACTTAGCAAAAGGAGAAGAACATTGATAAGGATAGGCATTGAGAGACAAGTAAGTTGAGTTAGCTGAGTGAAGCTTCTGTCAGAGAGTCTCTCCAGCTCCTCATGGCTTATCTGCACTCAGGCAATGAGGAAGTAACATCAACAACCTGAGCCTTGAGTCAACCAAGTTTCCATGAAGGTCTCAGTATGTTTTCAAGAGGAACTAGCTTACCCTGCATGGGGAAGGTAGGGCTATTGCTCCTACCACTACCTGCATTATTTCTCTTTTAGGGTTGCTATGAGGACAGTGCTTTGTTAACCTTAAAGTGTTATATAAATGTGAGATAGCATTATTTAAGTGTGTTCACGGAATCAATATCTTATCTTTTCCCATTCTTAATATTGCCATTTCATTCAGAGAGGTAGAGAAGTAACATGGTATAGCCAAAAGAAGATTGCATTCATAGTGAGAAGAAACTCCCCTGTTCTGTGAGGTCCTGGGTCACTTCCATGGCCCTTGTGGGCTCTTGCTGAAGGACTTGGCTGTTTGGGATGGACACAGTCATCCCTTGGAATTTATGATGTCAGTAGAAGGAAAGGGCCAGAGCAAGGATGTGGAAAGTGTAGACTTCTCAAACTTATGAGGCTTTCTCCAAGGCTAAAAATGTCTACCTCTTAAACCACGTTTGGTTACCTAGATCCAAGGAGAGAAATACTCATCAGAAAAGGCAACAAAGGTCCAAGTCCAAGTTTAGAATCACAGAGGCAGTGCATGTGCTCACTGACATGTAAGAACAGCTACCATTGTAGCTAGAGGGGATAGGAGCCCCCTTTCCTCTTCTCCAGGGTGGTAGGGAGAGATACAAATTGGTAAGTCAGGTTGACAGAGAGATATACGGACATAGAGAGAGACACACTGCAGTGATAGAGAAACAGAGAGACACACACAGAGTCAAAGTCATAATCAGTGACAGTTCTATGCCATATGCATTTTGTTGCTACTGTTTGTCCTTTGTTCTTGAAGAAGACCATGGCATCAGGGAGGTGATGTCTTGACTTTCAAGTGAATTGGATTTAAGCGAGGGAAGGCTGTGCAAAGTCACCAGCCTCACTTTCATCCTTGGAGCCATCTAGGTCCAGTGGTCAGATATGGATCAGGATGGGTGAAGATGGCCCAGCATGCTAAGGTCTTTAACAGGTCTCAGTTTGACTTAGGACACATTTTGTAGACAGAAAGAAAGAGAGCAGCTGCTATCTTCCCCTTTACCTTTTGTTAGCTTAGTGGTCAGCCCTCTTTTGAGGCATCTGCCTCTCCCTGCTGACAACACAGGGATTCTGTGTCATCCCAAAGTTGCAATTCCTTCATCACTGAGCCAGAACCAAAAGAGTCCACTTGAAGTGGTCCAGTCCCACAGATCAGGGCTTATCTGTTTACCGTTACAGTATATTAGCTGTTTGAGGAGGATGAGCTATAAGACGGAAAAATTTCAGTGAAGGAATCATGATAGCAACAGAGTAGAGGAAAAAGTGTGAAGATGCTGGATCAGGGTTGGTATGTCCTAGAACAATAGAGTTTTATGAGACAGAGCTGATGGAGAGAAAATACCAAATATGAATTCAGACTACGTAAAAATTTTGTCTAGATTTACCCCTATCCAAAATTGAGGGGATATATTAAGGCAAACACTACCTTCTAATTTTCTGACCAACTTCTATCTTCCCTCACAACTAATATCTATTTACTTTTAGAGTGTTATTACATTGATTAATTGTGTTTTGTTGCAAAGTGATCTCATTATTTATGTTTTGTTTTGTTTTTCCCTTTTCTTTTGTTTTTAGGTTGGGAGCATTGCTGGGGTCGTCCTCTTGCTGGTGGTCATGGTAGCTGGTGGAATATTGATGAAAGGATCTTGGAATTCAGATATTCCCTTCCTGGTCGTCTCTTTCATGTTTCCATTATTGGGACATGTCTTTGGTTTCCTTTTGGCTCTTCTTACCCACCAGCCTTGGGAGAGGTAACCTCTGCTAAGTGTGACCCTATCTCTTAGGTAGCTTGTGCATTCTATTGCTAGTCTGTGGATAGATACTTGTGCCAACCTGGATGTGTGAAGAGGTGATTCAAGTGGTGGAGAAATGTGAAGCAGACTAAGTGTCCTGCATAAGGATCAGGGGGACATTCTCATTAATTATTTAATTAGAGCAAGTTAAGTATCAGGCCTGAGGAACCATTTTGTTCAAATTTCAAACCTGATCTGCCAACCTGGCCTGAGCTGGGTATGGCCCATTACAATTGGTGACAATCCGGCAGAATTGAAAAGTAATGAAATGACCTGGGTCAACAGTTAACAAATGAATGTTTACTTAGAACATTTACACACACACACACATATGTATGTATATATATATATGCATATATATGTATTAGATAGATTGAAGGGTGCTAAAGACAAGTATGACTATAGCAGGGTACTTTCCCTAATTTCTGAAATTATTTATATGACACACTTATATCCCACTTTATACTTTTTTAGAAGTATGATAAATTATTAAAGTTTTAAAAAATAGAATATTTAACAAGGCTATAGCACTTTATTCAACTCCTCTTCATTCGACAGGGCGGCGTCAAATCTGAAGGGTCCTATATCCATTTGGATTGCTCTTAGGTGACTGGGAAGCCACAACCTTTTGAGTCTATAAAGTTTCAGGGACAACTTTGTCTTTTAGAGAAAGAACTAGCCTAATCTATGTGGAGGAGTACCCTGCTACCCTATCTTATAGCGATGTCTGATACCTTGTGTATCAGCATGTATGTGACCAACAAATATGTGTCAAAAATGGGATTTGAGCCCAGGTCTCTGTTGACTTCAAGTATAACATCATTTCATAGATGACAGAGCTATGCATAATGATGATAATGATGATGATGATGATGGCGATGGTGATGGTAATGGTAATGGATTATAGACTAGAGGTATGAAAGAAATTAAGGTTGTTCTGAAGAAAACCAGACTAAGGCAAGTAAAATTTAAAATAAAAATGTTTACACACATGATCCACCATTTATCATGACACTTAAAAATCAACCATAAATTACCATGAGTCAAGCACTATACTAAGTGCTATGGACACAAAAGTGGAACAGTTCCTGCCCTCAAAGAACTCACATTCTACAGGAAAGACCATATGTGCACATCAATGAAGGAATTAAAAGGCAATTATTATGCACAAAGCACTCTGCTAAGGGCTGCAGATATAGTTAGAAAAGATAGTCCCTGTTCTCAAGGAGTGCACATTTTAAAAGACCCAGGCAAGGGTTCAGCTATCCATGTTTTATGTTGAACCTTTCGATGTTGCTTGGACTTTGGGAGTGAAAGCTTGCTTCTTTTTTTTTTTACAGCCTTCAGTAGGTGTGGCTAATGGGGAGGTGGGGGCTATAGGATACATAGGTCATATCTTCACAAGAGTTGATTATTTGGAAGAAGGCTGGATGTAGGGTTGGGGGAAGAACTGGGCTGGAAGGAGGGCTGGCCATCTCTAGGGCACTGCTATTCTTGGGGCCCTTAGGAGCAGAGTTCTGGACTGGCTCCTTCTGGATCTGAGAGGAGGTGGTAGTTCAAGTTGCCTGGGATGTACTGCATCTGCTCTCTCCCTCAGTGGGCCTGCCTATTTTAGTATAAGGTAATTTTGAGGCAGGGTGTTCTAGCATCTGTTAGGATCAGGAAATGTCTTATGCAGGAGATGGGATTTATGCTTAGCTTTGAAAGAAGCTAGGGATTGTAAGAGGTAGAGATGAGGCTATGAGAATATATTTAAGGAATGGGGGCATCTTGTGCAAAGGACCGAGATAACAGATGGAATGTCATGTTTGAGGAGCAGCAAATAAGCCATTTTGGTCAGAATATAGAGTGCAAGAGAGGAAATAATGCATACTGCAGATCTATTTTGGAGACAGATTGCGGAGGCAAAGAGAAGCATTTCTATTTATCCACAGAAGAATATGGTCAGATCTGACTTTAGGATTAGCAGCTGTGTTTGCATTACATGGATTAGATGAAGATGGATTTGAAAAGGGAGAAATTTGGCTATTACAGTGGTCCAGGGGAGGGTCTGAAGTAGGGTTCAAAGTAAAAAGAAGTTAGTAAAAAGAAAGGGAGGAGTGTGAGATATGTCATGGAGATAGAAATGACTAATTGGCAGCCAGTGGCACGGTGCCCATCCTGGAGTCACTAAGGCACATTTTCCTGAGTTCAACTCTAGCCTCAGACACTTATTAGCTGTGTGACCTGGGGCAAGTCACTTACACCTGTTTACCTCAGTTTCCTCATCTGTAAAATAAGCTGGAGAAGGCAAACCACTCCAGTTTCTCTGCCAAGAAATCCCCAAATGGGGTCAGGAAGAGTCGGACATGACTGAATAATGACAATTGGATATAGGGTGAAGAAACATGGGAAATCAAGGATAACATGGAAATTGGCATCTGGGTGGTTGGAAGGTATCAGAAGCAGAAATTCAATGCAGGTATTCCTTACTCCAAACACAGCCCTCTATCCACTATGCTGTGTTGTCTCTTATAAACAATCTATCCTTGTTGACAGAATTTGACTTAGATCTCGTATTTTCATTGGCAGGTGTAGGACCATTTCAATGGAAACAGGAGCTCAGAACATACAAATGTGTTCCACTATGCTTCAGTTATCTTTCAGTTCTGAACAAGTGGCCCAGGTATTCACCTTCCCTTTGAACTATGGATTTTTCCAGATGCTGAATGGATTTTTCATTATTTCAGGTTGGTGTACGAATACTTGGATAATACTTGGATTGGGTTGGGAAGAGGAAGATGCCATTTTACTTCTTTTCTTTTAAACTTTGACTTTTTTTGATCGTCTAAGTATATAGGTCTTTTTATATTTCAGTTAGCTTTTTAAAATTTTATTTTTAATTTATGGAATAAAACAAGCATTTCCATAACATATTACAATAAAAAAGATAATTGTACATGAAACTGTAAGTCTGCTATGTACAATTTGCTTTCCTTTCAAGTATACAATGAAATTGCAGAGTAGGTCAGAAATTTTCAGGTTCTCCACGTTCCCTCCACAAACAGACAGAAAACTGCCACAAAATAAACACAGAGAAGCAAAAATAAAGGGGTAAAGCAGTTATCTTCCTAAGACATCTCGAGAGGACCTCAGAGAAGATGTCAGGGGCTGAGGTTTGGTCTGAGTGACGTGTGAACTCCTCCAGGTCACTCCACTGAACCAACAAACAGTAGGCCCTGAGGGAAGCAGACTAGGCCTCAAAAAATTTCATCTCAGGAACTTTAAAAAAAATGGACATTTTACCACTTTGCATAATTCCAACTTGTTTTACAGAGTGGTCATACTAATTCACAAATCCACCAACAATGTATTAGTGTAGTTATGATCAATCTTTAGTCCTACTGCAAACATATAAACACCATTCAAAAAATCAGAGGACTAAATATTTAAATCTAGAAGGGCCATTGGATCAGAGATCACATAACGTGACAATTTTATTTTATATTTTTAAAGTTTAATATTCATTTTTGGGTAAATTTTTTAAAACTTAAATACAAAATGAGAAAAGATTAAAAAAAAACATTGCCATGTACACAGCAGACCATAAGATAGTATTCAATACAAAACAATTAATTTCCATTTCAAGGAAAACTATATAATAAATAGTACACATTGTTTTCAAAGCTGCCCAGCTTTTCTTTTCTTCCTTGTTGGTTTCTTTTCCTCTGCTATGTACTTTTTTACTTCCCTCCCCTCTGTCCCCCCACCTCCCTAAAGAAGGATACAATTAAGCATGGATATATATACATACATACATAGACATCTATAAAAATATGCATATGTACACATAGACATATATGTAATACAATACTATGCTGTCATCTGCTTCTCTGAAGATGAATAGAATTTTTCTTCATAAGTCCAAGTCTTTCCATGTTTTTCTAAATCAACTGGCTCATCATTTCCTAAATCACAACAATATGCCAACGTAATCATATCCTATCTGAGAGATTGTCTATTGAAGTTTTTTCCCAATTTTCTGCATTCCTTCTATTCTTAGCTATGTAGGTTTTATTTATACAAGAAAATTTTAATTTAAAATAATAGAAATTATCCTTCATAAATTTCAACAATGCTCTCACCTTATAACATAGTTTAAGGTCTGATACTGCTGAATCTATGTCCTTTACACCTTTTTTTCCCCTTGTTTCTTTGATGTTTCTGACGTTTTGTTCTTCAGAATGACCTTTGTTATTTTTTCTAACAATAAAACAACTTTTTGGTAATTTGAGATGACACTGAAGAAAGATATTGGTTAGGTAAAATGGTCATTTAAAAATTATATTGGCTTTACCTAACCATGAACAATAAATATTATTTCAATTATTTAGAACTGAGCTTATTTGTATAAAAAGTGTTTTATGTTTACGTTCATATAGTTCCTGTGTCTGTTTTGGCAAGGTATGTGCTCAGGTATTTCATAGTGTTCAGGCATTTTAAATGGTCTATAATTATATTGAATAATATTGCTGATGTGTAGTGTAGTTTCTCTATTTTTTTTTGCAGGGGGGAAGGCAGGGCAATTGGGGTTAAGTGACTTGCCCAAGGTCACACAGCTAGTAAGTGTGTCAAGTGTCTGAGGCTGGATTTGAACTCGAGTACTCCTGATTCCAGGGCTGGTGCTCTACTCACTGTGCCACCTAGCTGCCCCTAGTTTCTCTATTTTTCGCTTTTGATTAAGTCTATTTTAACTTTAACATGATTACTATTCCTGCTTTTTTTACATGCTAAATTCTATTCCTGCCTTTATTTTATCTTTGTGTATAGCTCCCATTTTTATAATGTTTCCTGAAAGCAACACATTGTTGAATTCAGATTTTTAATCTGCTATTGATTTCTGTTTTATGGGTAAATTTGTCCCATTCACATTCTAAGCTACAATTATTTGTTGCGTATTTTCCTCCTTCTTATTTTTCCTCACTATTCTTCTCACTCTGTTCCTATTCCCTCTTCACTCCTCTGCTTTACTGCTACCTGCTGCCTTTCCCTCCTATTTTTCAACTTACCCACCCCTCTAAGAGTCCTTCCTTCATCCTTTCCCCCTACCCTATCCCCTTGCTCTCTTATTTCTTTCTGAATTCAGAAGATTTTTATACCTTTCTAGATATAGATGTTGTTCCCTCTTTACCCCATAGCCTCCAGATTTAGAGAGCCCAAAATTTTCTGACCTACTCCACCATCTTCCCAGAAGCTTTTCTTCAGGAACTTTTACATCACAGCCTCAAGAATTTTCATTTTACTTCTTTCATGAGGGCCTGAACATATCTTGATATTACTTAGCTGGCTTGCCAAAAAGGACTGTGCTTATGGGTCACCCTTTCTCTCCTTTCAAGCATTAACTTTAACAGCACCTTGGTATACTTCCAGTCTGATATTTCTGGGGAAAGCAGAAAACATAAAACAGGTTCTTTAGAACAAGTTTTGTAGGTAGATAAGCAAGCCAGTTGATGAGAAAATTAAAAATATAAGTATATGCACCTCAAACAAACTGAGGTACTTTCAGAAGTTATGTTTCAGGCTCCATTATTTAGAGTTTCCCATGAGTAACTATTAACTAAGGAGAGTAATAATAGGGAGTTAGGAGAGGGGACAAGGATTTTACTGGAGCATTGTCAAAGGAGATGAGCAATTTACATTAAAATAGACTTTTTGGATTGTGTTTCTTCAAGAACACTGGCCCTCATGAACTGATTTCAAATACCAGCTGATTTCCCGAGGTTCCTGCAAAGAATCAGACTCTCAGACAATTAATAGTAAAATAATTCATGAATGCCAAGCGCTCTATAAAGGCACGTTAGAGACTTGCTGATAGAACAGAACTGGCCCAAGAAATTGCAGAGAAATACATAACGATTAATCTTGTTGGTCATCCAATTTATTTATCCAATTAACATATAACTGGTCCCTATTACTCTGTTCAGGTCAATTGGACTGGGTTATTATCGGTGGAGTAATAGTAAAAATATAATGTTAAATAAGAAAAATCATGGCAGAATGAAACTCATATTAGTTTCCAGTGTTCTTATGTTGGTTTTTGGTTTTATCCAGGCTCTTTCACTCATGTGACAAATGACTCGTGGCTTTGAATAAAACAAACTTAAAACTGTAGAATCATACATACATACATACATACATACATACATACATACATACATATATATGTATATATAGAACTGGAAGGGACCTTAAAAGCCATCAGATCTAAATCCCTCATTTTACAAAAGACTAAACAGTCCTAGAGAGGTTCAGTCATTTGCCTGAGGTCACACAGCCGGCAAGCGGCTGAAGTCTTGAAAGTCTTTCTGACTCCAAGTCCAGTGATCCTGCTCTACCATTCTAAGGAGGTTGTTTTAAGCTCCATTTTCTTTATTAGTTTCCTCCCTCCTCTTCCTTTACTACAGGTTTATTTTTAAAATCCAAAACCCTGAATTGCAATTAGTTGACTGCAATAAAAATAATTTTATTATTATCCCTATCAAATGGCTTATAGCTGTTATGTATTTGTCTTCCCTGAAGTTTATCAGACATACAAGAGACTCTGTAAGAAAAAGCTTGAAGAAAAAGACCTTCATTGCAATGAAGTCTCCGAACTGAAGGAAAGAGTTGCCAGGAGTGAGGCCACTTCTTTTCTGGAAAGAGACGAGGAGGCCAATGGGACCCTATAGTGGTCAGTACAACAGTCCTCAGTGGAGCATTACGCCGAGTAATGGCCCTCCCTTCATCAAAACTGTAGCAGCTTTTGGCCAACAAGTCAATCCATCTGCTTCAGATGCTATTACTTAATTGTGTGGACAGAGTCTATTTGATTATTTAAATGCTATTTGTCAGTGTATGAATTGTAATGTGATCCCTTTGGGGAAAATATCTTGTTCCCTTTTGGGGGGAAATTAATTTGGTATTTTAATAGTCTTGTCTAAGTAGTATTCTGTCGTATGGACACTTTAAAAATAACAATATACTTGCGTTTTATAACTCTTCTTTTACAGTTGATGGCACCTGGATTGGGTCATGGATCAACCTTTTTTTGTTTTGTTTTGTTTTGGAGGGGGTGGGAAGGCAGGGCCATTGGGGTTAAGTGACTTGCCCAAGGTCACACAGCTAGTAAATGTGTCAAGTGTCTGAGGCTGGATTTGAAATCAGGTCCTCCTGACTCCAGGGCTGGTGCTCTACTCATTGTACCACCTAGCTGCCCCTATGGATCATCCTTTCTGCCTATAGGACTCATTGACCTGCCTGCTTATTTCAGTTAAATACAGGGGCCTCTAGGTGGTCCAGTGGATAGAGCACTGTCACAGGGGTCAGGAGGACCCCTGAGTTCAAATCCAGCCTCAGACACTTACCAGCTATGTGACCCTGGGCAAGTTGTTTAACCCCAATTGGCTCTCCGCCCCACCCCCCTGCCAAAAAAATCAATCCAACTTGATAAACATTTTTCAAATTCTTACTTTGTTCCAAGTACTTCACTAGGAAAGATATAAATTTTAGATAGCATTGAATCCTGCCATCATGAAGCATACAGTGTTGTGGGCTAGTTCTTGAAGCTATGCTGATTGGGGTATCTATTCAACACAGGACACATAGTAGATGCTTAATAAATGCTTGCTCAGTGCAAAGTGAATCTTTCACTGCCTGGTCTAATATAGTTAATTTTGGACAGCTGGAAGGGAACAAAAGAGAGGTGGTTGTGTGATGTAGTAGGCATCGTCCTGAAGTTAGACTGGGACTCTGATCATGTACTTACCAGTTGTGTGATCTTGGACAAGTCATTTAACTTAATGTTTCAGTCTTCTTATCTATAAAAAGAGGAAAACAACACTTACACATAGATGTCAATGAACTGGAGAATAGTTATGCAAATTATGGTAATGAATTTCTTGTGCTATAAAACAAAATAAAATAATTATGAAGAATTCAGAAGAATATGAGAAGATTTAGGAAGAACAGAACAGGTTCAGAATTTTTTAAAAAAAGAATTGAATGCTATGTACAGTTATAATGACCAACCTTGACCCTTGAGAAGAGTTGAGAAAATGCCTCTTTGCAGAGGCGGGTTTAAAGTACTGTGGATATGGAATACTGTGAATCTTGTCAGACTTGGCAATGTTATTGATTTTGCTGAAGTAATTTTTTTTCCCTTTTTAAAATATCTTTGTTACAGAAGAAGGCACTTTGGGTAGGAGAAGGGGAAAGGCTGTATTTGGAAATGTAATTTATGTAAAACAAAAGCAATCAATAAAAATAAGAAAAATAAATATTGTACAACATCTGCAAAGTAAGATAATGAATGTATGTAAAGCACAGTAAACATATGCAGCTCCAACTCCATATTGGCTGTGACTCCTCTCTACTCTATTCGAAATTCTTCCCTGTCTTTTTACACTCAGTGTACTAGCTGTGCAAGCTTGGGTAAAGTTGCTCTCTCAAGCCTCCCTGTGTAGAATGAGGGAGAAGGCTTCTAAAATCCCTTCCAGCTCTGAATCTCTGATTCCATGTGCCTATGACCTTCCTTCCCTTTCTTTGTGTCTTCTGGATTTTGGCGACCAACTTCTTCCCCTCTGATAATTCTTTTTTTTTTAACATTTATTTTTTTTAATTTTTATTTAACTTATTTAATATATTTAGTTTTCAGCATTGATTTTCACAAGAGTTTGAATTACGAATTTGCTTCCCATTTCTCCCCTCCCACACACTCCAAGAAGGCATATATTCTGGTTGCCCCGTTCCCTGGTCAGTCCTCCCATCTGTCACCCCACTTCCCTCCCATCCCCTTTTCCTTTCTTCTCTTGTAGGGCAAGTTAAATTTCTATGCCCCATTGCCTGTGTATCTCCTTTTCTACTTGCATGCAAAGATTTTTTTTTTTTGTTTTTGAACTTCTGTTTTCAAAACTTTGAGTTCCAAAATCTCTCCCCTCTCTCCCACCCCCCTCACCAAGAAGGCAAGCAATTCAACATAGGCCACATATTTATCATTATGTAAAATCCTTCCACAATACTCATGTTGTGAAAGATTAACTAGTTTTGCTCCTTCCTAACCTATCCCCCTTTATTGAATTTTCTCCCTTGACCCTCTCCCTTTTCAAAAGTGTTTGTTTTTGATTACCTTCTCCCCCGGTCTACCCTCCCTTCTATCGTCTCCCCTTTTTTATCTTCTTCTTCCTTCTTTCCTGTGGGGTAAGATACCCAATTGAGTGTGTATGGTATTCCCTCCTCAGGTTAAACCCGATGAGAGCAAGATTTACTCATTCCTCCTCATCTGCCCCTTCTTCCCTTCCTACAGAACCACTTTTTCTTGCCACTTTTACGCAAGGTAATTTACCCCATTCTATCTCTCCCTTTCTCCCTCTCTCAATATATTCCTCTCTTATTCCTTAACTTGATTTTACTTTTTTAGATATCATCCCTTCATATTCAATTCACCCTGTGCCCTCTGTCTATATATATATATATATATATATACACACCTGGACACACATATGTATGTATATACATACACACACACACACACTATATATATATATATGCATATTCCTTTCAGCTACTATGGTATTGAGGTTTCATGAATCATACACATCATCTTTCCATGTAGGAATGAAACAAAACAGTTCAACTTTGGTAAGTCCCTTATGATTTCTCTTTCTTGTTTACCTTTTCATGCTTCTCTTGATTCTTGTGTTTGAAAGTCAAATTGTCTATTCAGCTCTGGTCTTTTCACTGAGAAAGCTTGAAAGTCCTCTATTTTATTGAAAATCCTTATTTTGCCTTGGAACATGATACTCAGTTTTGCTGGGTAGGTGATTCTTGGTTTTAATCCTAGCTCCACTGACCTCCGGAATATCATATTCCAAACCCTTCAGTCCCTTAATGTGGAAGCTGCTAGATCCTGTGTTATCCTGATTGTTTTTCCACAATACTCAAATTGTTTCTTTCTGGCTGCTTGCAGTATTTTCTCCTTTACCTGGGAGCTCTGGAATTTGTCAACAATATTCCTAGGAGTTTTC
>CM053623.1:300423030-300569038 GCA_028646595.1 Phalanger gymnotis
TCATGAATCTGTTTCTGTGGAGCCTAAATAAATGTTTTATTGCATTCTACTTAGAGAATCTCTCACACCTTGCGATTTCGAACCATTCAAACATATACATGATTATATTTGAGATTATAAATTCAGCCTTCCTACTTCAACATCCTCCTCAGAAGTGAGCAGAGCCCAACACTAACATAAATTCCAAAGTCAAGATGGAGGCTGGAAGAATGAGCAAACAAAAAAAGAATCAGGCCATAAAGAGCTGCAATGATGACAGGGAAGCTTCATGAACAAAAAATAAGAGAATGTCTTGAAAATATCTACAAAGCCTCAA
Source organism: Phalanger gymnotis (assembly GCA_028646595.1). NCBI lineage: Eukaryota > Metazoa > Chordata > Mammalia > Diprotodontia > Phalangeridae > Phalanger > Phalanger gymnotis. The sequence goes on from CM053623.1 coordinate 300,423,347, forward strand.
AGAAAAATAATTGGACATAAGCTCCACGTGAATTCTTAAAATAATTAATGAAAAGTTTTAAAAAGAGCAAAAAATGATTTTGAAAAACCAAATAAGAGCAGTAAAGGAAAGATTGAAAAAGAAATGAGTGTTAAACAAGAAAGCCATGAAAAGAAAATTAACAGTTGGTAAAAGAGATACAAAATATTCCTGAAGAAAATAACTCCTTAAAAACCAGAATTGTCCAAATGGAAGCTAATGACTCCATGAGTTGTCAAGAAATGATAAAATAAAGTCAAAAGACTTAAAAATAAGAAGAGAATGTGAAATATGTCATAGCAAAAACAAGTGACCTAGAAAACAGATTAAGAAGAGATAATTTAAGAATCAGTGGACTATCCAAAAGTCATGAACAAAAAGAAAAGTCTAGACATAATGTTTCAAGAAATTGTAAAGAAAAATTGCCCAGATACCTTGGAACCAGAGAACAAAGTAGAAATTAAAAGGATCCACTGGTCACCTCCTGAAAGAAACTCCTAAATGAAAACTCCTAGGAATATTATAATCAAAATCCAGAACTCCTAGGTCAAGGAGAAAATATTCCAAGCAGCCAGAAAGAATTCAATTACCAAACGGCTAAAGTGAGGATCACATACGACTCAACACAATCTCAAAGAACTGAAACTTGCTATTCATCTCCAGATACAGAACTGATGGATTTAGAGTGCAAATTGAAGCATTTTTTTTTCTTTTTTTATGAACATAGCTAATGTGGAAATTTGCGGGAAAAGTCTCTGTGCTTTTTTTTTAAAAGAATGTGAAAAAATAAATCAATTCCAGCTTAGCTGAAATAAAGAAAAAGATGGATAATCAGAACCACCTGTTCCTCCATGTTTTCTTCCAGGCATCTATTTGTTCTCTAAAGTCTGGCCCTCAGAGCCAGAAGCCATAAAACATTTCCTCTAATTTGATGCTTGTCCTTTAATTTGGAACTGCTGATGTCTCCATCATTGAGGCTCTTTTGTTGTGAGGAGTGCTGGTTTTTTGTATGTGTGGAAGGAAATTCAGCCATCTTCATCTTCATCATCATCATTTTTATTATTTGACCCACAGTCCAAGAGGTGATTAAAAAAAAAAAAACAAAACTCCCCAAACCACAAAAGTCTATACAGGTCTGGGTCATTCTTACCTGTTCTATGGCAAAGGATAGATAGAAGGTAATCTCAGAGGTGAGACAGTGGGGTGTGGGGTAGGACTGGTGGTGGAAAGGACCAGGAAAAGCCTCCTGTAGAAAGTGGGATTTCAGCTAAATCCTGAAGGAAGCTAGGGGAAGGAGAACAGCATGGAGTCAGGAGTTGGAGTGCATTGCTGGAAGAACAGTAAATGTAGTATAGCATCCAGTTGCTTGGTTTTTTAGAACTGCTTTTTTTTTCTCTTTTAAAATAAATTTTTATTGATACCTTTATTTCTTTACATTTCCTAAAATTTCCCTTCTGTCCTTCTCCCTCCAACCTCCCAGAAAGTCATCCCATATAACAAAGAATATTTTTTTTAAGGAAGAGAAAAAAAAAAGTTAAAACCAATCATTTAAAAAATGTGAAAAATAAATGCAGTGTTCCACACTGTGGACCTCCAGTCTAGTAAATGAGTGGAGAGAGATTTTCTCATATCTATTCCTTGGAGCTCTACTTGTTCTTTGTAATTTTGCAACATTCTCTTTCTGTTGCTCAGACAGCTTGAACCCCAGTAGAAACAAAGGAAATGCAACCAATGAGAGGTGTATGATCTGCTTTTCTTCTTGGATTTTTGCGTTATGTTTAATATTAAGGTTGCTTATCTATTTAGAATGTTTTGTGGAATACAGTGTAAGGTGTTGGTCTAATCTAATTTATGCCAGACTGCTTTCTAGTTTTCATGGCAGTTTTTGTCAAATAAGGAGTTTTTCCCTAGGTAATTTATGTTTTCCACTTTATCGCTTCATCTCTCAGCCGAAGGAATGGCCCCATGCCATGAAATGCTCTCCTTCTTCTGTTTTGGCTTAATACTGACCTCCCTGGCTTCCACTGGTTCCAAATAAAATCCCGCCTTCCTCAGGAAATCCTCCTTAACCTCACTTAGTTCTAGTGTTTTCTCTTTTATTTCCCAATTATCCTGTATATAGTTTACTTCACATGTATTTATTTGCATGTTGTCACTTCCATTAGATTGTTAGTTTCTTGAGGTCAGGGGCTGTCTTTTGCCTTTAGCACAGTGCCTGGCACCTAGTAGGGGTTTAATAAATGTTTATCAATGAATTATCAAATATTGGATTGAGTTCCATTGTTTCTGATCCTTGTCTACTCTGTTCCACTGATCTATTTCTAAACCAATGCAGATGGGTTTATGGCTGCTTTATAATATAGTTTGAAGTCTGGAAGTGCTATTTCTCCTTCATCCCTATATCTTGTCACCATTTCCCTCAATATCATAGATATTTTCAGTTTCCAAATGTTATTTTATCAAGTTCTATAAAGCATAGCCAAAAAAAAAAGGTGTAATTAACTTTGGTATTATGGTCATTTTTATTTTTTTGGTACACACATGAGCACTGAATATTCCTCCAGTTACTGAATCTATACAATTTTTTTGGTGTGCTTTTGTAGGTGGATGCCCAGATATTCCATGTATTTTGTAGATATTTTGAATGGGATTTCCCTATTATTGCTTCTTGGGTTTTGTTATTAATAAACAGAAATGCTATTTGGAGAGGGGGAAGATTTAGGGGAGAAGATAATGTTGAATATAAGATGTCTACTAGACATCTGGTTCAAGGTGTCCAACAGGCAGTTGGTGATGCAAGATTGGGGGTTTTCTGAGAGGTTAGGGCTGGAATAAGTAGATCTGAGAATCATCAGCATACAGATGATAATGTAATCCATGAAAGCTGATGAAAAGTCCAAATGAAATGGTATAAAGGAAAGGTAGAGTCAAGATGGCAGAGTGATTGGAAGCAATGCAGTGAATTCTTCTCTAACAAATAAAGTTCTCCCAATAGATAAAGAAAAATGCAGCAGACCTTCCTGATGAGGAAATCCAGAAAGTCACAGTCCTTTGTCCAGCCTCAATTGGCATAGGGAGACAGAAAGGGAGGTCTGCGGACACTGGGAATGGATTAGCTCGGAGGACGCTGCTCAGAGCCCTCTAGCACCCAGGAAGAAACTAAAAACCGGGGCAAGTGGACATAATAGGTTTTTTGCACACACTAATTCACCAGCCCACTGGGTTGGGCTATAGAAAAGGGGTGCCAAAGACTGAGTGGCTTAACACCACCTGTGTAAGGAAATCAAGTCTGGCGTAAATAGTGCTGATGAAGATGGAGAGTAGTAAGTTAGTAGTAGCAGGAAGGTGTTGAGATGGCCTGGGTAGATTGCTGGATGGGATGTGAAGCCAAAACATGGTGCCTAGTATCACCCCAAAAGGGAGTAGAAAGCTACTGAATATACAATGCAGATCAGGTATAAGACAGCTATTAATCCTTCCACACAACAGGAATGCTAAAAACACAAAACACTAATTTGTTTACAACAAAATCGTAAACATGTAGCAATACATTTTAAGTGATTTAACTGATCCTAAAATATCAGAATATGAGACAATCTGTAAAACTGCTCTTTCCCTCAAGGTCCATGGCTTTTGGCAAGCCAGGCAAGGGGGGGGGTGTTCTTCTTCTTATCACCTTTTCCATGAAATGCTGTAGTAGTTGTATGGAACACCTCCTAAAATGCAGCTAGTAAAAACTGAGTACCCAGGAGTTCCCAACATTTCAAAATGTTATACTCCCTGCCCCAAACCTCTGAACTCACACAGATTGGATCTAATCTTAGGAGCTGAGTTCTAAAGGCTCATCATACTCCCAACCCTGAGTTTTCTGCAAGGAAACATTCAATATTGCTGAATTAATTTTACTTCTCTCTAGGTTTTCCCAAATATGGATAAAAGAATCCTTGTCATACAAGTACTTAAGGCAATAAATGGGTATTCAGTAAAAGATTCACAAGAGGCCATATATTCCCCCAGGGAGATAATCTTATGTTAGGATGACTAAACTACCAACAGTCATTCTCTTGGACTTGCATTGTCCAGATGACTCCCTGTAATAGAAGTGTTTAGCAAGATGCATATTCCTTGTATCTCAAAGTCTCAGGTGGTCTTGCTTCCTTCTCTAGTTGTGGGGCCACATGGTGATCCTTCTTTCCCCAAGAAGCATGGTATTCAGGAAATCTCTCTTCCCTGACTACATGGCTAATTTGGGGGAATCATGATGACTAGGATACAATCTCACTCTTCCACATAGGAAGATGGGTTTCAGGAACATGACAGTAGGCACACTGACATATGCTGCTTCTATGTACTTCTGGGGGAAATTCTTGAGTGCCCCAGCTATCGCTAGGAAAACCTAATCTCAGGATCTCTTCTCTAAGCCTATACAGTTGTGAGAAATTAGTATTTCTCTCATATTTAATAACTAATTATTATATTAGGACCATTAGTGTGTGAAATCTCTCTTAGAGATATCTAATCAGACAGCAACAGAAATTCTAAGTTTTGGCTAATGGGTATATACCTGTTCATTATATTTGCTCAGACAGGTCTGGGGAAAGGCTGATTCTCCCTTGTTGTTTGTCCTTCATTCTCAAAGAGGACCATGACATCATTGAGATGATGCCATGATACGCAAGTGAATGGAAGTGAAGTAAGGCTGTACAGAGTCACCAGCCTCATTTTCTCCTCCAGAGCCATCTGAGTCCAGTGGTGAGATACAAATCAGAATGACTGGATGCAATGGGAGATCTTGGTCTTTTAAAGCTAAGGTCTTGTGATGCCAATCAGTGATTAAAGATCATTCAATAGGCCTCATGTACAGCCAACAAAAGGAGCTTGATTAGAAGCAGGCCCACACTTTTGTGATGCCAATTGGTGATTAAAGACCTTTCCCATCCACTCAATAGATCTCAGGTGGGGCCAATTAAGGGAAGCTTGATTAGAGGCTAGTTTGTAGGCAGGCTTACTCCCTTTACTTACTAGGCACTAAGCCTCATGCCCACACCCTTTTGCTGATAGGGCATGAAGCCCTCTGGCCCTAAAAAGAGTATATACACCCAGAAGGTAGCCATTGAGAACTGAGAGTTCAGAAGTCAGAAGGGAGAATTCAGAATCCAGCACGAGGAGAAGTAAGAACTCCCAGATGACAGAGGGGCAGAAAGAGTGTGGAGCAGAGAGTGGAGTGGAAACCAGGGAGCTTCAGAGACCAAAGAACTGAGGGAAGAGAGAACGTAGGCAAGCAGACAGGATTCCTGAGTGTTTATGGGGAGGCCCCTGCAGGGAGAAAGGTTACAAGATGACTTGGTTCCTTGCTATAATACTGTTATAATTTCCTTGTTGCTACATTGAGGTGGGCTTACTGGTTTTGGAATATAATTATTTCTATATCAAATTGGAGTTATTGGTTTTGGAATTTGATCCTCTGGTGTCCAAAATAGATGTTATACTTCCTCTGCCTTCTACCTAGAGTTTTTCATACTTTGCAATTCCAAACCACAAAGGCATATTCATGGTCATCCTCAAAGGTCACGAATCTTGTCTTACTGATACAGGTCTATTATCAAGACAGGTGATATAGAAATTGACATCACTCTCTTTGCCCAAGATTTGAGTGACCTAAGTCACCTACCCTAAGACCTTCATTTTAATATAGCCCACAGTTGTTACTGTGTTAAGCAATCCTAAGTGATTGCCATCCTTCAGAAACATCTCTTTCAAGGGCATAAACTATGACCCCACCACCATTAGGTCTTTAGTCTAAGAGAGATGGCCAAATGACCATTAACAATTTGCTGGCTTTAATAAGGAAATAATTAATTAAATTACCCAGAAACTATGTCTCTCCAATGTCACACAGTTAAACTTATTCTATTCTTAAATGCTTCTGCCCCAAGGCATTTATACTAATTCCTGGTGGAGATCAGACCTGAAATGAATAGGCTCTTCCCAAACTCATGAAAACAGGTTTACTTTACTGTATGGTTCTGTTCTGTACTCTGAAAAGGGAAAAGGCATAAATGGTGAAAAAGACAAAATGAGACATCTGGGTCACATGACCAACAAGATGGAGACATTTTACTCCAACCCCACCAGCTCTCAAAAAACCAAACCAAAACAAGCAAACTAAAAGAATTATATGCAAGAGGTAGAGGAATTAGATGTCTCCACAGATAGGAAACAATAATGCTAATGAGGTAACAGCTTTATGGATTAACAGTGGAGAACCGTCATTCATAAAACTGATTTAGCAACTTGCCTCCATTAGTCTCCATGCTCTGGCAAGATGAAAAAAACAAACAACCCACCAGCTTGTGCTTTGGGATCCACTCAGCAAGAATTTTCCTTTTGAGATACAGTCTCTGTTAATACACGCCACCTACGGCCTCACTCCAGCATTCTGTTGCAACATGCAGTGGACCTCAAAAAATGCCCAGCTAGGTGTGTACAGGAGGAGGGGATTATACTCTGCCTGGGGTGATTCCCTAGGTTAGAGACCCCCAAGGCAGCAGCAACTGCCCTGAACACTTACTCCACCCTCCCTGAAGCCTACAAAGAGCCTCCATCCCTGACCCAGGTAACTTCAGCAAGATACAGCACTGACTATAACTGAATATTAGTCTCCTTTCCTTTTAGCCCAGCACAGTCCCTCCCTCACACTGGCACTGCCCTGGTTCTCTGTTCTGTCGTTCTCTATCTGGATGAATCAGTATCTACTGTTCTTTGTAGGCTGGTAGTCTGAATTCTTCAACTGGGAAAGCTTTGAGGTCTAGCCCTGAGGGGAAAGAATCAGAAAGTGAGAAACAGGACAATGTAAGAAAAAGAGTAAAACCAGTAACATTTTAGAAGAAGAAAACTCAGTTTAAACACCTAGAGTATGAACATATAAATCAACATAAGCTATTGAGATCAAAAGGAAGATGAGTATCACAACATACAAAAGATTGCAAATGTCTGATTAAATACTGGAAGATGAAGGAAATTAAACCAACACCCAATGAAGGAAGCATAGAATTCTGTGGATTCTCAAGATCGCACAGAACCACAACAGAATGTACCAGAATGTTCAAGAGAAATATGAACTTTAAAAGAAGAATTTGGATGGGGATAATTGATAGAATTCATGGCTTGCACAATTGAAATGATTAACAAAACAGAAAAAATTAGTCCAGATCGACAAGTCTTTCCAAAAGAGCAAAAAAGAAAACAACAAATACAATGAAGTGAAGGACAATTTGAAAGAGAAGCAAAGAGAAATACTAAAAGAACATAGGATCTCTATACAAGGAAAATAAACTGTTGATTTCAAAGACAGGATGTATAGACAATTTAAAGACCACAGGGTTCCCAGAAAAACATTGACAATTCAAAAAACCAGAACACCATAATGTAAGAAATAATAAAAGTAAACCACCCTAAAATCTCCAATATAGAAAACAAAGCACCAATCGAAAGAATCCTGATATTTCTAAGGAATAAAAAAGGCTTTACTTTGAATTGTGAGACATATATATATTAACTCCAAAGAAAATTTCTGCAGGTAATCAAAAGAAAGATCTTTAGATATAAAGAAAAGGAAATTTGAGCAACATAGGACTTTTCTATACCCACCAGAAATTAAAGAAAGGAATGGAATAACATATTTCAAAAAGCAGAGGTGCCAAAGATGCAACCCCAAACCTACAAACCTGAGCCTAATCATCTAGGGGGGAAAATATGTATCTTCAATAAAAGAGAGGCATTTGAAGTATTTCTATAAGGCTCACTCATCCCCCATATAAGTAGATTATTTGATTTACAAGCTTCGCAAATACCCAAAAAGTATACAATAGGGATAAAAGTGAAAGTAGAATTTACACAAATAGGGTAAGTGATGATGGAGGAACAAGCTTGAACACCATGACTAACCCTAACCCCTCTAATATTCTTACAGATGAATCAATTTATTTTGTGGGATTAAATAGAAGAATGGGAGGTGCATGAAAGGAGAAAGGGGTACTGGAGAGAGGAAATGTGCAGTGTACCTTAATCAAGTTCATGGCAAACAATAAAAGGAAATTAACTTCTATAGTCTCCTAGCAAGAAGAGGAAAATCACTCTTCATTTCCTTCAGCACAATAGTATTCTATCACATGTATATACCATGGCTTAATCAGCCATTCTCAAAAAAGGAAATACAAAATTGAACTAACTGCTAGAGAGATTAGAGTCAAAAGAGTTATATCGCCTTCTAAATGGGACTGCTAAAAAAGATACAGTTTTCTTAACATTGCGTGTAAACTTTACAAAAACTAATCACTTATAGGGACAGAAGTATTGCAAACAAATGTCAAAAGGCAGAAACAGTAAACATAGCCTTTGCAGACTACACTGCAATAAAACTAGTAATCCATTCACATGCACAAACAAAAGACAGAACTAAATGGAGACTCAATAATGTAATCCTCAATGACAGTGGGTCAAAGAACAAGTCACAGAAACAATTACAATTATGTGAAAGACGATGAAAATGATAAAACCGTATACTAAAATTTCTGAGATAGAGTTAAAGCATTCCACATGGGAAAAATTATATTCCTAATAACATAAATATTGACAAAAATAGAAGGGAGTTAATGAATTGAATATGCATTTAAAAAAATTAAAATACCCTCAACAAATAAGCCCACAATTAGCATAAAAGATGATACTAAAAATAATAGGAGAAATAAATTAGAAACAAAAAAGAATATATAACTGATAAAACTAGAATCTGGTTCACTGAAAATACTTCCAAATTTGATAAACCTTGGATCAACCTGATTAAAAGTAGGGCAGAAAAATCAACAAAACAGCAAATGAACAAGGTGCAATCACAAACAAGCCAGAAGAAACAAAAAGAATGATCAGAATCTGCAATGCACAATTATATGCCAACAAAATTGAGTACACAAAAGAAACAGAGGAATACCTTAAACAAACATAAGGGTCTTAAACTAAAAGAATACCAAACAGAGATCCTAAGTGATGAAATACAGAAAAGGAAACCAAAGTAGTTCTGAAGAAACAACCAAAGGGGAGAAAAAACTCTTGGTCCTGATGAATTTACAGATGAACTGTATCAAACTTTTAAGGAACAATTAAGACTAATGCTATCCACTTATTCTCAAAGACAGGGAAAGAAAGCACTCCGCCAACCTCCTTTTAATAGCTAAATCTTGTTCTAATTACTTAACAAGGAAATGATAACACAAAGAATTATAGAACAATATCACAAATGAACATCAGTTCAGAAATTTTAAACAAAGTCCTATCGGACTAATTATAGCCATTTATCTAAGAGAGAGGTAGGCCTTTTGGTCCAAACCAAATGAAAATGTAATTGGGAGATCCTTAACAAGATAAATAAAAATACAACACAACATAAATGATGTTAATTTGTAGTTTTGGTTTCCTAAGTCAGTATTGGCCCCTAGAGATACCTTCCTATTTGAGTTTATCACTGCTGATTTAAGACATCATTATGGACAAGTTGGATTTATAGCAGAGATGAAAGGAGGGTTCAACATTAGAAAAATAATCAACATAATTAATCATTAAAAACAAAAATATTCCAAATCATGATCTGAATTGATACAATAAAAGCTTTTGACAAGGCACAGCAATCAATTGGGCTAAAAAACAAAGTAAACAAGTGAACCAAAAAGGATCTTTTTAAGAAATATCATAAAAAGCCTCTTTCTAACACCAAAAGCAAGCATCATATATAACGACAATACACTAGAAGATTTTGGAACAAATACAGGGATAGAGTAAGGATATCCACTCTTCCAAATGATTTTAGAAATAGCAGCAATAGTAATAAGACCAGAGAAAGAAATTAAAAGTATAAAGAAAGTTAAAAAGGAGATAAAACTATCTACTTGCTTATGACATTATGGCTTACTTAAAAAAAATACAACTTAGGGGTCAGCAAAGAAACTGAGACAATAGCTTCAAAATAAACCCTCAAAAACAACAGCATTCCTATATAATAATGAAAAAAATTCAAGAATCAATAGTAGGAAGGGAAATCCCATTCATATGGCTATAAAATGAACAAAAGATTTTGGAATCACTCTACTGAAGCGCACTCCATATTTGTATAGATTCAATTATAAGTGTTCTTGAAAAAAATAAAGAACTTAAACAGCTGGAGGAATACTCAGTGCTTATGGCTGGGTTATTTTATATTAGTTCATTCCAATATAATAAAAAATGCTAATATTACCAAAGTTAGTTTATAGTTTTAATGCTATGATAATCAAACTACCAAAGGAGTATGCTACAAAACTGGATAAAATTAACAACAAAATTTGGAGGAACAAAAGACCTAGGATATCAAGGGAATTAATTTAACTTTTTTAATAAAGAGAATTAATGAAAAAAGAAAAGAATGCAGGAGGAATAGAACTTTTGGATGTCAAACTTTATTATAAAGTAGCAGTCATCAAAACCATTTGGTATTGGTTATTGAGTAGATAAAAGGAATGGACTAGATGAGACTCAGAAATAATGGAAAAGGTAAAAATGGCCAAGACAGTTTCTCATTCTCCTTTATAGGCTGGTGGAAAGGAGTGGAAATCTGAGACAACAGGTGGAAAGTTTCTGTGGTTGAGAAATTAGTGCAGCCAATTTTGTGATAAACTTCTCTGAACTTAGGTAGGCTGGTTCTTGGACAACAGATATAGAAGGTGTTCCAAAAGTGCAATTTTAAGACTAAGACTTCTAGGACATTGTAGAGTTGAGCATCAAAATCATTCCAGCTTTACTGGACTTGCCAGAGTCTATGCTCTGCCAGCTTAGCCTTCGATAACCCAGCTTCCCACACCACAATGAGTCATCAGAGGAGACTCAATGGAATTAATATTTTTTAAAAAATCACATTTATATAGTTAGTGCTTTAAATTTAAAAAGTTATTTTCCCCAAAAGCAACCCTAAAAGGAGGTAGTACCCCCGGCATTCTTCCCATCATCATACAAAGAACAAAAACGAAGCTCAAAGAAATCCAGTATAGTTAGTAAATGTTTGGTTTCAGGATTTGGGTCAGGTCATGCTTGACTCTGAGTTCAATCCCTCCACTCTTCCATCTCGCCTATCTCAAGTTTCCTTAACCCAAATTCACATTTTCTCTGACATCTTTTTTCTTTTAGAATGAGATTGACACACAGTGTCCCACTAGATCTGGTTGGTGGTCTCCAGTTTTTCTCCTCTGTAAATCCAGATGATTGAGGATGTGGACATCTCCTTCATTATGTGGGAATAGCTAGAGACTTAAACACCCAGTCTCTGTGACCTCAGGGGCACAGCTACTTTTGACAGCAATACTATAAAATCACACATTAGATCAAAGGTTCAGCTCCTTTGCCATTTCAAAGAAACAATGACATACTGAAACAGCTCATTAACATGCAGGCACATTTTTAGCTTACTGAGTCATCACTTTTTAAAGATGTGTCTTTATTTACAAAGTGATGAAACCTAACCAATTACAAAGAGACCTCAGAAAATTTCATTTTTCATGTAATGTATATAAATATGTACAGGATATTTTATAAAGTAAACATCAGAAACCATAACAGTAAACATTTGCTACTTATTCTATGTCAATCGTTATCTCTTAAACTTAAATACTGGTTTCAAGTATCCCTTATAAAATAGTCCTACTTTATTAAAATAATGAAAAAGAGCTCTGCTATAAACAATATTGTTTTAAAAATAGACTAAGAAAACATCCCAGTTTACAATGCTTACCTGGATCAAATACTGCCTTAATTTTCAGTATGGTCTTTAAGCAAAAAAGGCAGTTTAATAACTGCAGTAATAGGTTAGTATTTTTTAATACATTTTATTTCAATAATTATCATAGTTTAAAAAAGCTATACAATACAGCTTTATTAGATATTTACTGTTATACAGGACATCCTCTCATTTCAGAGTGAGGAGGGTCTTTATAAAGGTATTTGACTTCTCTTGCCCTTTCCCAAGGCCGATAAATGGCCAGGGCAGATGTCTTGAAAGAAAAGTTTGACATAGTTAACAACAGACATGTATGTACACAAAACTTCTAAGAATCACTTTAGATGCTGCTGCTTATTTTTCAGCTCTTCTTCAATCTGAAGACGTCTCAATACACAAAGGACAACTTGATAGCAGAAAATATATTGATCCTGGAAAGAAAAAATATATATAAAAAAGTTAACATTTTGTACTAGTTAAACAGTTGTTCAATTTTGGGAGTTTATAGTATTAAAAATTCAACATCTGAATCCCATTTTGCTAAGTAAACTAAGGATGAGATTTTCTAGGTTGGATTAATCTTACACAAATGGCCCTAAGGGGAGGCCAACATAAGTTGGTTAGGCTGAAATTCACACAGACTTGTTTTTGTTTCTACTTTTGTAATCTCTTACTTTTACATTCCCATCTCTATTTGAAATTCATCTTTATATAGGCATAGGCAACTAATCATGATGTTATGAAGTGATATAAGTCCTGAAAGCATGTACAGATTTTTAAATCTCAAATTAGAAAAAAATCAAGCAATAAATTTCTTTAAATATTGTGAATAAAAGCAGTTTAGAAATCCAACCATTTAAAAAGTTATATTTCCTTCTCAGTTTCTTCACAGAGGCAGTATGGTAGAATGGATAGAGAAAGAGAATTAGAAAGACTCGGGGTCAAGAAAGATCAGCCTCTGACATATTTCAGCCATGTGATTATGGGCATCCCAACTACTTAGTACTCCTAGGGAACTCTTTAATATTCAGTTGCAAATGAATTATTTTTTCTAATTAAGTAAAATAATTTTTTGCAACTTAATTGGGATGGCATTGAATATATACATAGTTTAGGTAAAATGGTCATTTTTTATTATATTGGCACTGCCTACCCACGAACAATTAATATTTCTCCAATTATTTAAATCTAATTTTATTTGTAAAAAGTTTTTAAAAACAACTTTGTTTATATAGTTCCTGGGTTTGTTTTAGCAGATATATGTATAGAATGATTTTACATATACATATTTATGTCTAATTGTAGCCATCTTTAGGGCGGGAGAAAAAAAGAAAAGAAAGTTACATGAAAATTTTATTATATCTTTAAAAGGAATTGCAAATTGTACATAACAGATTTGCAGTTTGATGTGTAATCATCTTTTTAAAATTTATGCTATGTTGTGGAAGTGCTTGTTTTATTCCATAAATTAAAAAAAATATTAAATTGCAGATATTCCTTGGTTAAAGTAGTTTTCACATCAGAAAGTCTCCATACTGATGAAGTTACATATCCTGACCAAAGAAAAAGTCTTTTTTTTTCTTATATCTTATTAGCATACTTAAATTTGAGGAAGCATATTACTGGAAGGCTGGCCACAAGTAATGAATTTTTTTTTCCACTACAGTAATGAAGAAGGGGGCTATGCTCTGTACCGTTGATCCTTGAAGTACTAAAACATAATTTGAAATACTCCATTATCTCAGTCCTTCAGCCTTCCAAGTGGAATTTTTTTTCATTCTTCTCGGCAAAGTGACAATGGATTTGAAACTATATATTGATATAATATTCTCCTAGTGCTTAAGTTGCCTTTTATTTGTAAATGACACTGTAACCAAGATTAGGTTTAAGAACATGGTTGGAAAACTGGTGATCACATTACAATGTCATAGCATTAATGGGCTGCATACCTGGGTTTGAGTTCAAGGCAGCCATGGCCAGTGTGGTTTCTATGCTATGAAAATGTCTTTGTGAAAGTCAGCTGAATGTTCAGGAGACTGAGTAGATTTAAGAAAACATGTGGAGTGGAAATAAACATGAAAGGCATTTCTTTTCTGTTTAAAAGGAACAAATTTTATTTTATTTTTTAAAAGACCAATGAGATCTATACAGGCAAGGGGTGTGTGTGTGTGTGTGTGTGTGTGTGTGTGTGTGTGTGTGTGTGTGTGTGTGTGTGTGTGTGTGTGTGTCTGTCTAGATGGAGATTTCAGGCTGCAAATGGAATTTCCCAAAATGATCTGAGAGTTTAAGAGGGGAAAGCAAAATGATTATGCTTTCTAGGTGTTCTATAGCTATGCTTTCTAAATCAGAAAACCATTCCAAAAAGAGAAACACGTGGCTAAGAGAAGCTTTTAACATTCTCCCCTTAAAAATAATTTCCTACTGTTAAAAAAAAAGCACCAAAGACATACCTCAGTCTGAATCATCCCATGCCTCTGCAGTCTCATTGTGCGCACCAGGTCAGAGATATCAAACTGCCAGAGAAAACAGCATGTGGACATTTTGGTAAATACAAAGGACTGCAAAGAGCTCTTCTCTGCCTCCCCCGTCCTCCCAAAACATTCTTCTAGATTCAGATTAGTTCTGAGATGGGTCGTACATCCTCCTGCCATTTGATCATTTCAACATTATGCTCTGAGAGGCAGTGTCTATATGGCTCAGTACTTGAATTTCAAGTCCAAAGGCTTGTTTCCAAGTCACGGTTGAAACATTTTCTAGATGCTGACTGCTTTTTGCCACCTATGTGACTATAGGCAAAACACCACCTCTCTGGGCTTCACTTTCTTCATCTGTGAAATAAGGTGGTAAGACTATCTGATCTCTTAACATTCTCCTTCTAACTCTAAATCATCTCTCTGTCTCTGTCTCTCCTTTCACCAAACCTTAAACCTAGTTCACTCTGAAGCTCATACATTGGACCACAATGGGTCCTTGCCCGAGCTCTGAGATTTTGGGCCCTCCTGGCTTAGAGTGAATGTCAATAGTTAACTGTTTCTCTTTGAAACAGCAACCCTGAGGGTCTTTCTGGATTGAATTTTTTTTTCTTTTTTCTTATTAAAGGAGCCATCCCTTGACTCACTTCTTTTTTTTTTTTTTTGGGCAGGGCAATAAGTTATTTGCCCAAGGCTGGATTTGAACTCAGGTCCTCCTGACTCCAGGGCCAGTGCTCTACTCACTGCGACACCTAGCTGCTCTGTCCCCCCCCCCCCTCACTTCTTAAAGAAGGCTATTTGCTGAATGGGCATTACCTCACTCTAAGTGAGTACATGAAAAGGCCTTAGTCTAAAAAGGCCAGGGTCTCCCATCACATCCGAGGTCATCTCCAGTCATCCTGATGAATATCTGGTCTCTGGATCCAAATGGCTCTGGAGGAGAAAGTGAGGCTGGTGACCTTGCACAGCCCTCTCTCACTCAAATCAAAGCCAAATGCAAGTCATGTCATCATTTCCCTGATGCCACAGTCCTCTTCGAAAACAGATAAACACAAATCCTATGACCACCATGTTGTCCAAAGAAGGACTCCACTGCGGCTATTGCTATTCTGAATCATATAGTAATAATAACAAGTGATATTTATTATTTTGAGGGTGCAGTATGCCATGGTGGATAGGGTGCCAGTCTCAAAGTCAGGAGGACCTGGGTATAAGTCCTGATTGTGCATTCTTTCCAAGTCACTGAACCTCACTGCAATGCTCTAGGCAATTCTCTAATACTTTAAGTGACAGAGAAAATACTTCCTGCATTGGTACCAGGAGTTTGCTCCCCTGGTTGGGGGGGTTCCCTACACCTATGTAAACACTGGTCAAGTCTTTATCTATATTTCACATTTTAAAGTTTACATCAAAACACAGATTTACTTGCTATGATTCTCTTTCTCTTCCTCCTGTTCCCCTTTCTCTTGTATTCTCAGGAGGCAGTCGCTATAGCAGAACTGGGGTGTAAAGCTTTTGGTTCAAATCCCAGCTCTGTCATTTACCAGAGAGTCACTTACCTTCTCTGAGGTTTGATTACCTCATCTGTAAAATTGGGATAATAAAACAGTACAACTTGTCTTTAAGAAGGTGTTTGACAACATAACTGAAAACATCATGCTAAAAAGCATGGAAGCAAGCACACAGCCTTGTTTCACACAGGACAAGTGTTCACATAGTGGTCAGAAGAAGCAATACAGTGACACTCTTAAGGTCTCTGTTAAGAACTTTGGAACTGATTGTGTGACATGGGAGAGACACTGGCACAGGACTGCTCAGCATGGTTCGCCCTCATCAGAGAAGGTGCTGTGCTCTATGAGCAAAGCAGAATTAAAGTAGCTCAAAAGAAATGCAAGATGCACAATTCAGAGAATCTGCCCCAAATGTCAATGGATTACTCTTTAAGGAGGACAATCATCACTATTGGTGCCAGTAACACATGAATAAACAATGAAAACATTTCTGATCTCTAATTTCAGAATCATAATCCCTTCTCCAAAGGTTATGGATTCATAGAATTTGAGAGCTGGAAGGCACTTCTGGGGCCAACAAATCTAACCCATCATACCAGACAGGAACCCCCATGACAAGTGGTCATCCACTTCTGCTTGAAGACTTCCAAGGATGGGGAAGCTAGCACCTACTGAAGCAGCTCATTCTACTGTGGAGAGCTCTTAATGTCGGAAAGTTCTTGACATCAACCCTAAATTTGCCCCTTTCTAATTTTACCAAGGCTCTTAGGTTCTGTTCTGTTGAGCCAAAGAAAAAGCCCAATTCCCTTCTTGACACAGCAGCCTTTCAAATACTTGAACACATTATCATGTCTCCCCTGAGTGTTCTCTAGGCTAACTGCTCCTAGTTCCTTCAAATGACCCCTGGATGGCAAGGACTGACTCATGGCACTCCCTTGGTACATTCTCTAATGTCCTACTTAACATTCAAGTCTAGAACTTAACATGATACTCCGGATGAGGGCAGAGGGGTGGAATAACCTCCTTATTCCTGGAAATGATGTCTATCTTAAGATCGATTTAACTTCCATGGCTGCCCAATCCCACTGCTGACTTCTACTAAGTGAATAAATCCACAGTTCACATTTTGCAGGGGAAAAAACCCTAAAAAACAGGAAAAATTCACATTTTATGTCATCGTGCTTTATCTTCATCTACTGTGAAGTATTAAGTACAAAGTTTTTGCAGTCATGATGTAATTATTTAATTGGTTTAGCGGATAATGTGTTTATAAGAGTATGCTGGTCTCTGAAAATGTAACAAACTTTTAAGCTTAATCTGTGTTATTAACAATTTCTCCATCAAGTTCTTAAGTTTAAGCAATCAATAAATCTAGCCCGGATTTGTAGTGTTTACTGATTCCTAGGGTCTGAATATTCACATTGAAAATTTAACAACCAGCTCTCTAGAGTGTTTGCTGATTTCCAGTGTCTAAATAATCACATTGAAAATTTAATAACCAGCTCTCTAGAGTGTCTGCTGATTTCCGAGATCTAAATAGTCACACTGAAAATTTAACAATCAGCTCCCTAGATTGTTTGCCCATTTCTGGGGTCTAAATATTCACATAGAAAATTAAACAAACAGCTCCCTAAACTGTTGGTTGATTTCCAGGGTTTAAATATTTACAACAAAGATTTAACAACCAGCTCCCTAGAGCCCATAAGAGCTGGCTCCTACCTAGCAGTATTCACTGTGTTAATTACAGGGGGTGTTGTGAGGCTCCAATGAGATGATGGAGGTAAAGCACTTTACAAACTTTATAAATACCAGTTATAATTATTATCGTTATCATTAGCCTCCAATCATCAGGCCTTTAGTCTGCTAACCACTTCATTCCTTGGGTTTCCTACTGTACTTGGCTGAACTTGAGCAATAATATTGGTGGACATAGGAATGTGCTGGTAAATGTTGAATAATCAGGCTCTAGGGAATGCGCCCTTAGGATGCATGTACCCATTAAGTATAATATGCACCATAAACTCTTCCTAATGTCTAGATAATCAAGAAAACAATAAAGCTGGATTTCTAGCCATTGCTACACTTGGTTAGGGCTGGTGGCAGCACACCCTTGACTACATGGCATCTTCAGTCTAAGGAATATGAAATGTTAGATTTAACAAAAAGAAGTTGCACAAATCTGGCTCCTTCCCCGTAGAGTTTGCTTATGTCAAAGGTGTTCTGTCTATTTGAACGTTAGGGCCTTATTAAAAAGGCAAGGTGGGGAGGACACACAACTGTTTCTAATTTAGACATAATTTTTTTTTTTTTTGTAGAAGAGGAAACAGCCTCTGTGAGGTTTCATGATTTTTTCAAGGCCACACAGGTAGTAAATATGAAAGCAAGGATATGAATCTAGGTCTACTGAGAGTTGAGTTCAAATCTTCCCCCTACCAGGTGCTACCTATGTGGCCCTGGGCAAGTCACTTAACTTTTTTAGTTTTTGTTTTAAATCTATAAAATGATTTGGACTAAACTATTTTCAAGATTTCTTCCAGATCTTACTTTTATCACTCTAAATCCAGGGCCTTTCCCATTCAATCTGCATTTAATAACCAACTTATAAGTTATAGTAAAAAGTTTACATTTTTAATTAAATGATGTTTTAAAATGAATACCAGAACTCTTACCAAATCATGCATTACAACAGACGAAGAGATACCTGCCTGATGTTGGATGAAGTGCATCATTCATTATGTGATCTTACTCTTCTCACCCAGATTCTCAATGCTTCAAATTTCCATTTGGAAATATAGGATTATAATCAATATTGGCGTTTTGTGTAATTCGTACTTCAAAAGACTTATGATTACATCACTGTAGTGTACTCTCTCTACAGATGTAAATAATAATCCCTATATGAATCCAATATAATAGATGCAGATTTCTTCCTGATCTTTATTGATTAGTGTAGATACCTCTACACAAATGTCCTTGAATATCCAATTTCACTACTGGAGTGATGCTCAGCACTAATATAAGAATATGTCTGGGGGGAGCTAGGTGGCACAGTGAGTAGAGCACTGGCCCTGGAGTCAGGAGAACCCAAGTTCAAATGTGGCCTCAGACATCTGACACGCTTACTAGCTGTGTGACCTTGGGCAAGTCACTTAACCCCAATTGCCCTGCCTTCATCCTCCAAAAAAAAAACCCAACAAGAATATATCTCATTGAAAGGATAAAAGCAGATAAATTATCTAGTTGAGAAGGTTGGTCATGGTTTGTCCAGGTAGTTAAATCTAGATGAGAACAATATTGTGATTCTCTGATCTGAAAGGTCATGGCACCTTAGTAGGATCTCTGGATTCTTATAAGGTCATAGATTTAGAAATGCATAAGGAAATTAACACTCAGGCACAAAAAAGCATTGGGATTTAATTAGGAGCTGCTGTGGCTTGAAGAATTCATCTGGCAGACAAGCTTCTTGTGATGACCCTTCACAGCTGGTCTTTGGATGACATACCATCGACTGCCAGACTGATGTTCAAAAGCTTTTCCGTCTTAGCAGAGTCTGCTAATATTAAGAATGCTACATATATATATTTTTTAACATGCTATGATGTTAAAGTATCAGAACAGGACCTAAAAGATACATGTAGACTTTTTTGCTTTTGTAACAGATCTGTGATCTCATTAGTGTAAGGCAGATATGTTGAATATGTGGCCTATGGCTTGCAATCCTGAGTGCTGCTAGAACTAGATTAAAATGTAATTGGAAAATATTTAATAAAACAAAAATACAATGGAATTTGCCTAATGTTGATATGTGGTATTCTAAGTTAATATTTGGTCCACAGGGATCCTTAGTGGCCCCACTATGAGTTTGACATCACTGGTGTATGGTACTTAAGGTAAGAAAATGATGTCTGCTAGTATAAACTGGCAACTTCCTGGGGGCACTGAGAGATCAGGTGATGGGCCCAAAGTCACATATCCAGTATGTATCAGAGATAGGACCTGAACCCCTATCTCCCAGAATCTTTGGCCAGCTAGATTCCCACTATACAATGCTGCCTCGCATATGTATAATGAAAAAACTAAAATATAATATCAGTAAAGTGCTTTGAACATAGTGTTTGTAAAACATTCATTTTTACAAATTGAATGTATTCTTTTTGGCTTTAAGTAATATTTATACGTACTACGTATAATGCTACAGCCAAAGTGAATGAAGTTCTACACACATGCATTTCATACATAAACATGCAAATATATATATAAATAAAAGTAAAATATACACATACATACAATTGTATAGTAATGCCAACTATTAAAGCACCCCAAACTCCCAAGGCATTGTCTAAATCTAAGCAACGGAATAGTTATTCTAATTAAATATTAGCATCCAAATAGTATCTGGGTACTTACTTCAAGATCTTGACTGATCAGTCCTAGAACCACATCTATACAAATAAGTGTCCCTGAACGTCCAATCCCAGCACTGCAGTGAATGATGATTGGCCCTGATCTGTGGACATGTCTCATGTATGAGATAAACATGAGTAAGTCATCTGGTTGTGAAGGTGTATCGTGGTCTGGCCAGGCAGTGAAATTCAGATGAGAAACACATCTTACTTCTCCAGTCTGAAAGTTTATGAGAGAATAAGTAAATAATGCAAAAATGTTGTTTTTATGCAAATAATTAATATAAACTCTAAACTCTTTTGTCTGGTATCTAAAACTATCCACAACCTGGTCTCTTCCTACCTTTCTAGTCTTCTTATACACTACTTCCTTCTATGCTTTTATAGTCCATTTAAATGGCAGAACAGTTGGTGTGCCAGAGACACAATCAGCCACCTCTTGTGTCTGCGTAATTTTGCCCTGACTGTCCCCTATGCCTGGAATGCTTTCTTGATTTCCTGTACGTTCTAGAACCCTCTCCCCCACCTCCACCCCAAATGACCTGGGTAAGAACTGTTTCCCTAGGCTCTCCCACAGATACTATCTTGTTGAGGAAACAGCAGCTTGAAGCCAACAGTTGTAACTATCCTTCTAAAAGGCACTTCTCCTTATAGGATCAAGGAGATATAACACCTGCGTATGTTAGTTGTGATTTTAGGAGAAGTTATGAGGAATTTATGGGGGAAACAGATGAGAAAGAGAATTCTGGAATCTGTGAGGAGCTGGGGATTTACAATGTGTTCTGGAGAGATCTCTACCTTCGAGGGCCAAAGGGAGGAGGAATAACAGCTTATTCCTGGAGAGATTAGATTTAACTCTAATCTTGACTATAAAATGAAGAGGATCTGACAGAGATTCTATCAGTACCTTGAGTGGACTGTGTCTTCAGAAAGTAAAGTCAACTGTGATTATAACAAAGTTTGAGGTTGATTCTGGCCATGATCTTTTCCAAAGGTTAAATACATAATGCTGTATGTGTCTTTTCTTTTATTATCAATTTTGTTACATATAAGAAAATTTCTGTCTTGATATATTTGTATGTGTGTACGTATGTATGTATCCATGTATATATGTATATATGTATATGTATGGTTTTGTTTGTTTCACTTATCTCACATACTTGTTTTTGAGAAAGAGAGAAGGAGGAGGCGGAGGACGAAGAGGAAGAGGTAGCAGCAGAAGAGAAGGAGTAAGAATATAACTTAATGTGTGCAAAATGAATCATTGACTATAATTGTTCTCATTCACCAAGATTAAGATGGATTTTTCACTGACCAGATGATTTAACAAAAAATAAATTTGATTTTATTGTTATAAAGATCTGTCTTCTTGACCCCCCCCCCCCATTCCTTCCCTATAAAAGAGCAAAGAAAACAAAATAGCCTGTTGCAAATGTGTATGTTCAAGGCAAAATAAATTCCTTCACTGGCCACATCCAAAAGTGTGTGTGTGTGTATCCCCATTCCCCAAGCCATACTCTGAGTCCAATCGCCTCTCTATCAGAAGGTCTAGCCAGATGATTTTAACAAGACTCAGCTGAATTACATTTGGTTCTACAACTTTTTATGGTATAAGGATGTCACCAACTGAGTAAGGTAAATGAAAACAGATCCACAAAGACACAACTTTCTCCAGTTATGATATTCAAGATCTCCAGTGTAGAGGATCCTCCGTGTCTAAAGATTCTGTTATAAAAATTGGCAGTTTCTAATATTCAGCTTTGGAATCAATTTATGGTGCTGAGTAAGGGCTGACAGATGACTGTAAATTAAATCTTATTTGTAATGAAGACATCTGTTCAAAGCTAACAAAAGAAACCCCCAAAGGTTGGCATATGTTCTATAAAAAGCAGAAGGTGGGCAGGGAAGCTAAGAAGTTATTGAGGCTGATGTAAGAGTAAATGGACGCAGGCAAGAGAAAAAGCGTGTGATGTCCCTCTTTTTCTGACAAAGTCATAAGTCACAAGACACAGAATGATTTTATTCATTTACCTGAATATCCTGGAGCTCCATTGCTCTGACAATAAAGCCTGTTAGCTGCTGCACTCTCACTAGGGCAAGCCGAAGCCTGTCATTTACCATTGTGGTTTTGCCCAGGATATCTGGCCAGTAACGCTGGCATTTGATCTTTTCTCCTTCTACCTCCTGGGTCATCATAGCTATCACTGTAGCATTTTGTTCCCAAATCATCTGCCAGAAGTCTGCAACTGTTGTAGGGAGAGGTCCTTGACAGGCGATGTAAACAAATTCTTGGTTCCCCACTGGCATCTTAATGAAGCTGGCGTTGATATAACCCCCTTCATCTCCAAGCGGGACTCTTGTGGCATCATCTGTGATTTCCCCACCACAAAACAGTCATCAGCTTGACATGTTTATTTTCAAATGATTATCTTTCAAATAGTTTGGATAAGGGCTACATGGACATTTTCATTTCAGCAAAAGGGAACAACATTTCAGTAGATTTTGTTTGTTTTTTTGGGCAGGGCAATTGGGGTTAAGTGACTTGCCCAAGGTCACCCAGCTAGTACATGTCTCAAGTGTCTGAAGGTGGATTTAAACTCAGGTCCTCCTGATTACAGGGCCGGTGCTCTACTCACTGTACCATCTAGCTGCCCCCATTTCAGCAGACTTTGTAAGCAGTAGAGGCGACTTTCATACAATATCTCCTCATGTGTCACATGTACACTTAGATTGTGAGCACAAGGAGCTTCTTTTATACATGTTTGCTATGTTATTTAGGCATATAGCCTATTGGTGCAATGAAAATTAATTAAAATGAGTAAATAAACTTATGGCTTTTAAATCAGTACCTAGGGAGATGAAGAACCATAACTGCAGTTATTACTTCCTTGCCTATCATTAAATAATAATAAAAAAGTCACAAAGTTTTCTACTAGAGAACAAAATAACAAGTATTATAAATATATGAATAAATTACTCATTATCAAGGCTACGGATAAGAGTTAACCTTTCTGCTTACTTTGTTATGCAACATAATATGACTCATGAGTCTTTCTGCTTACTTAGTTATGTGACTTAAGATGATTCACGAGTCAAAAAAAATATTAACTAAAGATGCCCCTGGCACTTTCCCACCTGGATTACCTTTAGAAAAAAATATAAAACAGGAGACATCATCAAACTGGCTCAGTTTATTTATTAAGTAAAGTTCTTGTCCTATTATTTTGGTTTTGGTTTTTTTTTGTCTTATTATCTTGGAGCCTCATTCTAACATTTAAAATTTCAATGACTTTTTCATACTATATTGTTTTAGCTCATAATTTGAATACCAACTTTTTAAAAAAGTAGATGCATTTTGTTGTATCATTTGGTATACCTAAACCTTTAATAATTTTTTCCAACAGAATGATTTTGTGCATAGATTTGTCAGTGTGCTAATCTCTAAAACTAATGGGTAATTGTCATGTTGATCATATGAGACTTTCTAAAAATATGTTCTGAATCTTTCTAGTTACTGAACTTCACTAGTTATCTGTCCTTATTTCTTCCAAGATTCTGGTTCATGCTATTTGACCTTAACAAATCTACTCGCTTTCCTTGTGTTTCCTTGTGTGCAAGACGAGACTCTGGGTAGCGGTTAAGGAGTGCCCTCCTCTCCCGGCTTTGAAAACCCAGATGTTGGTGCTTCTCTCTCTGGTAACTATGCGTGTATTGCTATGGACAGACAGTTAGAGGTCCTGTCTGCTGATTTATGTTATTTGCTCTGTTTATATAATTTATATAATTTCTGCTTATAATTTCCCTGAAGTTCAGGGTGCTGTCTTTTCCCCCTGAATTAAGTGAATGATATATGTATGTTTAATTAAAGTAAGATTGTTAACCTCTTAAAGTTGCTTTCCTTAGACAAGCAGATCAAAGAACCTGTGCTAGTAGCCCTCCTGTGTGCTGGTGTCATTGGCCTTACACAGCCACAGTAGCGGTGAGTAGCAACATTGTTGTTACACTTGCTTATGAGTCATTGTCTAGGCCATCATACCTTCCTGAAACAACTTTTACTTTCTTCTCTGCTAATTTCTAAGATATAAGCACGCACTGAGAATATTTAACAATTGAGTAGGTTCAAGTTGGCTTCAACATCCCTCACCCCACTAAGTACTTGTACATAATGATGAAAAGAAACAAAATGTCCCTATTCATTACTTCCAGATAGTTAAACAAATAACCCTATTTTGTTATTTGGCTAAGTACATTGTGGTAGAAGACAGAAGTGAAAATAACTTCTTAGTCTGCTGGAAAAATTTAAGGCAAGTGAGGACCACTACTGTAGCTTGAACTGAAATTTTTTGATGCTTTATATAGAGAAATACTGGGCAATTCCTGAAATATAAAACAGACATAAGGAAGAAATTGCTGATGTTTGTGAAATGTGAACTTGGGAAATTTGCCCATTCAGAAGACAATGCAAAGAAGATATTATTTTTAAAAGAATATTGAAAAACTGGTTCTCTGATCCTCAAATATTACACTAGTAAATATTCAGGCAACTGAAGAAATTGTGTTACCTGACCCCATCTACTCAGTTTTAAATTTACACAGATCTTGTACTAGGGATTCACATCTGAATGCTCAAAAAAAACCCTACCTTCCTTATATGAAGGAAATGAAGGAAAGAGCCCTTGAGAGGGAAAAGGGAGAAGGAAAAAGTTGAGAACTGTCTAGAAACTTAAAAAACTTGAAATTTCCATTATAATTTCTCATTAAAATAATGCCAAATTTGGAACTAAATAATTAGAACTTACAGGGAAGTATATTCTTATATCTGTTTTTCCTCCTATTTTCCTTCGTTTGTCCGATTAAGCACTGATCCAAAGGTTTTAATTCCTGAAGATTCTGGAAGTATGAATGAAAACAATGTCAAATTTCCTGAGATATCCAAAAGGCTACAACTACGATGCTAAATGCCATAAATGTGAAAAGACTGGCAGTTGATCAGAGAAGAATTTTAAAAATGCTAAAGAATAGACCTACTTCCCCTTTGACCTAGCAATACCACTTCTAGGTCTGTATCCCAAAGAGATCATACAAATGGGAAAAGGACCTGCATGTACAAAAACATTTATAGCAACAAATTTTGTAGTGGCAAAGAACTGGAAATTGAAGGGATGCCCATCAGTTGGGGAATGGCTGAACAAGTTGTGGTATATGAATGTAATGGAAGACTATTGTGCTATAAGAAATGATGAGCAGGCAGACTTCAGAAAAACCTGGAAAGACATATATGAACTGATGATGAATGAACTGAGCAGAGCCAGAAGAACACTGTACACAGTAACAGCCACATTGTGTGGTGACTAACTTTGACAGACTTATCTCTTCTTAGCAATGCAAGGATCAAAGGCAACTTCAAAAGACTCATGATGGAAAATGCTGTCCACATCCAGAAAAAGAACTACGGAGTCTTAATGCAGCTCACAGCGTATTATTTACTCCCTCAATTTTTTTGTTTGTTTCTTCTTTCTCAGGGTTTCCCCTATTGGTTCTAATTCTTCTTTACAACATGACTAATGTGAAAATAGGTTTAATATGGATGTATATTCAGAGCCCACATAAAATCGCATGCTGTCTTGAGGTGGAGGGAGGGGAGAGATGGAGAGAAAATTTGGAACTCAAAATCTTATGGAAGTGAATGTTTAAAATGAAAAACAAATAATTTTTTTTTATTTAAAAAAGAATAGACCTACTTTTCTAAGCTAGTGTTTTGGGGCAAGCAGATTAAATTGGAATAAGAGCAAAACACTTTAGGTAAGCCAGTGCTTACCTAAATTAGGTAAGATTAGGTAAGCTAGTGCTGAGCCAAGTTCCTAGATGTGTTTTTTCTTTAACATACTATAAGAAGAAAATGGAAATAATTATCAATCTTCTAATAACCAAATTTGATAAGGACTTTTAAAGACAACTCATATAAACTGTTTAACTCTCTCTTAAGATGATTCAATATGCACTTTTGATGGTGGAGGGCACTTATTTAAAGAACTGATTCAAAATAATAAAATGCACTAGAACTGCAAATTATAAGCTCAGTGGGATCATAAAGTCCTCCTTGCTCCGTCTTCCCATGTGGTAGCTTCTTGTTTCTGTTGATTAAGTATGCAGGCTGACAGTAAAAATGACTATATTATATCTCTTCACCAACAAAAGGCTTCATCTTTTGCTCATGTCCCTTGTCAACTAGTTTTTCTACCATTGTCCAAATGGTATAGCTTCTGCGTCTAATAGTCAGTCCATTAAAAAGTGTTAAGTGATTGATGCCAGTAACAGTATCATTTAGACACTAGTAGAATGTCAGCTGATAAAAATGAATAATGAAAAAAGGACCACAGGATGAGGGGGGGATGGGGAAGGAGAGAGAGTGTGTGTGTTTGTGTGTGTGTGTGTGTGTGTTGGGGGTGGGGCAGGATCACCCACTGCTACTTTGAAATGGGATGGCATACTTGAAAGTCAATTATATCAAAACTACAGTACCATGACTGATATGGATTCTATCTTGTGCCTGGAGTTTATATTTGACATTTTTTTGGTTCCTTCCTTCCTTCCTTCCTCAAGGTTAAAAAGCAAAGAAATCATAACTCCAAGAAAAGTCATTAAGCTTTAAGGTAATAGAAATCTAACTTTGAATCAGTCTGGTTGGGGTTTATTTAGAAAAAACGGTGAGCACTATGGGATGAAGAAATTTTTGCATTTGGAAATTAAATAAGGGTTGGTGTTAAGTCATCTTTTCCATGCAACAAAACATCATCTTTACATTCATAAGAAGCAGCATAAGGAACTCACCTCCAGCTCTTTGGAAGGAATTCCTTGCTCTAGGAGACCACGCAACATTCGGATCACACATTTCAACTTGTTACCAGCATAATTGCCTGAAGGAAGCACTTTGACGACAGGGAGGGCAGAGAGCTCTTTATTTGTTAAAAAGGGGTGATCTATAAAGAAAGATGAAGGGGACCCATATGTACAGACATATTTATAGTAGCTCTGTTTGTGGGGGTAAAGGACTGGCAACTGATGAGGTGCCCATCAGTTGGGGAATGGCTGAACAAGTTATGGTATATGAATATGAAAGAATATTGTTGTACTGTAAGAAACAATGAAGGGGATGGTTTCGGAAAAACCTGAGAAGACCCGTATGAACTGATGCAGGATGAAGTGAGCAGAACTGGGAGAACAATTTATACAGTAACAACAATACTGTAAAGACTTAGGAATTCTGATCAATATAATGACCAACCATGATTCCAGAGGACTCATGATGAAACTGGCTACCCACCTCCAAATAAAGAGGTGATGATATTAAGATAATGTTGGACATATCAAGTGTGGGAATTTGTTTTGCTTTACTATACACAACTGTAACAATAGCTTTGTTTTTCTTGCTTTCTTAATGAGGGGAAAGTAGGAGGAGAGAGAGAAGGCAGATTATCGCTTAAAATTTTTTTACTAAAAAAAGGAGATGGTATCTAGCAGGAACAGATTTATCTGTTTTAACCCCTTTTTCTCCTTATTGTGACAACTATTTTTGCCACCCTTACAATGTTCTTATTGTATAAACCATTCAGCTAGGAGCGATTTGGAATGTGACTAAAATTTTTTAGGTAGTGCTACAAGACCAATGAATTGGACAAGGTAATCCTTAACCCAAGAAGCATTTATTAAGTATTTTAAAGAGATCATAGTCTAACAGGTATGCAAACAATTATGTATAAATAAGACACAGGACAAAGTGGGAGTAGTGTCAGGGGGAAAGCACCAAGATTAAGTAGAACTGGGAAAGGTTTCTTGCAGAAAGCAAAAGTCTAACTAGGACTTGAAGGAAGCCAGGGAAACTGGAAGGTGGAGATGAAGAGAGAAAGAGAATTCTAGGTATGAGAGACAGTCAGTGAAAATCTTCATAGTTGAGAGATGGAATATTGTGTAAGGCATAGCAAGGAGGCCAGGGAGATGGAATTTCTGAGTAGGTGGTAGAGGAAGAGGGAAATACAGTCTCAGAAGATTATAAAGGTAGGAGAGGGCCAGGTTATGAAGGGCTTTAAATTCCAAACAAAGGATTTCATATTTAATCTTGGTAGGGGGATAACATGGTCAGATTTGTGCATGAGGAATGTCAGTTTCACAGCTGAGTAGAGCTTGGGCTGGAGCGGGGAGAGAGTTGAGGCAGGCAGATCCACCAACAGCTATCACAATATTCTAGGTCTAAAGTGATGAAAGTCTGTACTAGGGTGGAGGCAGTCTAAGAAGAGAAAAGGGGGAGTATGCAAAAGGTGTGACAAAAGTAAAACGGACAGGTCTTGGCAACACACTGGATGGCGGGGAGGGGATGGAGCAGTGAGAGACAGTGAGGAGCTGAGGATGCAGGTTGCAGGCTGAGCGACTGGGAGGATGCTGGTACCATCTAGAGTGAAAAGGAAATTCAGAAGAGGAGAGAGTTGGGGAAAATGAATTCAGTTTTGGACATGTTGAGTTTAAGTCTATGGGACACACAGTTTGAGATGTTCTATAAGGCAGACAGAGCTGTGAGGCTGGAAGTCAGGAGAGTGGTTAAGGCTGGGCAAACAGATTTGAGAATTATCTGCAAAGGGATGACAAATGGATCCATGGAAGCTGATGGCCTCAGCAAGCAAAATGGTACAGAAAGAGCCTTAGAAGAACACCCCCTGTTAGCAGTTGTGAACTGAAGGACACTGAGAAAGGGTGATCTGACAGGCAGGAAAAGAACTAGGAGAACAATGTCACAAAAACCTAGAGAGAAGGGCAGAAGAGGGTGATCAGCAGTGTCAAAGGCTGCAGAGAGGTTAAGAACTATGAGGATTGAGAAAAAAATTCTTAAATTGGCAAATAAACTGGTAACTTTGGAGAGAGTTGAATGATAAAGTTGGAAGCCAGACTGGTGAGTTAAGATGGGAGTGCAAGGAAATGACGTGGAGGCACTGATTGTAGACACCCTTCACAAAGGGTTTAGCCACAAAAGGGAGGAGAGATAAAGGGTGATAGGCAGCAAAGGTGAATGGGATAGTTTTTGAGGATAGGGGAGATAGAGGCACACTTTCAGGCAATAGGGCCAGCAGTGTGTGGATAGCGAGAGACTGAAGATAAGTGAGACAGTGGAGATAAAAGCGGAGGCAATCTACTAGAGAAGACAAGATGGTATGAAATCACATGGGCAGGAAGAGTCACCTCTCAGGGTGAAGGAGATAGTGGCAGAAGGCACATGAGTGATGTGAAATAGGAAGGAGAGGATGTTAGCTAATGGGTAACATGCAAACACACATGTATGTATGCAAACATGCAAACACACACACACACACAGACTCTGGCTACATTTTTGCAACGTTCAGGTTTAGCGAACCAACTGTTAACTACAACTTACCTTTTGTAGGATCTTCCTGGTTTATTATTTCATTTGCTAGCTTGTCACTTCCCCACATTATTTCACCTTCACTGCCTTTCCTCCCTTCGAGCTTCTGAGTTTTGCTGTAGAAAGCAAAGAAATTTGTAACATTTCTTTTAGTTTCATTTATAAAAAGCCTTAAAAAACTCAGGCTAATTTTTTTTTCCCTTTTGGTAATTTTGTAGGAAACTACTTGACAATCCCATGAAACTAATGAAAGCCCCTGTGCCCTGAGGGTAAAACAATGTCAAATGCACCACCAGGCAATTTCCTCTCTTGATTTTCCTTGCCTTCTGTACTTCACATGGAAGGATCCCTCTCTAGGAGAAGAAGGTACATCAGTTTTTATGCTTTCTCTTTCAGACAAGGTCACAACAAGTAAATCTTGAAATGCAAACTCCTGCTATATTCTCCGGGGCCCTGGCCCTCTCTTTGCATGATGTAACCAAATATTTATTCAAAACTTAGGAGAAGCAGGAAGGATTGAAGAATCACAAAATTGGAGAGTTGGAAGGAGCAGTAACCACCTAGTCCAACGCATACACCAAAGAATTCCCATTGAGGAGCATTCATCCACTTGAAAGCCTCCAAGGAAGTGGCCCTTACCCCTTCCTTCATGCCCATGCCACTTTTAGACACACAGCTATCTACATAAGCTGAACTCTTGATTCCACCCACTGCTTCTGGTTCTGCCCTCTTGGGCTAGACAGAGTAAGTCTCCACATGATGGTATTGCAAATACTTGAACATATCCTTCACGTCCTCTGGAGTCTTCTCTTTTCCAGTGCCTTCAACAGATCCTCCTGACACAGACTCCAGGTTCTTTACTGTCCTGAGGGCTTGACCTTTGGACATTCTTCAGCTAAGCAACATCCTTTTTTTTATTTTTAGATTGCAACATACAGTTCTACATAATTTTGGGTTCCAGATTTTCTTCCCCCACCCCCCCTCCCCAAGAAGGCATGGCGTCCCATATAACTTCCAGGTATAACTAGGCATTGAATAGCAACGTCCTTTTAAAACTGTGGGGCCCATAACTGTATACAATACTCCAGAAGAGGTCTGATAAGGGACAGGTATAGTGGGACTATTACCATCTTGTTGCTGGAAATGGTGGCTTTCTTAATATGGCCTAGGATCACACCAGCTTCTCTGGCCCCTACATCATGCTTCTTACTGACTTCTATTGACCTTGGAGTAGACTAGAATCTTCAGATCTTTTGCAGAATAACTGATATTTAATCACATCTCCTCCATTTGTACTTAGGAAGTTGATATGTTATACTCTGATACTTTGACTTTACATTTATCCTTATTGAATTTCACCCTACTAGATTCAGCCCAATAGCCTCTTAACTTCTAGTCTCTGATGGTCATCCAGTGTGTTCCCTATCCCCCATGCTTTATGTCAACTGCAAATATGATGAGTACGCCATCTATGCCCTATGTCTTTATCTAAGTCACTGATAAATGTTACAATATACATACATGTACCCAAAACAATGTTAACCACCCCAGGGCCAAGCCCACATCCCTGGGGATGTTCCATTTAACTAGAGACTGCTTACCACACTGACCTGGCCACTCACCACTTGCTAGCTTCTCCATAAAAATGTATGAGACACTTTAATTGATCAGAGCTCCAACAAGCTCATATTCCAGAAAGTTTATCTTAGATGACATAAGTAAATGCCAAAAAAGCACAAGTGTGCAAAAAATGCAAAATGTGTCTACTGGCCTGTTATAATTTCTTTCACATCAATCAGTATGTAGGACATTATTTTCTCTGAGTTGTTTATGTGATAATGGGTCATTGTGGTTGTCTCCTAAAAGTCCAGCATTCAAAAAGTTAATTATTTCCTCTGCAGTGTGGTAGTCTGCAAACAGGACAAGCTGGCTTTAGATTATTGGCAACATATTGGTTTTGTGGTTTGTGGTCCAAAATGCATATTGAAAACCAAGAAATGACCCTCTTCTCCAGACCTTTTAATTAAAAGAGAAAACCAAAGATAAAAGATGGCATTTATAGAACAGTCAATAAGCATTCCTTAAGACTTAAGAGAAATAAACACCCAGATATGACCCATAACTGTTATGGTGCTCAGTTTTTTTCCTTTGTGGTTTCAAAATAATAAATGCCTTCCTTTTTCCTCTCATCTATGTGATTCAGTGTTGCATCTTGAAGTTTTACTGAAAGTTCAAATCCTCCTGTGGCAGTCATCAGAGAGCTAAAAGTAAACGGGACCTCAGAGGCAAAAAAAAAAGCCAAATGTCTGCTTTACAGATGAGGAAGCCCAGGCCTGCCCCATGCCATAAAGAGAGCAAAGGCCAGAGGTGAATGGGAGCCAAGATCCTCTGACTCCTGAGCTGATACTCTCCCTATTGCATCATACTTTTCTCAAGTGTCACTGTGAGTTTTCTAGGCAGGGCCCTGACATGGACTCTTTCAAAGCTTCCTCTAAATGCTTAGGGTCTAACTTTGTGGTCATAGCTAGTATGTGTAAGAAACAGAGGAAAAAGGAAGGCAGAATTTCATTTCTGGTTACCTGCTTCAAACTGGTAAATATAGCTAAAATACTGGGCTAAGAAATTATATTTATATCGTGTATCTCTACATCATTAGGATGAGCCCCTGGAAGGGGATTTTCCCATCTCAAATTTGTCTTTCTAGAAAGAGTACGACGAAATCTGCTTCTTTTTTTTCCCGTAGCTACAATTTTGTGTTAACTGAAATATAGATATGATTATTCTCATGGCAATCAAAAGTATTCCACCAAATTCTAACAACTTAGGGTTACATCGATATCAGTCTCTACCAGAATCTAGTTTTTAAAAGGAAAAAGAACAAGTGATTTTAAATCAACATTTAAACAAAAAAACCCAACTGATTTTGAATGGGGAATCAGAGTGCTTTCATCACAAATAAATTTTAGAGTTGCTTTAGAATTCTCACCTTTCATTTAATACTTTTTCTTCGCAACAGTCTTCACTGGCATCTGCCTTTGTGGACTAAGAAGGAAATATATAAATTAAGTAATGGTTACATCAAAAGATCAGCCAAACTCAAACTTAAATTAAAATGTACTTCAATTTTAGTCATGCTCTTTGCATTATCTACAGATCCTAGTTGTAACACTCCAAAGATCAGGAGACTCCCTAGGGAGGCTGCCCACCAGTCCTTTGTGGCCCCACAAGTCCTTTGTGGCCTTACCAAAGCATCTCATGGTCCCCAATCTTCCTCAACCTTGGTTCTATATTTCTCATAAAAGGGAAGATAAGTAAGACCTCTGAGGTATCTTTTAGCTTTAAATTTGTGATAAATGGGGAGAAATTGAGAATGGAAAATGGAATCTGAGTAACCTCAGGATACTTCAAAACAAACTTGTACAATGCCCCTGAATGGATTGTAACTCCATATATGACTAGGGATTTGGGTTGTGATTTTATTAGTATCAGGAACTTCCAAATGAAAAAATTCCCTCTACCAATTCAGGTCATACTTTGTCTGCAACTTAAAGTGGAGATGCTTAGAGAGATCACAAGGAGGGCAAGTGACTTGCTCAGGGGGACTCAGGTGTGCCTGGCTCCAAGGTCAACTCTCTACCTACTATACCTTTCTACCTTTTAATATAGAATTGAGTGAATAGATCATTGCACAAATGCATATACTTTATTATTTTACCAACTCCCGTAGTCAGTCTATATCTTTTAAAAATATTACTTGGCATCTCTAATTGTTACAATGAGAGTTAGAGGGAATAAAAGGGAATGAGAGTCAATCATCTGACAATTTAGCTGGCTATGGTGCCTGCAAGACTGGAATCTTGTGGTAAAGATGGGCTAGCTGGGAAAGGGGAGAATAAGGAAATCTGCATTTCTATGTTACTTTCTGCCAAGAAGATGCAATACTTTATGGTATTATAGCCAACGAGAACGTCATTTAATTCTCTTACTTACATAATGAAAATGGTATAATTTGTATGTTCATTTAGTGATGGACCTTTATAGTGAAGGAGTAAAATAGATAGTTGGGTCAAAGCTTCAAATACCATGGGTTGTTCATTGAAAAAAAATCAGCTGGTGACTTGGCTATCCTGCAAACAAAACCCTCATTCATCTGAGGTAAAGGAACCCCAATTCTTTCAGCCCTTTGTCAACAAAAAGAGAAATTTCCTGGATCTGATCTCTTTTCAGATTCAGTTCATTTTAAATTTTATGTAAACTTCTCTCTTCTACCATAATTTTAGACACGTGGGTAATTACCTAGGTAAGGTACCTAGGTACCTAATAAGACACGTGGGTAATTACCTAAGGTAATTACCTAGGTACCTAATAAGACACGTGGGTAATTACCTAGGTAATTCTTATATAATATACAGTTTATACTTTATTTCTATCACTTATTTTTAGTCATTGTAGATGTCATTTTTCAGGAGCCAAATTAGGTGAAAGTGATAGTTTTAACTCATGAGATGATTTCTACCAATTGGTCTAATTTTGATTCAGGCAGTTAATTCTCTAAGGCACTATGTACACATCATTGGCAAATGTCTTTGACATTTTGCAACACCTCTTACTTCTGGGAAATCTTCAGGTAGAGAGGAGCCATCACAATCCGTGTCTTCTGCTTTTTCTTCTGTCAGATTCCTAAAGGTCTCCAGCATGTCTGT
The DNA here is from genome assembly GCA_028646595.1 of Phalanger gymnotis. Taxonomy (NCBI): domain Eukaryota; kingdom Metazoa; phylum Chordata; class Mammalia; order Diprotodontia; family Phalangeridae; genus Phalanger; species Phalanger gymnotis. The sequence goes on from CM053623.1 coordinate 300,457,659, forward strand.
AGGGTAGGCATATTGGAATACCAAAAGTAAACCAGTTGAACCACAGAGGCACGGAAATATTTTCATTCACATAGCAAAAGGATCCATCCAAACCAAAAATACATAATAGAATGTTAAAGTTCTTATCTGAAGTAAAAATAATAATGAAATAAAATGAAAAAATATATGTTGAATCATTATCCCCCTCCACATTCCATCAGCTGGAACTGTATAACTCAAGAGGGACACCTGAAATTAAACCAAAATAAAACTGTGGTTTTGACTGGGGACAACGTTTGGGGAAAATATTTTTAAAATAAAATAAAAATGATGATATTAATAAAACATTCTTGGACTTCAATAAGAAAAATTGTCCTAGATTTAATGGAGAAGATTGAGAAGATAATAATTAACCTTTTGCTAGCCATAGCTCAATGATGGAGGGAAAATTCAAGGGGCCTTAAATTAACTTGACTCTGTTCCCTCAAAATAAGGCAGCTGTGCACCAGTCATGGTGGCCATTTGCGTACAACAGCTTTGTCCATATGGTACAGCATCACCTGCTATTGTGTGATTGCAGTTCAACAGGTTCTGGGCTTCTTCGTCCACAACATCCAACAAAGATTGGATGACTTCATCTTCCTGGGGATCATCATCATAACTGGCATCTTCTTGCTCTTCAGTTTCTTGAAAAACAAATTCATAGGAAGCATTACTGCAAGAAACTAAGTAGAGATATAGATGAAAGGTACTATATTACCTCCACCTCCTTGCTATTTGATACCTTGAAACTAACTACAATGTTCAAGGTACTTTACAGTGGTTTTCAGTCTTCATGTAGGGATGTGGTCATACCTCCACCCCAACTCATTAATCAATCAACAGTTTAAACTAGGTTTTAAGGAATTTTTCTAAAATCTCGTTACAATGAGCCCTTAATTAATTTGAAACAATCACAGGACTTTGGGGCACTGGGTGAGAGGCAGATAAAAATTGCTGAAATAATCAGATACATCTCTGAGTCTCTGGTATTAAATAAAACAGAAAGCCAGTTCAGAGTTATCGGACAAGTGATAAACCTGAGAGATAAAGTCAAGCCTCTGAGAGGTAATCACCCTTATGGAGAAGAGACAGTTTCTTTCTCTGTCTCACCTACCCTCTCTCTCTGGACCATGTCATTAGAGAATCAGTAGGAGGCAACACAGCTAACCAGAAGCAGGGACATATTAAGGATACACTGATGTCAGACACAGACACACTGAGATATAGAATAATAGCCACTCCATGGAGGAAGCAGCACCTGGAATTGAGGCCCTTCATGGTAGAGAGCATACTGGCTGTGAATTCTTCAAAAGCACTGAGGCTTGGAACTTAGCAGATCTAAGTGAAACTTTATGAAAATGACTTCCAGTAAACAGGAACTCTGAGTTTTCTACATATATATGCTGCTACTATTATATTTTAAGTTCAAGCTGATGCTTGCCCTGACTCTGTGTGTATTTATGCAAGAGTGTGCCTTGGGATTTTTTTTAGGGGAAGGACAGATTTTGTAGCAACTGTTCTTGCTATACCATCTTAGTAAATTCGTTTTCTAAAAGTTAAAGGAGTTCAACTGGTTGATTGATAACGAGCAGCATACTGTTGGGGGCTCATTAGCAATAGCACCAGAAACCCATCTAGCATTTGAGGACTCAAGTCAGCTAATCCTAGTGAGTTGGGGGCTTCATGATTTTGAGACTTTTTGCATTTGAAAGGATCCAATGCATCCACGATCCAAGATCTTGGATTCTATATTCAAGACTCTTGTTCTTGGATACCCTAGCTTGCAGAAATTTGCATTTTTCCTCCTCTTTTAAACTGTAATTAGTTTGTTTTCTGCAATATTTCCTTAAAATCAGTTATTTTCTTTAAGATAACTTTTTCTTGTTTAAGTATTCAAGAACTGATAATCTATTGTACTACTTAACTTGTTTGTTCAAGATGATGTTATTATATAGTCATATGTGGGTCATAAATTTTTTTCTTTTCAATGGCTGGACACAAATCCAGACAGCTTGTATGAGGTCATCATGGACTGCAGGATCATAGGATAACATTTGCCTGCTGCTCTGGAAATACTGACCAATTGACCCCAAGTCCTTAATCCCTTTGGGGAGCCTCATAACTATTCAGGGTTTGAGTTTATTTTCCTTTTAAGTTTTAGTGAAGGGCAAATTACAAAATCCATTTAGGTTGCCCTGTGCATTGAGAGGGATCCTTTGGAAAAATTCTGGGAGTCCCAAATTACCCAGAGGTCATTTTAATCTGGACTTCTAGTACTGTCAACTTATGTGTGAAAAGTGATTCCTTGAAACACTGGCTGTGCCTTGAATGAGTCACTGTAAAAGGATTTATTAAGCACTTACTAACTTATAAAGTAATTATTAATATTAACTAACATTAACATTAAGCACTTACTAATTTATTAAGCACTTAGGCAGTGAGGTGGTATAATGGGTAGAGCATGGGGCCTAGAGTCAGAAGACTTGAGTTCAAATCTGACCTCAGACACTTAGTGGCTGTGTGATCCTGAGCAAGTTGCCTAACCTCAGTTTGCCTCAGTTTTACCAACTGTAAAATGGGGATAATAACAGCACTTACCTCCCAGTGTTCTCATGAGTATAAAATGATATAATATTTGTAAAGCACTTAGCACACTTAAGCACATAGTAGGTACTTAATAACTTCTCAGTTACTTTCCCTTCTTCTACATGTGACAAGCATTGCACTTAGCACTGGACATAGAGTAAGGGTGAGATTGTCTCTATTCTAAAGGAGCTCACATTCTAATTCAGGGAGACAAAATCGTAAAGTTTAGCCATAAGGTGGCTGGAAAAGTCTAGAATTCCAAAGGCAGCGTCTGAAATGTGGATGGAAAGGCTCAGGGGTCTTTAAGCTATGCCACTGGGTCGTACGACCATGTTGGGGCGGGAGGCAAATAAGTCTATAAGGCAAATGGTTAGTTTTAGGAAGTCCTTAGCAGGCAGTGGCTCAGCAAACAGCAAGGCTTGGTGATCCTCCATCTCCATTACAGGGAACAGAGTTGGCTGTCACCTAATATCACCATGTATTTGGAAGCACAGAATAATGTTAATTTCCCATTTGTTTATGAACTGTGTGGCACATGGGTTCTTTTAAATCTCTTCAGCACGAGGCACTGGCGAAAGCACTGGAAAAGGACAATGCCTGAACCTCCACAAATTGTCAGAGAGCTAATCGGTATCTGAGACTTTATATAAATTTTGCCAAAAGCAGTGCAGTTGATTTGCTGAGGCCAGTCAATGTCTAATTATGGTTCCTGTCCCAGCCACCCTAATTAAATAATCAATAATAAACAGACTAAATGAAGCATTAAGTAATTTTCCTATAATATTACACACTGTGGACGTGTTTTTTAATGAACTTTAAAGGATCACAGGTCTTTGAGCCATGGGATGAAAAGCAAATGACAGCACACAGGAAACATCTTGTGACTGGCTGAGAAGATCCAGTCATACTTCTTGGGCTACAATTGAAACAGCAAGCCAGTTTGGAGTTGTGGTCTGCTGGTCTGGTGGAGTTCTAGCCAAGCCCTGAAAGAGAATCACTCAGAGGGGAAAAGAGACTCTTCCCCTCTCTTTTTCTCTATCTTTTTCAGGTGACTGCAACCTCAGAAGATACAGTAGCAAACACAGTCCATGGCAGAGACACCTTATGGTCACATGTCCTCTACAAATAAGTGTTGAGACCACTTTCCCCAGGAGATCATGTATGTGCAGGAGGAGAGGCCACCACTGGTCTAAAGGGAATGTTTGTACAGAACTACCTTAGCAAGTACAAGGGCCCTTTTCTAAAAGCTTAATGACATTCCACCTCTCTACCATGTCAGAGGTGGAAGGAAGGAGGGAAGGATAGAAGTTAGAACTCGAAACTTAAAAAAAAAAGTTAAAAAAATTTTTAACATGTGATTATGGAAAAAAAAATAAAATATTTAAAAAAAAAAGCTTAATGACTGATAGTGGAGAACATACTAGTGGGGGCTTGGAAATGACTACTAGAAACCCAGCTCATCAAAGTTATACTTAGAACCCTGAAGGTAGTAGTTACCCTTTGGGAACCTGGCCTTCTAGCTTAAGTGCTCAGTTGGGGAAATGGTTAAAGACAAAATGCTACATTTAAATTCATATGTTATTTGTAATTTCTGAAAGTTGTAACCTTTCTCATGAAGAGAGAATGATACTTATTAATATTAACTCCTGTATAATTTGTATTAATAATTGAATTAAATTGAAAAACTAACACCTACTATGTGCCAGCTACTATGTTTGGTTCTTAGGGATACATGATTCAATTATTCTACCCTTTCCCAACTGTCATCACAGAACAAACAAACAAAAGAACTCATTAACTTTTGATGGGGTGCCAATGAACCAGCGTTGATTAATTCAACACAGAAACATAATTCTGAAAGATTTTCAAATGACAAAGATTAATGCTATCACACTGTAGCCTGATGGCACCATAGTGAGTTCTCTCGGTGATGGTATCTATGACTCATTGTAGAAACACTGCTTCATGGAACAAAAGAAACATGACCTACACCCAAATAAATACTTATTTTTACAACTATTTCCTTTGATATACCGATGTCAAATGTAGGGTCAGATGCTTGGATCATATTGAACTAAACAGAGTCCTTAAAAATCCTTGTGTTTTACGTCTTTTTTTTTTTCCCTTCTAAGTCTCATTCCTAAGATACACGTCTATTTCAGCCAAATATTTTGAGGACAAGTCATTAATTCTTCTTACCTGGGGTGTTACTATACTTGGAATAATTGGATGACTGATTGATAAAGCAACCTATAGGCATCTCTCTGGGCATGATCAAGTTCACTGAACTCTGGGTCTGAGAAATAAAATTTGTTGCCTCAAGAAAAGAATCTTCTGTTACTTTTTCCCCATTTGTCTGAAATGTCAAAACAGAAACAAGTAAATTAATTTTCTATTTTACAGATTTCTAAGGAACATTATCCCTTTGACTGAATCAGTCTAATTTAGGAGACCAGGGCAACAGAAACGTAAGTATCTCTGTCTACTTACCTAGGGGTCCGGGATTAAACCTTTACATGGTAATATATAGAAATTTGAAACATTCCCTCTATCATTGATAAAATGGAAATGAGTCACTGGAGATATTGAGATTTTCAAGTATTTTTAAAAACATTTGGACATTCTAATCAACAGAAGTCAAGTGAGGACAAATTTCCTCTGGGACAAAGTTTCATCTTGTCTCTTGAAGACAGTAAGACATTAAATGCAATCCAAAAAGCTACTACCTGCCATCACTGGTCTAGGCACTGGGGAGAAACAAACAAAACAGTAAGAGTCCTCCAGGATTAGTGGGAGTAAAAAAGCAGGCAAGGGGTATAGCACCAAAATCTGAACATTACTGATAAAGTTTGGGAGGTCACATCCAATAAGAGGAGTGGACATGGTGAATCTCAGACTGGCGTTTGTAAGAATAGAGAGCAAGTAAGGGAAAAGGGGATGGAGGGGAGTGGGGTGACAGAAGGGAGGGCTGACTGGGGAACATGGCAATCAGAATATATGCCATCTTGGAGTGGGGGGGAGGGTAGAAATGGGGAGAAAATTTGTAATTCAAAATCTTGTTGAAATCAATCTGAAAACTAAAAATATGAAATAAGTTAAAAAAATTTAAAAAAAAGAATAGAGAGCAAGTTTCAAACAAAACAAATTCCATTTGAATGCAAGAAATTTTCATAAAGGGCCATCTCCTCCCTCCTCTAGATTGGGAGAACTACTAAAGATTCCCCTAGAGCTTCCTCCCAGATGCTCCGTCTCTGAGTTCAGATGCAAAGCTGAGTAAGGCGAGCATAGAAACATGAAGGAAAAGGGACAGCCAAGTTAAGGAGAGACTGGGAAAAATATGAGAGAAAAACTGAAACTGGTAGGGGAGAGAGACGAGAGAAACGAAGAGAATTACATGGAGAAGGTGGCTGGATTGGGCTCAAAAAGAAGGTGTCAACTTCAAAAAATGGGGATTAGGTTCCAGGCATTCCATGCATTCCAAGCATGATGAATGGACACGGTGGCATGAGAATGGTTGGGACAAGACCGTGTAAATGGTAACTCTAGGGAACAGGCTGAAAAGATGGGGCCTGGCTACACTGGAAAGGAAGGGCTCTGGATGTCGGGAATGAGAACACATACTCTTATTCATGGGTAATAGGGAATGACTGAAGGCTTAACAGTAGAAAAATAAGACAACAGAGATACAATATGAAGCAATGGTGGGCAGGCTGGACTTGAATGTGGTCAGGCTGATGGCAGAAAGCCTAGTGAGGATGCTAACCCTCAACTGGACCTTTTTATTACCTGACTTTATCCTTCTTGGTTTAGAATTTAGAAAAGGATCAGAAGAAGGTAGCAAATGAAAATATCTATCTAATTGTTAGTGAGATGGGACTTTGCTGAAGACAGAATGAGGATTATAGGATGACGGATTTAGAGTGGGGAAGGGACAGCGCCATCAGGCTACAGTCTGACAGCATTAATCTTTATCATATGAAAATCTTTTGAAATTTTGTTTCTGTGTTGAATTAATCAAAGCTGCTTCATTGGCACCCCACCAAAAGTCAATGAGCTCTTTTTTTGGTTTGTTTTGTGATGGCAGTTGGGAAGGGGTAGAATAATTGAATCATGTATCTCTTTTTACAGAGGAAGAAACCAAGTCCAAGACAAGTAAATAACTTGTCCAGTGTCACATAAGAAGTATGCAGGAGAGCTGGAATCTGAATCCTAACTCTCAATACAGCATTCTTTCGATTAACTAAATCTGATATGAATGAAAGTACAACACTATGTATTTACAAATGATGACAAAGAGATTTTATTTCTCAATCTGAAACTCAATTAGATGACAAAATGGCTATTACTAAAGAATGGAGTCAAAAGATGAACAAAAAAAAGATTTTCGACCAAATTAAGTGCAGAAAGTTATCTCTATGATATCTCTTGAGAGTCCATTAGGCATGCAAGATGAATACTTGTGTACCATGGTATGAATAAAAATATTGCTGTATCTTCTGAAATAGCTCAGGTCTAAGAGAGGTGCAGTGGAGATAATGGCTCTTTTTGGTGACTGCTTTACCAAGAATAAGATATCTTCCCAGTGTGCAGTATCGATTGATGGCTCTTTTGGCAGACACTTTGACAGACTTGGAGATATCTCCTGGTTCTGCTCCTGTGATTTCAATAGGGAGGAAGTCCTGGTGTGCAAACTCCCTCTGTGGAATTTGACTGATCACTTTTTATAGCTTACATTTGTATCTGAGGAAATGACTTGAACCTGATCTTAATGACTCCAAGAGTGTTCCTCCACCTATTATATCATTTGGTCTCTGACAGATGTTAATGACGTTATAAAAGAAATAAAAGGAAAGCACAGTCACTACTTTATATCTACTTTACAATCTATAGGTACAGTTCACATAACATTTCCCAGGCTAATACTTCATTTTTGCAACAATGTCATTGATACATTTTAAGTATATTAGACTGTGGAACCCTACTGTCCTCTGGTTGATCAATCTAGACACTAAGAAATACATATCATATCACATCACACACACACATACACACACAGAGTCAGCTTGTTTTATGCAAATTTAAGATACTTCTATTACAGGTGCATATATGAATAAAGGCACTCACACACACATAGAAATCTACCTATTCAATTGTTGTAATACAATTGTTTGTCTGACTCTTTGTAACTCCATTTGGGGTTTTCTTCGCAAAGATATTGGAGTGATTTGCCATTTTCTTCTCCAGCTCATTTTACAGATGAGGAAACTGAGGCAAACAGGATTAAGTGGCTTGCCAGGATCACACATCTAGTAAGTGTCTGAGGCCAGATTTGAACTCACAAAGATGAGTCTTCTTGACTCTATTCACTGTACAAACTAGATGTTTCTTTCTTTTTCTTCCTTCATATCTATCTATCTATCTATCTATCTATCTATCTATCTATCTATCTATCTATCTACTTACTTAGTTCTTTACAGGACATCATTTCTACTACGATTCCATATTCAAAACCTTTCACCCTCACCCATATTTCCATTGTCTTTTATACTAGCACATGTACACATTTTTCCTAATACCCCAAGCTCAACTCCCCTCAAAGATCTCCTGATACATACCCTCATCTTTGGCACCTGTCTCCCTTGTACCTGCTTCTTGTCCTGAACTAAAAATCTAGGAAAGCTTATCAGCCAAATCATAAACACTGCTCTAACAGAACATCATAAAATCTCTATAAAAATTGGGAATGATTATCCTTGTCAATTCCGAATGAAGAAACAAACTCATTTACTAGCTTTCGTTACTAATAAAGAGTATCGACTAGGAAAGCTCTCTCCTGCCATCTAGGGCACTAATTTGGTGCTTCGTGGCTGCTATTTACATCTTGAACTACTCAAAATTTCAAAGCTGCAGAAAAAGCAAATTAAGGAAGAGGCGATCAAGGAAAGAATCCACATTCTATATGAATTGCTGAAGAGTGAAGAAAGCAGACACCAGGCATATACAGAATGACAACAACAAACATGTGACAGCAGCACAACAAACCTGGACCAGAATGTTCCATAATTAGGTCTAAGCTTATCATGAAAAATGTCCTCCCTTTCTTCTTTGCAGAGGTGGGGACTCTGAAAACTGCACACAATGTCAAACTCAGTTTATATGTGGGTTACTTTTTTTTTGGAGAGGGGAAGGCAGGGCAATTGGGGTTAAGTGACTTGCCCAAGATCACATAGCTAGTAAGTGAGTGAAGTGTCTGAGGTCACATTTGAACTCAGGTCCTCCTGACTCCAGGGCTGATGCTCTACTCACTGCTCCACCTAGCTGCCCCTACGTGGGTTAGTTTTGCTGAACTACTTTTATTCTTTGTTACAAGGCATAGCCTTCTGTGTGTGGGGCAAGGTACAGAATATATTTGGTAAAGTAAGAACAAAAGATACTGATGAAATTTTAAAAAAGCATTTTGAAGCTGCTGCCTAAACACAGCTGCAACTCACTGATACCTTGCTCAGTCAACTACAATTCTCAGTTTTCCAGAGTGTTTTTTTCAAGTTGAATACAAACTTCATTTAAATTTAGGGATCAATCAACGGCAAGGACTTTTTAACAATTTTTGAATAAAATCTTGAATATTGCTTAATTTTTCGGTTTAATTATAATTGCTTCAATAACTTCAAAGGATAAGAGTTTGTTGAAAGAAAAATGATTTTATCAAAAATCCAAAGTTAAACTACCACTGTTAAGTTGTAAGTATTCCAAGGATAACATTGTTTTCATTAAGATGAAAATAAATTTGGTGGCTGTCATAAAAAAAGTTTTATTCTATTGTAAGATTCCACTTCTCATGAGGAAGTCACGGTGTAATCATTGGCATTCAAAGACAAAATAGAGTTGAGGGCTCCTCCGGGAAGGCTATGATTACATTAAAAAACGTGGGCAGCTTTGGACGGGAAAAATGTCTCATGCTAGTTATGTTAAACCGAGGAGAAATTCCCTCTTTCTCCCTCCCAGCAGGGATGCTGACATTTAGAAAGAAACAGACTCTGCTCAGCATGGAATAAACCCTGAACTCATGAAAGTTTATTTGCTTAAACTCTGTGAAAGTGGAGAACTGCTGAATGGACAGAAGAAAGTGAATATTCTTGCCATTTCTCAAGACGTGAGACAAGAAGCAGTTTTTGAGTGGGAGACTCAGGTGCTTGTGGCTTATTATTTTCCAGGCTTCATTAACTGCCCATGTTTAACTTGGTCTAAGGGAGTGAGTGACCCACCTGAGATAACATGGCACATTTTAATCATCAAATTCATACCTGCCTCCCATGGAAATCATATCCTTTTTTTTTTTTTTAAAGCAGGAAGAGATCTTAGCGGTCACTTTATAAAGAAAGAAACAGGAGACTTAAGGGTCACAGGGCTAAGGTAGTGGAGTGTAGTAGACAGGGGACGAAGATGGGAATCCAAAGACCTAGACTATACTCTTAGACTATCTGGGTATCAATTTACCAATTTAAAAATGGTTCTAGTTATACTCATACTATTTGTCTTGTGAGAAACAAATGAGATACACGTGTGCTCTACAAAATACAGGTATATGTAAAACCTGTATTTTTCATCGTGGGGGTTTGGGGCTAGAACCTAGACTGCCCTGTTCAAATAGTAACATCTGCAGTTGGCTACAAGGCAGGGCAACTCCTTGCACTCTATAGAGGCCAAAAACATTTAATTTGTGAGCTTCAAAATGACATTAATAAAGTGCATACGACGTGACTGAAGCTTTCCTCTAAAACAGCAAAGAGGACAAACTAAACAGTCACAGCTGTTACCATTTAAGAAACACTCATCATATGCTCTAATCATGTAAAGCTTTATGAGGAGCTTTTTATATAGATTTAAAATCAGAAATGGGCAGAAAGAACGAAAACAGGATTTAGGGAAATGTTTAAAACATTCTTTGCAAAATCTGCCCTCATTTCTCCCTCATTCACCAAAATAATTCTTTTTTCCCCCATGTGTATATTTTATTTTTTTAAAATTAAATTTTGAAAAAATGATCAAAAATCTACTTTTTCTCCTTCCTATTCATCCCCTTCCCACTGGAAACGAAAAAGAAGAAAATTCTTTGTAATACACAAACTTAGTCAAGTAAGACAAATTCCTACATTGGCCAAGTCTAAAAAACACATATCTGATTTGATTACCCCTGTCAGAAAGTAGGTAGCATGCAAAACAATTCTTAAGCTTGTTTTTTTGTTAAACATCATTCCTTAGTGATGAAATTCCTGCGCCTTTAGGGAGTATACTGGCTATTGCCACAAGTGATCTCTTGGAAGCGAGGTTTGACATTTGAAGGTCAGGGCTGGTGAACACAAAGCTGATACAGCAATTCTGCTAACCACATCCTCTTCTGGTGTTCCACACTGGGGCCAACTACACATAATTTTGCATGTGAGCCAAGTACGCCCAGAAACAAAATGATCCAGTTAAGTAATTCAGCTCAGTCAATAATAACTAAGCATCTGCCTAAAACTCTGAGTCTATGAATGTGTTATTTTCCCTTAGTGATCCATTAAACAAAGTGAAATTATATGCTTAAAAAGGACAAACAAATCCTTAACTTATTGGAATAAAATACAAAACCTGAATATTTCACTTGAGTATGACAAGAATGAGTAAACAGGGATTTCTATTTACCTTAGGGTAAGAATTATCTGGGGTTATAGCTGGTTGGCCACATGGACTGCCATGGTGATGACCTACAAGGAATGGAGAAAAGTGATGACAACGTAGCAGAAAAACATCACAACCAGGTGAATTCCAAATAAGCCAATGCAATATATTCCAGTCCCATAATGGTATGATATCAAAAGACTTGTACCAAAGATTTAGATTCAATTGAATAATAGATAAAAGGTCACAGAATCATGGAATGTTGGACCTAGAAGAAACTTTAGAGATAATCTAGTCAAAGCCTGTTATTTTACATGCAGCCCAAGAAAAGCTATTCACATTATACTGTTCTTTTTTCTTTTTAGAAGCCACTTTTTAGATATTCCCAATGAATAGCTCAGTGTGGGATGCTGTATCACATTTCTGTTGTCAGTGTGAACACTCCTGAAGATTTTTACATTCTTAGAATGCAATGGAATATTAATGATACTAGGAAATGGCTAAACGATGATACATGAATGTAGGAAAGACAAAGACAAAGAATTCAGAGGAACATGGAAAGATGTAAGTGAACTGATGCAGAGTGAAGTCATCAGAACCAGGAAAAAAAATATACACAAAAACTAGTTGTGAAAATGGAAAGAACAAAATCTCCTGAGCAGAGTGCCAAGCAACTCTAAAGATTAAGGTTGGCCCCAGAGAAAAGATCATAAAGACAGATTCTTTCCTTCTTTGTGAGTGTGGATCTATGCATGTGGAACGCTACCTAGAATGCCAGACTTGGTGGTGGTGTTGGTTAATTTTGCTGAATGACTGTTTTCCTCTTTTTTTATTCTTTGTTAGAAGTGACAGCCTCCTGGGTAGGGAAGGGGGAGGAATATATTCAGAAATTAATGTGATCTAAACAAGACTGTTGTGCTTAAATAAAATCTGGTCCGTTCAAACTCATATTACGGCTAAAGAAACAGGCCCAAAATTGACCACTTTTGGCATAGTTACAGAAGCATGAGCTACTGATTATATACAGTTGTGCCTTCCAAATCACAGGAGTGAAGGGTGCAGTGTTCCCATGATCTGGAAAATCCACGTAAAATTTTTTTGGCCTTCCCTTTGTACAAGATAAGTCTGAATTATTATGGTACTAAAAGATAATATGTGTTGTTATTTTATAATACTATACATTTATTTTATGCATTTCTGAGTTTCTAAACTTCGTATCACCCACTGGTCTTCATATGTAATTTTTTTTTGTACCTTCTACAAAACTCTCAAAAAATTCCCATTTAATTTCTTATGTCAACTCACAATGCATTGAAACTGCAATGGGCGAAGTTGCGATGTGGAAAAGATAACTATATTGGACAAAATCTCCTTAACTGTATTCTAGTTTTTAGGTTTAAAGTACTTTATTACTTCTGATCAGCTTTAACTGCTCTTGACTCAAGTGTAGAATAAATTTCCTATGCCTAACTTTAGTACTTGAACTGAGAAACTCTGAAAAACAGATGGTATGTAATAGGCTTGTTAAATCTACAAATGGATATGTTGACTAACTAAATGAGTTAGAAATGCTTTTTCATTCATTTGAGGAGTACAAAATGACTTTGAGAAGGGTTCAGAGAAAGGTGGTCAAGAGCTTCCATCCAAGGACTTTCATGTGAGGACAAACTATAAAGATTTAAGATCTGTCATCCTGGAAAGACAGGGGCTTACAGGAAAAATGCTCAAAGTTATAAGATCATAATGTAAATATGGTTTTTTCCCCATCAAATTCTTTACCACTAGAGTTAGAGGATTCCTATAAAAATTTGAAAGAAAGACTCCATCTGGGGTATTACAATTAGTACTAGGTATCACATTTATAAGCTAGGTGGGTTACCAGGATAGTTGAGGGGATTTAGAGCTATGCCATATACAGACAGCTGAAGGAATCTAACCTAGACAAAAGAAAACTCGATCGTGATCTTCTAAGATCTGAAGGGAGATCAATATTTTGCTCAGACTTAAAAACAGGGGCAAAGTCTCAGAAAGGCAGACTGGCTCAATTGTAAGGAAAAACATCCTAAATAATTAAAGTTGGCTCCAAGTGCCTTGGTTGCCTTGGGTCACTATCATTTTCATTTCCCCTCAGGATTCACCCTTCTGGACATCTCCTTCATGTCCTCAAGTATTCTTTCTCTTCTTCCTTCAGTTTCCCATTAGAACGTAAGCTCTCTGAGGGGAGGGACGTTTCTTTTTGCTTGTATTTATGCCCTCAAGGCTTAGCATAGTGCCTAGCACACAGAATGTGCTTAGGAAATGCTTGTTGATTGACTGACTGGAAGGTCTTCTAGCAGAACTTCCATTACTACTTGCTGAGAAGTGGATCCTTGTGTGTGTACTCATTAGCTTAGAAGAAAGCCAGAATTGTGCAGTGTATAAAATATTGGACTTGGACTCACACACAGGCAAATTTTTAATTTCTTAAAGCCTTAGCCTCCTCATCTGTAAAACAGACATAATATATATACAACATGTACTTGTGAAGAAAGTGATTTGTAAAAGTGCAGATTATCTATATGCTATTATGACCTCTAAGATCCCTTCCATTATAGATATTCTGAGACTGTATGATTTTTCATTCACCTCAGTGTCTAAAGTGTTTACGTATTATACTCTCTACTAAATCCTGGTCACGGCCATGTTGGAATTCATTTTGTCTGCTATAGGAATCCAACAAATATTTTTGAAGATGAAAACACTGTAGTGATATTACTTTAATGATGAGATAATTTAAGCAACCTATTTCCTAAATTATTATCCTTACCATTAGCATTAGTCGACCTTGAGTTTAACTTGGGAACCACCGGATGGCCATCTCTGTGATACAAAGAAAAAGACATCTGTAAATAATTTGGGAAATCAATTATTCAGACACTTCAAAATATTAGCTGTTCACTGTGGTACTTAACCTTTTTTTATACAATTTGGCTGTGGGCTCCATTTAAATACAAGATAATATATTCCCACCCTCCATCCCAATGCTGCAATACACTCAATACTCAAAAGTCCTCTCTTACTTTGAAGCCTGGTTAACTTTTGACTTAGCAGTAATAGCTAATTTTTAATATGAAGATATTCATGTTTTTCTTTCACCAATGATAACTTTCACTGGCTGGGGGTGGTGGTGGAATGGAGTGGGTGGTCCTAGAGATAAAACCAGAATTCAGCAATAACTGCTGTGTTGGGCACAGTCCTAAGTTCAGTGTTGCTAGACACCATTTCAATATTAATAAGACACCGAGAAGAAAGGTACAGAATAAAATGGTACCAGTTACTACTACCGAAACCTCTTACTTGCTCATGCAACCAGTATTAGCAGTGGTAACAACTAACGTTCATTCCTATGCCACTGATGGGTACCAGGTGTACAAAACAATGGTAAAGAAAAGGTTCTGGTTATTGCTGCCTTCAACACAAATTCTCCCATTTTCCATTTTATAATGGTGTTAAGGGATTCCTGGGATATAAAAACAATTCATGGGAACTGGAAAAGATATTGATTTCCACAAAAATATTTTTCAGGTTGTCCAACACCCTCTCACCAATTATTGAAAGCCTCACTGGGCAAGTGCTTCTTTGCCAATCTAATCTTTAGGAAGATCTAAGAAATCAGGTTAGTAATTCCCCATTAGGGAAAAGGGAAAGTGCACACAGCTCTAAAGGAATTAATACTATTAGCTAAAGCTCTAAAAAATTGACTAAAAAAGTAATAAAATCCCACATTTGAAAGAGAAGCTATGTAACCCTCACAGACAATATGCTAAATTTCTCTGGCATTTATTTATCCTTGATCTGGCTGTGCATCTAACCAGGTGCCTTCACTTTCTCATTCTGTGTCTCTGTTTACCACAATCCACCACCCCAATCCTCACCTGCCTTTTGTGTCTTCCTTTAGAATGTAACCTCCCTGAAAGCAGAGGTTGTCTTTCCTTTTTGCTTGCATTTATATATCCCCAACCCTAAGCATAGTGCTAAACAAATGCTTACTGTCTTAACTTTATGACTGAGTCTGAAAACGTTTAAGGGATGTGAGTGTAAAATATGCTAAGAAACCAGCAAATACCTTGTTGCTTTCAGCACCACTGAGGGAAGTGACATTTCCAGTATTCTTTGAGCCTCCTTCAGAGTCATTCCCTGTGTACTGATTCCATTCACATAATGGATTATGTCTAATGGCTGGAGATCACCCTCAATGGCGGCAGTTGACTTTGGATTGATATCACTAATATAGATCACCTGGTAAATGCTGTCTTGTCCTCCAGATAAAGATAGACCTTGGAAGGAAAGGAAAATGCTCTTGGTAATTTTTTTTTTGGCTTGGTAACAAAAGGAAACTATTTTATTGTGATCAATAAAATATTTCAATCAAAATTTTAATTTTGCATTACCCAATTCCTTTTTGAGGCACATTAGTGTAATATCAGGTAGCAGATGAGGCAAAATTGGGATCTTAGGTAACTCCAGAATCCGTCCGAGAACTAATCTGACTGTCTTTGGTGCAGCTCGAAGCAAGGTCACTGCATCTGTATGAGTCATATTAGTGACATCTGTGTCATTAACCTGAAAAGAAGAAAAAGGAAGATGAAAATTTATGGCAATGGTGACAAACTCAGAAACTGTGGCCACTAATCTGTCACTAAGGATCCCTGCGGCAGCAAGGTGACAGCTTTAAAATGTAATTATCTACGTTTTATTGTGTTTTTTTATTTATTTTGTTAAATATTTCTCAATTACATTTTAATCTGGTTCAGGCGACACTTGGGACTGTCGCCAACCACATATGTGGTCTGTGGGCTAAATGTCTGGCACCTATGATTTATGGGACATGAGTCAGGGCCAAGGAAATTATATTAATGCATCTAACCTGTTTAAAACATATCTTGGCTAACATCAGATGCATAATGAATAGTGGCCTCTTTGATTAACTAAATATTCTATTTCTATTAACCTATAAATAAAATGAAAATGGGAAACACAGATAACATAAATTTAATACAACATATCTCACTAAATTCAAGACTCAAAATCTGCTGTTAAACTCTATAGTTTATTGAAAAGGGTAAGTTAAACCTAGCTATTTCTTAAATGGCTCACAAGGCTGGTAGTAGTTTTAAAAGTAGCCGTTTTTTAGAAGAAACACAGAAACATACACATCTTACTATTCTGCTCCTACTGGCCCTGGTCTATTCTTTTTCCAGTGTTATGCATTTCTCACATTTCTCTTATCTGTCTCACCTTTATGAGTCGGTCCCCAGGTCTGAGCCTCCCATCACTTTTGGCTGGATCTTGAATGACATCATGGACATAACAGCCAACACTCTCAGCGCCTTTGGTAACTGTAAAGCCTAGGCTGCCTTTGTCTGATTTTGTCAGGACGATATGGAGTTCCACTTCCTAAGGAAAGAAAATGGCCATGTTTTACCATGTAGTCAGAGAGAGAAAGAGGGGCCTGCAGAAGCAAGGTTAAAACCCAACCTTTTCTTTTTGCCTAGAAAAAGCCAAAAGAGCATTTCCTATGGGCATCACACCTATAATTTCAGCATGAATAGAGATATGATAGGTGGGTTTACTTTTATAACTTAATGAAGAGATTTCTTTCTTTTTTTGGGGGTGGGGGTGGGGTTTGGCAGGGCAATTAAGGTTAAGTGACTTGCCCAAGGTCACACAGCTAGTACATGTATCAAGTGTCTGAGGCCAGATATGAACTTAGGTCCTCCTGCCTCCAGGGTGGTGCTCTACTCACTGCTCCACCTAGCTGCTCCAACAAAGAGATTTCTAAGATAACAATATAACTGCAAAAAAGTTAGGTACCCATAGGAAAATTTTCTGTAGAACCTGTATGACGGTTCTATAGAAGTCTGTACGAGTTTAAGGAAGCTACAGGGACAGGTTTGTTAGGGAGGGCAATGAAGGATGAAGATAATATCAGAATCCTATCGTCACAGTGCTCAAAGTCAAATCCTAAAAAGCAGGAGCATGACAGCAGTGTCCATATCACAAGGTCATTAAGAAGTGTTATACCAAAAGGTCTGATTTGCAGGCCAGGGAGACATTACTATATATTTTAAAAGCTGTTTATAGAGTCGAGCAGATGATAATGTGAAGAGTATCTTTTGTATGCAAAAAATGGCCATCATAGGGTGAGTGAAAAATATATTTTAGTTCAATTAAAAAGTTTGTAAAAAAATTTTTGTAATTAGACTTAGAAGTACAATATGTTAGCAAGGGACATTATATATTGGTACTACTTATTTGCATTATGAAGCTATTAAAAAAACAAACCATACTCCTTATTCCTGTGAAAAATACATCCTTTTAAACAGAATTGAGAAGAAAGAGATTTTTAATTTAGGGGATAGAGACTTTACCGGCTCAAAGTCTTCAAGTTCTTTTTCCAGGCTGTTCTCCAGACATGTCATGTTTTCTTGGGTAGTGAGCTCTGAAGTATGATGCATGTAATTGTTATCCACTGCATTGGAGGAGACATTTTCCAGCTGTAGTCTGCAACCCTGAAGAGGGGCAATGTCCACTGGCAAAGGAGAGGGAGGGTTGCTACACAGAGATGACACAAACAGAAATCTTTTCAAACACCTTACCTCGACCCGAGGTGTGAATCCAATGAAGAGCGTGCCCCAGAACCCATGAGCAGAAAGGTATTTATTAAATTCAAGTATCTGATGGATTGTTAAATAGAAAAGAGCTGGATCAGAATTGTTGTGTTTTCCTCTAGGGGACTAAACTAGGTACAGCTTGTAAAATATACAGGTAGATTCTGACTCAATATGATTAAAACATTTATGTTGGATTCCTTCCTAACCACTGCAGGTCTTAAAGCAGAGTCTGAATGAAGAACTTGCTGGTCAAGAATACTGCAGTGGGGAAGTCCTCTTCAGGTACTGGTTGGATGAGATAAACTTGGAGCCTTATCCAACTCTGAGATTCTATGAAATATCTGGGATTAATTTTTAAAATTTATTTTTAATTTTTAAATAAATAAATATTTATATTTATATATAAATATATAAAAACATATTTATATATTATTAATATATAAAATAAATAATTAATTGTTTTAAATTTTTAGTTTACAACACTCAGTTCCACAAGTTTTTGAGTTTCAAATTTTCTCCCCATCGCTCTCCTCCCCCGGGATTAATTTTTGATGGAGAAGATGCCTACCTCTCTTTTGCTCCTATTTAAGGTTGTTTGCATGCTAAAAACACCATCACAACTGTGTCATTTTTATTCCTCAGTGGATACCACTGAGTCACAACCTTCTGATCCCAGTGCTTCTGAAGCCCCTCCTCCACTGCTGTCATTTTCCAAATCCTGTTTTCTGGTATCCTGCAGTCTGCTCCCTTGTTCCTTATTCCCTCTCGACTAAACACTCCCATTCCCCTGCCCCATGTCCACTGTGCTCTCAAGAACCCTTGCTCCATAGATAACAAACTTGCTTTCATCTTAAACCTTTTTCTATTTCCATTCCCTGGCCACCCTTTCCAGCACTGGTTAGACTTTCCTTCCAATCCCCTGACTCCCACGTTAAAGTCAGAATTAGAATGCTCTTCGTTCACCATGCCACTTCCAGACTCTGCCTCCATCACCATCACTCGGCAAGAAGCTCTCCTCCTTACAAGTTCACTCCATTCATGTTCACCACCCAACCAAGAGTCTGGTGGCTGTTGTCTACCAACCTCCACTTCTCTCAAGGAGTTTTATGCTTCATTCAAGTCTCTATCCTCCCTAACTCCTGTCCTAACTTAGAAGTTTCAACATATATTTAGAGGGCTGGTCCTGCAGTTGGGAAGACTTGAGTTCAAACCTAGCCTCACTGGCTGTGTGACCTTGGACAAGTCACTGAACCTCTGGCATTTATATAACACCTTAAGGTTTGCAAAGCACTTTACAAATATTATCTCATTTTATCCTCAACAACTCTGAAAAATGACTACTATTATTTATTTAATTTACAGATGAGGAAACTGAGGCACACAGTAGTTATATGTCCTGCCTAAGGTTACACAGCTAAGTGTCTAAGGCCAGATTTCAATTCAGATCCTACTTCTTCTCGATGCAGCACTCTAGCCACTGGACCACCTAGCTGCTCACATGAAGACATGGCCTTTCCTCTCGCCAAGGGAAATCCTCCTACATGTCAAAGTATCCTATTCCTTTCTATCTTCTATAGCAGATTGATCTTAGGGCCTTCCCTCTGAGACTACTCCCAATTTACCTTGTACACAGTTTGTTTATACCTAATTGTTTTCATGATGTCTCCTCCAATACACTGAGACATCCTTGGGACAGGGACTGTATCCCCAGCATTGAGGATAGTACCTGGCATATAATAGAAAGTTGTTGACTCAATTATTTACATTTTTAAAAAGTTCTATCCTTTATAAATCCTCTAAAGATCATTTGTAGCTAACTCAGACTAACTTTGGCTATATATATACATACATACACACACACACACATATATATACCTTTCAAAGTATATATATTTGCTTTTTGATAATATTTAAATTATAGATGTTCCCAAGAAGCCAAAGCTCCAGTTCATACTGGAGTGTGAAAAGAAAGATAAGACTAAAAGAAGAAAAAAGTGAGAGTCCATGATAGAGGTTTTATGTAGTATTCCATAACAGGGCTGGAAAAATGAAAGTTTTGTTATTTCGTGCTTCCATAAATACATTCTGGTTCTATGGATTGAGCTGGAAGGAACATATTTAACAGGAAATTCATCCAAATGGTAGACAGGACTTCAGATAAGAGTGGTTTAAAGAGATTACTGCTTTGTTGTTCAAACAATAAGACCAGAAAGGCAGGTGGTAACCAACCATGCAGTACAGAGAGACACATTTCATTCTTAGAAACACGGAAGTAATATTTCTCTGCTTGTTAATGGTAATGAGAATAAAATGCTCTGAGCATTTTGCAAAAATATCAACCATACCTTTCCTCATAGTTTGGCCTACTGGGGGGTTCCTGAGGGTAATAAAACATGGTAGAGGCAACTTCTTCCTGGCCACTTGTTTCATATCGACTGTTTACTGGTGATACCACATTATTCAGAGTCTGATGAGAGGCTGAGTTCCAGTTAGTGTTTGTTATCTGGGTGGGAGTGATTGCTAAGTCTTCCTCCCCACTTCCACTGCTGTAACCATAGCTATCCCTCCTAGAAAGGGAGTGAAATAGCTTTTTGCTTTTGTCAGACGTTTCGTTTTCATCTGAGCTGGTGCCATGATCTCCATGGGACGGTTGATGGGCTTCTTTCCTGCTGTCCGGGAATATCTGCACTGGGGAGTGGAGTGGAGTCTACAACAGAGAAAGAAGATTGTCATCTATTACAATCAGTACTTATTTATCAGATGAATTGCTATAAAGTTTATTCAACATTTTGCCCAGTGACACTGATTGCCAATGTCACCAAACTCCCTTAAAATGCTATTTATGACATTATTTATCATAGACACATCCCAAGTGGAATTCCTGGAACAAAAACACTGTCATATCATGCTGGTAATTTTGAATATTTAAGAATTAAAGTTTTAGGCATCATATTTATCCTATTTGGCTGCATATCCTTTTCTAATCCTGTGGCTTTATTTCAATGTGATAGAAGAATATTCAATTTAAATTGAGAACAGAGTCAAGTGCCAGGTTATGTTGACTTAGGTAGTTATAATCTCTCTGAGCCTCAGTTTCTCATCTATAAAATGGGTCATAATAATAACTGACTACATATATAGTTAATATTTTGAAGACCTAAAATTTTTATTTCTAACAATTTTTGATAATAATATTTCTAAGGTCTGACAGTGCATTCTCCTATACAAAATCTTCAGTAGCTTTCTATATACTTCTAGGTAAATGCAAACTCCAGAGCTGGGCATTTAACAAAAATCATTTCCCATTCTTAACACCAACAAAAGGAGCATAGCAGAACAGCTATGGGCAGCTAGGTGGTGCAGTGGGTAGAGTGTTACGTCAGGAGACAGGAAGACTCCTCTTCCTGAGTTCAAATCTGGTGTCTGACACTAGCTATGTGACCCTGGGCAAGTCACTTAACTCTGTTTGCCTTGGTTTCCTCATCTGTAAAATGAGTTGAAGAAGGAAATGGCAAACCATTCCAGTATCTTTGTCAAGAAAACCCCAAATGGAGTCATGAATAGTTAGACATGACTGAAATGACTGAACGACAACAAAACAGCTCACAAAAAGAGAACTGTATATGGAACTGTGAATGTACTTCATTATTACTTTCCCCTCTAAAATATATAATTAATTGCACATATTACTTTGAAAACTGTCCTCCTGTGCTTTTCTTTGTTCTCTTCTGTGTATGAACGATTTTTTCAATGACTTTTTTCCCTGGTATTAGTATTGCTGGCCCCTCTGCAATTTTTAGCCCTGCTCCCCTGCCACCCTTTAAAAACTGAGAGAAAGAAAAATATTTGTAACAAATAATCACAGTGAAGTAAAATGAATCTGCACAGTAACCATGCTCCCCAAAATGCAGGATTTCAATTGAATCCACCTCTCTTTGTCTGGAGGTGAATAAGTACATTAAAGGTATACAGGGGATATGGCTGGTCATTACATCCATCAAAGCGTTTAAGACTTTCAAAGTTATTTTTTCTTTACAATGTTGTTGCCTTAATTGCTTTCCAGTTCTGCTGACTTTACTCTCTAACAGCTAATACTATCTAGGATTCTCTTTCCTCATTTCTGATGATGCAATAGTATTCCATTAGTCTCAGAAGTTCACCTAACCATTTCTCGATTGGTGGGCATTCCTCTTCATCCTTTCAGGATCTGGAAGTTTGTTTTGCTTGTGATATGCCCTTCCCTCTTACCACACATTCCCTCTGTCTCAATTTGTTTTTCTGTTGAGTTGATGTATTTCTACACCAAACTCTGTGTGTCTGTGTATGAGTGTGTGTTCAACCTTCCTCTGTTTCAGGTAAGAATGAAGTTCATTTGATAACTGTTCCCTCCGTCACTTCTTCCATGTTGGTACCTGATTCTCACATATCCCAATTATGCAAAATAGAAATTCCACCCCCTTATTCTTTTATTCCCCAAACTAGCTTATTTCTTTTACTTTACCTCCTCTTTTCCCTTTAAGACCCGCAGAGCAGAACCAATCCACCCTCAAGTTCTGTTTTTCTTATTAAACTTCCTCAAGATCCTTAGAAAAACATTAAAGTCCTGAAGGGATGCTTGTTTGTTCCCCTCTTTAGAATGTTAGTGCTGCATCATCATACGATCTCCTCCCAAGTGCTCAAATAAATTTACCTGTCTAGGTTTTTCTGTACTCTTGTGTTTTTACTTCAAAGTTCTTATTCAGTTCTGGATTTTTCAAAATATAAAGTTTTCTCTTCCAGTAAATGCCCATTTTCTACCTGAAGAATAACACTCAGCTTTGCAGGGAAAATTAATCTTAGTTGTAAGACTATTGGTATTCAGTTGTTTTGTGTCATGTCTGACTCTTTATGACCCCATTTGGGTTTTCTTGGTGAAGATACCAGAATGGTTTTCCATTTCCTTTTCTAGATCATTTTATAGATGAGGAAACCGAGGCAAATAGGGTTAAGTGATTTGCCTAAGGCTACACAACTAGTAAGTGTCTGAGGCCAGATTTGAACTCAGGAAGAAGAGTCTTCCCAACTCCAGGCATGGTACTCTGTCCATTGCTAAGACTATAAGAATTAGTATATTTTATTCCAAGATCTCCTTTCAATTTTAAGTGTGATTTCTTATGTGATTCTGACTCTTGATTCCTTGGTACTTGAATTGCTTCTTTCTGGATGCCTCTGTATTACTTCTTTAAGATTCTTCTTTAGATTTTGGCTATGAGCTCTTAGGACTTTTTCCTTTCTGTGATTCCCTTAAGGAAGTCATTGGTAGATTCTTTCTAACTTTGCCCTCTGGTTCCAATATATCTTTGAAGTTTTCATTTAAAATTATAGTTTTCTTTTGTGCGTTTTTGCATGTGCGTGTGTGTGTAAATTATGGTTTTTAGGGAGTCCAATAACTCTCACATTGCGTCTTTGTGACATGTTTTCTAGATCGGTTAAAAAAAAAATCAGATACCTTACATTTCCTTCCACTTTTCTAATCTTTTGACTTTGTTCTATTTTTTTTCTTTTTTGCTACCTCATAGAGTCAGTGATTATTGTTTGGTCTATTTCAGTTTTCAGGGATTCTAAAGCTTGGGTGTAGTTCATCGCTTCTTCTTGTAAGGTAACTCTTACAAGAATTCTTTCCTCTAGATCTTTTATCTCATTTTTAAGGTTTTGCTTAATTTCCTCTGGTTGTTGTGGAAAACCCATCTTTTCTTTTGAAACTTGGATCACAGTTGTTATAGGACTGCTCTCTTTTTTGAGGGATCTTTAGACCTGCAATAATTTATACTAATTAGTATCTTTGGTTCATTCAATCTCTCATGTGCCAACACTAGGGTGCACCCTGTGCTGTTCTTTTGGGGTGGTGGGCCTTGTTTAGGCTTTCCTTAGGTCTCTTGAACTATCACTTCCCTGATATAGGCTTCCCCTGGATTTTTGAGATTCAGAGCGCTGCATTTTAAGGGCTCCTATGGTGTCTCAGAACGAGATGCTAGACTTCAGAGCCCTGAGGTATCCTGGTCCAAGCTAGACTTGCATTGGCCTCAGCTGCTCCCTAGGGCTTCCAAAGTTCCCTCCATTCTTGCTAGCTCAAAATAAAATGTCCTGCAGGCTAGACGTCTCTGTTTCTTCTTGTAGTCGGAGGCTTGTTTGCCTTTGCTGGTGTTATTGCCAGTGTATCACTAAGCTGAATTCTTCTGTAGTTCTGGGGTGGAAGAAGTCACTCCCTGTAGGGGAGTTGGATGGTCTGCCTCTGCTCAGGTATCCACCTTGGCTGGAATGTGGCTAGGCATTTCAACCCTTCCAAATTTGGCTCCCATCTGCTTTCTCAAAATTAATTCCTATCCTTTCTCTTTACACACCATTTTCCAGATGAACTAGCTCACTGGCTGCTCCCTAAACTTGGCAAGACGCTTTTTGGCTCTGATTTTGCCCAGGCTGTTACTGCTGCACATTGCCTCCTCCTTTGGCTGTCTCTCTTAGAAGCCCTCATTCCCTTCCAGACTCATTTCAGGGGCCAGTTCCTATAGGAAGTCTTTCCTATTGCTTATATAACCTCCCCACCACCCTAGAACTATTAGATTTCTCCTTGAAATCCCAGGCTCTGTTTCCCTTATCCCTCCACCCCCTTCCAAAGTGTGAGATCTTTGAAGGCAGGGATTGTCTCATCTTTTTCTTTCCTTTTATCCTTAACCTAAATACAGAACCTTGCACATAGTATGAACTTAAATCTGAATCAACCATGTTTAAACAAATGAGTCAAAGTTAGGCTTCTGATAGCTCATTTATGGCTATGTGGATTAATCGCAATCAATGCCAAATTCATAATTCTGTTTCCAGAGACCCTTAAAAACATCAGTTGTGACAATAAACATGTTTAGTGCCTAGAGGCAAAAAACAGGATGAAATGATATCCGTCATTTCTAGTTCTGATATTCTTGTTGATAAGAAGAACCAAACGAACACTCTTCAGTAATAAATAATAGTGAGAAACAATTACCCAAATACAAATACTGATAGAGCTTTAAATTTTTGATAATGGAATTTCATGTCTATCTTCTATATTCCTGGGACCTCAAAGCTCCTTTAGTAGAACCTCCAATTTTTTAGAGGTGAAGAAACCCAAGGCCATAGATTGGCTCATGCTAGATAAAACCAACCCACTTGAACTACAGTTAATTGCTACATTTAAACTTCTTTAAAAATGAAAAAATACCATCTCGTAGGCCTTACCAAAACAGATGCATCAATTTCTGGCAGTACACCAGGTGGGGGTCGACAAAGGAGTAACGAGACTTCTGGGGATGTTCCCCTGAGAACAGAGACGACGTCCTAAAGGTAACATTGGTTAAAAATTAAAATATAGTTCTACTACCATTGTGTTACCATTCTGAAATGCCAATCTTTCTTCCCTCTAATGTATGCAAGGGCCACATGTTCACCACTTACCTGTTGGGAGAGCCCCTTCAGAGAAGCCCCGTTTACTTTCATGATGACATCTCCAACATCAATTTTTCCACTTTCTGCTGCTGGCTGGCCAGGAAACAGCTTTTTAACCCTTACGATGCTGGCATTCATTTGCTCTGGAATGAGGTTGTCTTCACGGGAAAAACTAAAACCTAGCCCTGAGCTATTTTTTAGTAATTTTACCTCAAATGTGTTTTCTGCAAGAGAAAAGAATAAAGAGGCTACTTTTCATGTATTTGACATGTTGTAAAATCTCCAAGTGTACTGCTATTTTACTAGTCTTATCTCCCCTTCACTGAGGTAGAGTCCTTCCCTACCATGTATGGGTCCAATGCTCCCCCAGATTCTAATTCTCTCCCTATGTTAAGAGAAACAAGTGAATATTTATACTCTTCCAAAGGTCATCTGGAAATGCAGTGGCTATGGAAGTCTAATAAACAGTTAAGAAAACAAAATTCTGGAAAAGAAGAGAGAAAGGATGAGGTATTTTTCAAAACAGTGTGTTTTGTGCCAAGTCAACAAGCATGTCTTCACTGCCTCCTATGCGTCAGGCCCTAGGCTAAGTCTTCTGAAGGAAAAGGTTTTGGAAGGAAAAAAAGAGAAGGGAAACCAATAAAGGGAAGAAAAAGGCAGAGGATGGTGAAGAAGAACATGAACCAGTTATGGAATAAGGATTAAGGAACGTAAGTTTATATTTTAGAATTCCAATCTGATAAAATTAAGTAATTTAAGTTCTACTGGTAAAACAAGTGAAACTACAGAACAATAAAATAACCAGGAAAGCACCTTTAGAGTATTCTTAAAGAGTGAATGAGGCTAAATATTCATGTAAATAAAATATTAATTGTTTTATGGTAGCAAAAGACTAGGAAAAAATTGGGTACCTACTGTATTGGGTATTGACTGAAATTTGGGTATTGACTGAAAAAATATAAATGCTTCCTATAAGCTTATGATCTTTTCAAAAGAGAGGTGATGGGCTGTGGGAAAGAGAGTCTGTTGTATATGCAATTTGTAACCTTTTTTTCCACTGAACTACTTTTTTTAAAATAGTTTTTTTTTCAATTACACGTAAAGAAAGTTTTCAACTTTTATTTATATAAGATTTTGAGTTCCAAATTTTTTTCTTCCTCCTCCATCCCCAAGATGACAAGCAATCTAATGTAGGTTATAAATGTACAATCATATCAAACATATGTCTACATTGGTCATGTTGTGAAAGAAGAATCAGAACAAAAGGGAAAAACCACAAGAAAGAAAAAACAAAGCAAAAAGTGAAAATCTGCATTCAGACTCCATACTTCTTTCTCTGGATGTAGATAGCATTTTCCATCACGAGTCTTTTGGAATTGTCTTAGGTCACTGCCTTGCTGAGAAGAGCTAAGTCTATCAAAGTTAATCATTGCACAATGCTGCTGTTACTGTGTACAATGTTCTCCCAGTTCTACTCATTTCACTCAGTATCTCTATTTTCTTTGTTATAAGGAGGGTTTTGGGGGTACTGAGGGAGGGATTCACTGAGAAACCAGAATGGTGTGAAGAAATAGCAATGAAACATTGAAAAAAGAATGAGATGGTGAAGTAGCTGGTGGTCTTGTATTCCTAACCAGTAAGCTGCTGAATTAAGAAAGAGTTAATATTTTATTCTAGTCTAGATTTCATGAAACTTAAGGGAATGTTAAATCCAATAGCAGGCTAGAGAGACAAGTGGAAGTAAAATAAACAGAATACTGTATTGAAAGTAAGAAGACATGGGTTCAAATCCAAGGTCTGCCACTAAAGAGACGATGCTATCAACCCATTCTCACTGCCCACAACTAATTACACTCATGACTTTTTCTTCACTAAATCTCACTGAGAATCTTAAAATACTAGAGTCAATGCTTTAAGTACATTAGCTATATAAATTTAATTTATAACTCCATATAATAACCTCATCAGGGAATTGGTTGAACACTCTAACTTGTACAGAGGCTCCTCAATTTTTTTTTTTGCACTAAACTTAGGATTTCATCAGTGTAGGAAATATCTAGTGAGGAAACTCCCCTTTTCAAGAGACTGGATTTTTGACCTATAACATCAGAGGGCTAGGTGTATTTCCCTTATCTTCCCCCACGTCCTGCCAATATTGGAGGGCTAGGTGCCTGGGCCACTGAGAGGTTAAGTCTTTTTCACAGTATGGGACTGAGTCAGGCCCTCTGGCCACTCCACGGTGCCCCTTTCCCATACTATAATTATGTGTGGTGAAGTGAAAATGACAAGAGCTATACTTATATATACACATATGGCAAGACAGATAAGTGTGTATATGTACATATTTATATTTATACACAAATAACACGATTCAAAACCAATGTAAAGGGGAAAAGGAGATAATAACTCTTCTAGGCCTGACCTTCAGTAACAAAATCATAGTCTTTGGTGTTGTTAGGTTTTTTCATGGGTTTTTCCAGGGTAGCCTGTTCTAGAAGAGTTCCCTGTGGAGTCACCGGTGCATGTACTTTGGCTGTTGGAGGCTGTCCTTTTTCTAACAACAGATGGACCACCTAGGAAAAAAAATGTAGTATTTTGGTGAGTTAAGACTAAAGACAAGAAAACATTTTTTCCAATGGCTTTTTGGGAATGATAGTTTAAAAGTCACTTGATGTTACTCACACTTACTTTACTGATACTTTAACTGTCTATGAATCAAGTAACCTGGATATTCTTTTCACCCTCCAGTGATTAGGCTAAAATTCTCCTATGCCTTGGAAAATTTTTCTTTGAAAGGCTATGGCCAAAAATTTGATCACTCTGTAGTCAACCTAGTAATGAATCTCTCTAAACTGGACTTCAGTCAGTGGACATGCAATTTAGCAGAGGCTGGAAGAGGTTGTAGGTCATGGGCATAGCCTTGGAAAATCCAGGGTCATTTTCATTACGGGGCATTTTAAGTGAGCACCAAAAAGACGGTGGCAGAAAATGAACAATAAGGAAGGCCAATAGTGACATTTTAAAGATTGGTGTCCCATTCTGCTTTTTATGATGACTTGCTAGGAAGCCTCAGGCAAACAATTCGATTCTCTGTCTAGTGTTTTTCATCAAAATATATGTGTGTAAAAATCTCAGATATATGGTAGATGCCACAAAAGCACAGAAATACTTAATGTTACAACAGCCCAAGCTTCCTAATAGCTGCTTTTTAAAAGAATATCTCTACATTGCTGTCCATGCTAAATATAACTGAAAATTGACAAGACTGTATGTTTGTATTTTAAATTTCTTCCTGAAGCTCTAAGTTTTGGGTTAAGGTGAAAATAACAATAGTACCACTCCACACCACAATTCAAAATCCATAGTTATCATGTTTGACCATAAGCTAGAAGAAGAAACAAATGGAAAAAAAATGAGAATGACTGTCTGCCAGATTCGCTGACAAATCATACAATCTCACAGAGCTTGGTTTCTCTTTATTGTATTTTACTGGTAAATTGGTAAACAGAGAAAGCATCTATTACCTGCCCTGTATTTCTTAATACTTCCACAGCCTGTTTATGCGTAGTTCCTTCCAAACTAACTCCATTAACAGACAGGACACGGTCACCTTAAAATAAGAAAGTGATTTGGTAAAAATTGAGAAAATTTGTATCTTCTACATATGGTGGCCTTTCAAAAGTATTGCGAGAATTTTTTTTCAAGAAAACCCTAACTAAAAAAGGAAAAATAAGAAAACCGTAACTACAAGATCACCCAGCTTATTGTCACTAAAATGTCTTTAATGCAATCAGCTGCATGTTTTTCATGATTAGGGCAGGTAGGTGGTGCAGTAGATAGAGCACTGGGCTTGAAATCAGGAAGACTCATCTTCATTAATTCAAAACAGGCATCAGACACTTAATAGCTGCGTGACCCTGGGCAAGTCAGTTAACCCTGTTTGCCTCAGTTTCCTCCTCTATAAAATGACCTGCAGTAGGACATGGCAAACCACTCCAGGATCCTTACCAAGAAAACTCCAAATGGGGTCATGTAGAGTCGGACACAACTAAAAAATAGCTGAACAACAACCAAAAAACTCATATAACTAGGTTGGTGGGAAACATGGCCCTAGCTAGAACCTGACAAACGGCGACTGAAGCACTGGTCCATACCATGTGGAGAGACCACATACAGCCAAAACACAGTTATTAGTATTAGGAGAGGAGACGGAAATGTTTCCTGGTGAAAATATCCTTGATACTTGGCCAGTGTTGGTACAAAGTTCCAATCTCTGTGCCCTTCCATGAAACTGAATCAGAGCCATTGGCTGCATGAAAAATTCAAAACTTAAAATCAAAATGTCCTGTAATTAGACTTTAAGCTGGAATTGAGATTTCCAGAATGGCAACCATATTGTTTCCGATTCTGCTCTTACCTTTTAGCACACTTTCTCTCCTCTAAGGTACATATCAAAAAAAAAAAAGGTACATATCAATTCTATTGTTTCATTTCTTACATTATGTGATGGACAGAGAAAAACCAATATAACTCACCTTTGTGAATTCTACCATCAGACTCAGCTGCTCCCTTGGGAATCACAGCCTTCACATAAATGCCACCGTGTCTAACGCTGGTATTTACTCCTCCCTAAGTGGAAAGGAGCATGAAAATAAGAATTCAGCACATACAGTGAATTCCAGACCAATGAAAATGACCAAGCCCAAATCCTCTAACACGTTGAAGCCCAAAACCTCTAACACGTTGATAACGTAGAGTTTCTAATTAGGCAAAATTCTGTATTCAAACCAGAAATATTCTAAGCCTCCTGTTGCATATTTCTGCATGGACTCTGCTTTTTTTTGGATGTTTATATCATGCATTAAGAACCAGATTATAGAGGAACGCAGTCAGAAACACATTCATGCAAGATTAGTTTCTGCCTATGACTATTTGAAAGTATTCTCAAAAACAATATACTTTTGCCATCATAAGGGATTGCATTAAATGTAAGATTTCATTGGTATAGAGAACTCCCAGTGAAGAAACTGCACTCTTGCTAAAACTTACAGACTTAAAGAGTTGCCTTAAAGAGAAGTTAAGCGTCTTACCCAGGGTCACACAGCCAATATATGGCTGGCTCCCTCTGCCATGTTGTCACCATGGTGAATTGGAGTGCTGGGCCTAGACTCAGCAAGACCTGCTTACTAGCAGTGTGACCTTGGGCAAGACACTAGACCTCTGCCTGTCTCAGTTTCCTCATCTGTAAACTGGGCATAATCATGATAACCCTCCCAGGGTTATGGTGAGGATCAAATGAAATAATATTTGTAAAGCACCTTGCAAACCTTAAGTGCCATATAAATGCGGCTATTATTATTTTATTATTCTGGTTGCTATATTCAGGTCAAACATCCTAACTTGAAAGTAAACACTGAGTCTTTCATTTTGAATGGCTATGACTGAGAAGCTTTCATATAGTGCAAGTGAAATTAATCTAATTAATTCATTTTACTTTAATAAAACGTGTGGCTTTTGCTTCCACAACACAGATAGATAATTCAATGTAAGGGAAGGGGGGATGTAAATGGACAGAGTAAGTTTAAATATGGCTAAACATGCTATTAAGTAAGGTTTCTTCTTCTTCTGATAAAAACGTTTTACTATTGGCTTGCCAGTATTGCTTATGCGATATTTGCAAATTATTTTAAAATTAATTTTGATATATTTGGAGCTGTATTAAATAACTAACCTATAAATGTTAAAATTACCCGTATTTTATCATACTTACTGAGCTTTAAAATAATATTGTGTCAGACAGTTTAGATACAAATTTGAACTGCTTATTTAAAAATTAAATACTTATTATAGCAAATCTTTACATTCTAATGCTATGAGCATACATTTATAGGTTCGTTTTTGCATACATAAGATTTAAGCAAATAAATAGCCCATTTTGCTTCCTATAAAATCCTAAGCATGCACAGAAGCAAGTATACATGGAAATCAGTCATTTATGATTTGTGGCATAAGGAAAAGAATGTTTTCTGTAGTACTTTGCTTTTGCAAGAAATGGTCCAACTCTGGGAAGTGGCTATCATTTGTGATTTGGGGGCATCATTTGGCTAAGCAAATCTGAATTTGATTCCCTGTAAAACCTTGGGGAAAAAAGGAGTATTTTTCCACATTGGTTCTTGGGGTAGTGGGGAACAAAAAAGGGACCACAGAAAATAAGAGGCTCTCCCCCTCCTGCTCCACCCAGGGTTTTGAGTACGCCTCTGTTTAATAGAATTGGGAAGCCTCAGTAAGTGGGTCAGAATAAATGTGACCCCACTATAACTTAACCTACTGATAGAAATGGAAAACAAAAAAAACATGTGAAAACCTTTTCAAACAGTACCGTGACACTTATTCCCAAGCTGTTATCATTTTTAGACAGTTCAACTTCAAAGATATCTCCAGGCTTAGGAGGTGCTGAAGAATTTTTTTTTAAATTCATTTTGGTGGATGTACTCACTGAAGAAGGTTCCTTAATAAAGAAAAAACAAACAAAAAACAAGGGATTTTCTGTGTCAAAATGAATGATTTATTGGAGGAATCCAACGTTGTTGTTTTTTTGGGGGCGGGGGAAAAATTAGCCAAAAAGAGATATAAAGGGATACAGTAGATTCACAGAATATCAGCACTAGTCATACAGTCCCATCATTTAACAGATGAGGAAATGGAGGTGTGTGGTGACTTGGCTCGAGTCATAATTCCAGCAGACAGTGAGACTGACACCTGAATGCAGATGTTTGACATCAAGCCAGGATGCATTCCACTATTGCCCTTCTGTTCTCAGTTTGAAAAATGTTTGCAAAATGTTTTAAACGATTTTAAAATTGGTCAGGCCCTAGTTTTTATTTCTCTTTATGTCTAAACTCTGATTGTTTCTGATTTTTATAAATATCTGGATTTTATCTACTCCATATAAAATACACAGGATGAAGATATTTATATTTTATCGATTAAAAACATTCTTTTCATTTGGGCACATGCTGTTATTCTTCCAGTAAAATTTTGTGCTGTCTCACCTCCTCTGCAAATTGAATTGCCAAAAAAAATTATAAAACTTTCTGTCCTCCTTAGCTTCCTCATCCACTGACATAAGCATGCAGCTCATTGCAAGCCTTTTAGGATAAGGCAGGCTCTAGAGTTAGTGCTCAAAGCCTACTTCTCTCAGTTAGCAAACAACACAGTAGCAGTTAGTGGGTAACGGTCTAAGGGTCACAGATAGAGCTGTAAGTGTCAATACAGGTCAGTGACAAAAACCCCCTCATTTGGCAGATGTGGAAACTGAAGCTGACGGGGGTTAATGGACTTGTCTATGGTCGCCACAAAACGGGATTCAAATCTAAGTTCCCTGCTTCCGAGTCCCATTCCTTTACTCCCCTCCCCCTCCCCCCACCTGCGTCTCATTGTGTCTCTAGTTGAAATACACGCTAATCCCCATTTCCAGACCACAGAAGTAGCTAACACGAGATAGCTCTGCTAGAAGCAGTAAGTGCTCCCTGACCAAACCACAGGACACTGGATTTAGGAGCTGAAAGGGACATTGGAGAGGGAGAAACGTTCAGGAAGGCAGTGGTTAATAGAAAGGAGGCTGGGAAACAGCTTATACCTTTTTAGTCTGATGATCCTGACTGCTTGAATAAGTGGCTTCATCCATGTCTGAATCCCCACGGTCAGAATAATCCATGGTTTCTGAAATGCCTAACTTTTTAGCTTTGCTTTGGTTGTGGTCATTTGAGGTCTGTTTTTTCTCTGCTACTTTAGACATAGCCAAGGAAGAAGGGTTGGAATGCTGGAATTCAGGGGCACCCAAATGGTTTACCAAGAAGCCATTTAAATGGCTCTGGGACAGGCTGGCGCTTTCAGTCCTAGAATCCTGAGAACTCAGGCTTCCCTCCTTTTGGCCCACTGACAGGGCAGAGGAACAAAGTGAGATGCGCCGGTGATAATGTGTCTGATGGTGGTCCTCTAAAGAAGGTTCTAGGTCATTGTCTTTAATGGAGGAAGGCCTGGGAACATAATTTGTCATCCTATTGGAAAGATATGTAGGTGTAGAAGGCGCTGAAAATAAAAATTGAGCAAGTGAGAATATTTATTCACAGAACAAAAATTTCATTTAATCAGGAGACAAGTTAACAGCATTGTAAATTAAAAATTGAATGTATTTTTTCTGTCCCTTTTTTATAAGAAATAGAAAAATGAGAAGGAAACAAGCTAATATGAGAATTTTTTTTTTGAAAACTCCAGATAACCCAGAGTAAACAACTAAAGTAAACCTTATGTGGTCTGTTTTAGTTTTGTCCAACGAAAACTAGTGATTATAAAGATGGTCCAAAATGTAGGGTCATTATTAAATAACCTAAATAGTAAATTTATAATGCTATATTTATTATGGAAGCAAAGGTCTCTAGTATATTTTGGAAATGACAGTACTTTTTTAATAAAAATGGTTTTCTGACTTGGGAAGTTTTATTTCAAATGATGCAGTACAAAGTAAGTAGGCCCAGGAGAGCAATATTCACAAAGATGATAAAAATGTAAGGGAAAACAATGCTGAAAGGTATGCGAGCTCAGAGATCAGAATTCAATGACCAATCGACTCCAGATTCTGAAACATACTTTTGTTCTCTCATTAGAGGCGTCAGAATAAAGTGCAAAATGGAGCATTTGCTAACAGATGTAGTAAATGTAGAGATTTGTTTTGCATAACTATTTCTTTCTTACAAGGGAAAGTTAAATTAAAGGTGAGGTACTGAGAAGTCATTAAAATGAACAAAACATCAAAACAATTGAAGAGAACTAAAGGTTAAAATACCAATACTTCCATCCCACTAAGTAAACAACTATTTGAGATCTAAATGTGTTTTTTGATGTCTTGTTATGCAGACACCAAAAAATGGTGGATATAGTTGCTGTTCTCAAAGAACTTACAATCTAGTTTCAGAATCCAGTGTTAAAGTAATTGGTGATGGAGAAGAGTGTCTCGCACAATTATAGTTACAGAAACTCTCCTCCTATAGAGGATGACTGGAATCTACAAAAAGGGATCCAGGTTGCAGTAAAGTCCCCTAACTAACAGACCTTCACAGAATTATGTCTAAAAGGTATATGATATCTTCCCTGTGGGTCAATCTAAACCCAAACACCATCACATGGTATAAAATTTAAAAACATAATATAAAATAAATAGCAATATAATAATGTAAATTTTATATTTACATAGCAATTTATGGAGATTATTTCACTCCTTCTCACAAAAATGCTGTGACATGGGTGGTACAATAATTTTTTCAACCCACTCTAACCAATCCTCCATTCAAATGCCTAAGTGATCTTCCTAAAGCACAGGTCTAACTATGTCTTTCCTTCCCTTCTCCCTGCCACCCACCCAACTCGATAAACTCCAATTTCCTCCATAATCACGTATAATATTGTTAGACAATTATAAAATGAAAGCATATCAAAAATACTGCTAGTCCCAAGTAATTCACAGCACATCATATTTTTTGTACAAAAGGCAACTTTCTCTGTTTTGATCTTTGGATATATGTCTAGTAGAGGTATCACTGGGTCAAACAGTATGCATAGTTTAGGAAACTTTGGGCATAGTTTCAAATTACTTTCCAGAATGGAGAGACCAATTCACAGCTCAGCTCAGCTGCCCGTGCATTAGTGTGCCAGTCTTCTCACACACCTTTCAATAATGGCCATTTTGTTTTCTTTGTCATTATTTCCAATCTGATGTATGTAAGGTGGAATCTCAGAGTTCTTTTAATTGGTATTTTTCTTATTAGTCGTAGTTTAATTTTTTCATATGGTTGTGATAGCTTGGATTTTTCTCCTTGATAACTGCCTGTGCACACCATTTGACCATTTATGTATTAGGGAATGATTATCCTTTTGTAGTTGAACCAGTTTCTTATCTATCTTTGATATTAGACCTCTATGACAGAAACCTACTACAAAACTTTGCCAATTTAATTGTTTCCCTTCAAATTTTTATCTCAGTTTTTGTGTGTAGAAATCTCTCAATTTTATGTAACCGAAATGGTCTATTGCTTCTCCTATGATTCCTTCTCCTTTATTTAGTGTAGAGTCTTGTATCCATCTTGTATCCACTTAGAGCTTATTGTGGTCTATGATATGAAATGTTGGTCTACACCTAATTTCTATCAGACTGTTTTTTACCTTTCCTGGTAGTTTTAGTCACATAGTGAGTCTTTATCCCAGAAGCTGGGATTTAGCAAACACTCTTGGGTTTATCAAAACCTACACTGCTGTATTTGCCTGTTTCTGTACGTTGTGTATCTAATTTGTTCCACTGATAAACTTTCATACTTTTAACTAGTGCCAAATGATTTTGCTGATTACTCTTTTTAGTATAGTTTTCCCATCTGGTATTACTAAGTCACCTTCCTTCTCAATTTCAAAAATCATTTTCCTTTATATTCTAGACATTTTGTTCTTCTGGATGAAAAGCTAGCTGTATAAGTCACTCTCAGTCAGTCAACAATATAAGTGCATACTATGTACCAGGCAATGCACTAAGAGTGAAGGATACAAAGAAGGACAAAAACATCTCATCCTCTTTTTGTTTTGTTTTGGAGGGGGGAAGGCAGGGCAATTGGGGTTAAGTGACTTGCCCAAGGTCACACAGCTAGTAAGTGTGTCAAGTGTCTGAGGCCACATTTGAACTCAGGTCCTCCTGACTCCAGCTGCCCCTGTCTTTTTGTATTCTAATAGAAGACAACATGTAAAAATAACTATGTACTCTGTGTGTGTGTGTGTGTGTGTGTGTGTGTGTGAAGTAGAGAAAATAACTCCACTAATAGTGGGAGAAACCAGGGAATGCCACATGAAGGGTAGTAATTTTGGGTAGTATTGCAATTTTTATGATATTGTCATGGCATAATCATGAATAATGACTGTATCTCCAATTACCCAGATTAGCATTTATCTTTGTAGACAGTGTTTTATAGTTGTATTTACATAGTTCTTGTGCATTCTTGGTAGGGGGACTCTCAGATATTTTATACATTCTGTAGTTATTCTGAATGGAATTTCTCTTTCCAGTTTTTCCTTATGGATTTCTGTTGGTAATATACAGAAAAGCTAACGATTTATGTGAGTTTATTACATATCCTGCTATGGTAATTGTTTTAATTAAATTTTAATTGGATCTCCAGGATTCTCTAAGCAGATCATCATGCCATCTCCAAAAACTCTTAAGTTCAGTATACTGATTTAATACATTGAAACTTGTAAATTTAATGAAGCAACATATTAACTAATAGTCATTCATTAAATTACCTTTAGAAATCTTCTCTTTTGGCTTAGAGATAACAAGTGTCACATCCTCAGGAGCATTCTGCAAAATTTCTAATGCTGCATTGTAGCCAACACCTTCTAGACTCATGCTATTCACAGATATTAAACGATCTCCTGTATAAAGAAATATATATAGCTATCGCCAGCCTGGCACTTTTAGCAACAAGGAATTTGATTCATAAATTTATCACTGCCCCTCAGAGATAGAGTTTTGACTAAATTCCTTTTGTTCAATATAGGCACCACAGAAAATTCCATAAAAATGCACAATGGTACCACTGGTTATATTTCTCACCGAGGTAAAATGATCACTAAAAAGTACCTGGCTTTAGGGAGCCATCCAAATCTGCAGGTCCCCCAGGAGTTACTGAACTGATAAAAACACCCAGATCCAGTCTTCCTGTCTTTTCTCCACCAACAATCTGAAATCCTAAGAAAAAAAGTTTTCAAAGAATCCTTTCAGTATTGTTCCAGCTTCTAATGACTAATGTTTAGCTACTTGAAACTCAGAATTCTGGTCGCTGTCCATATCAAATATGAATGGCTTTTAAGTCTACTTTAGAGACTATTCCTGACAGATGGAAAATGTCAAATGGAAATATCTTCTGTATTTACTTTGGTATTCATGACATTTTCTGTAGAAAACTAGCTTTTGCCAAAGATAAGCTGGGGCTTCAATGTCTTTGGGATTGCATGAAATTCTCCCTAGCTTTTCATTACTATACCAGCAGTGACTTACCCAAGTCATATTTGTTATCCTTTTTCAAATTCACCAAGGTGATCTCCCTTTCTGGTGAAGACACAATGCTCCATCTTTTTTGCAGAACATCTATTGGAAATCATATTTAAAAATAAAATATACAGAATGACGGTAAGTAACAAGGGTGCATTTGTAAATTTCTTCCAACTTAACTTTTAAAATGATTTGAGAATAGATCAATCATTCAGTTACTTATAAAGGACTCTTGTCAAAGTGTATTACCGGTTCTGATTAGATTTCCACGCAACTTTTTGCACAGTCTTATGGTTTTTAGCAGTATACATACATAAGCACACATACATGTCTGTAGCTTTTACTGGTAATTTGAAAACCGGAATTGTTATTTTTAAAGATATGGGTCTATAAGTAAAATACTCATCTACAAAAAGGGAGGGTTGAAGTAGATGATCTTTGAGGTACCTTTCAGCTCTATGTAAGTCAATGCACCTAAATTCAGTTTTGTTTATTGTTTGTTCTTTTCATTTATATGACTGTCATGGCGGAGATTATTTCCTTGGCTCTAATTATTTCACTTTGTATCAGTTCATGTAAGTTTTCCCATGCTTTTTTAAAATCTTCATACTCATTAGTTCTTACTATGTACTTACTATTCCATACCAGACAAGTTCCACAACTTATTTAGCCATCCCCAAACTGACAGGCATCTGTTTGTTTCCAGTTCTTGTTAATACCAAAAATGCTGCTATCAGTATTTTGTTGTATATGGGACCTTTCTTTTTATTCTTGACCTCTTTGGTGTATATGCCTTGCAATGGGATATCTGTGTCAAGGGATATGGATATTTTAGTCACTTTCTTAGCAAAATTCCAAATTAGAAAGTGACAGTTTGTATTTGTCAATTGCTTTTCATTTTCTCAATGTACTTATACACATTTCATTTTACTATAGGAAGATAGGACAATGATTACTCCCATTTGCAGATTTAGTACAGGGAAGGTAAGTGATACCCAGGGTCACAGAGCTTCTTAGTATCAGAGCCAAGATGATGATTTAAATTTGTTAATTTTCTACCTATGTTCTTTCAGCTAGATATTAAATACGTTAAACTAAATACTGCACAGAAAACCAAACGCAGAAATGTGTCTATTAATAAAGTATCACTAACAAAGTTATCTACTTAGAAACATAAACACGTATTTTTAATTCAATTACTTCCATCCCTAATGATTGTCCTGTATCTCTTCTGCCCTTTACAGCTAAACTCCCAAAGGTCATCTACACTAGGTGCCTCCAATTTCTCTCCTCCTTCCTTAACTCCTGAAATCTGTTATCCAACCATTATCATTCCACCAAAACTGCTCTCTAAAGAGATCTCAATGATTTCTCAGTTGCCAAATCCAGGGGTGGGGAACTTGTGGCCTCAAGGCCAAATTCAAAGGCCTTTCCTCACTGTTCATTCTCTTTAATCTCTCTGTAGCCTTTTATACTGATGATCATCACAAACACCTCTTTCCACTCTTCTCCCTAGATTTCTGAGACACTATTCTCTCTTTATTCTCCTCCTCAGTGATGACTCCTCAGTCTCCTTTGCTTGACCCTTATCTAGATCATACCTTTTAACCTTAGGTGTCCCTTAGAGTTCTCTCCTGGGTCTTCTCTTATTTCTTTATACTACTGTACTTGGTGATCTCATTAGCTCTTGTAGAATCAATTATTTGCCATCCCTGTGCCAAAGCCATATCCACTTATCCTGACCTAACCCCTTTGCTCACCTCCAATCTTGCACCTCCAATTGCCTTTGAAACATCTCAAAACAGATTCCAGCAGACATCTTAAACTCAGCATATCCAAAACTGAACTCATTATCTTTCCCCTAAAATCCCTCCTATTTCCTTTATTATTGTGGAAAGTAACATCATCCTCCCATTCCCTCAGGCTCACAACCTAGGAGTCATGCTGGTTTGTTCACTATCTCTTACCTCCCATATCCAGTGTGTTGCCAAGGCATATTGATTTCACCTTTGTAACTTCTCTCCGATAAGCCCCCTTCTATTCTCTGATACTGTTGCTACTCTAGTGGTACCTCATGCCTGGACTATTGCAATAGCCTGATGGTCAGTCTGCTTGCCTTAAGTCTCTCTCCACTCCAATCCATCCTCCATCCTCCACCAAAGTGATTTCCACAAGTGCAGGTCCAACAATGTCACCTCCATACTTAGTAAATTCCATTCTTCAGGATCAAATACAAAATTATATGTTTGGCATTTAAAGCCCTCCCTAACCTAGTCCCCTTTTACCTTTCAAGTCTTCTTAAACCTTGTTCCCCAACATGATCCAGTGATACTGACCCCTTGGTGGTTCTACAAAGAAGACACTCATCTCTTGGTTGTGGGCATTTTCTCTTGCTGTCCTATGCCTGAAATGTTTTCTCTCCTTAGTATTCTGACTACTGATCTCCCTTGCTTCCTTCTCAACTAAAACCCCACCTTCTACATGAAGCCTTTCCCAGCCCCTCTTAATTCCAGTGCCTTCTCTTTCTTAATCATTTCCTTTTTATCCTGTATAAAGCCATTTGTCCCCCCACTCAACTGTAAGAGCCTTGAGGCCAACAACTGCTTTTTGCCTCTTTTTGTATCCTCAGCACTTAGTATAGTGCCTGACACATAGATGACATTAAATAAATGATTACTGATAGACAAATTATAATTTTATAAAAATCTTTGGATTGAAATAATTGGCACACAAAAGTGCAATTACTAGCTTTTCCCTGGTGAAGACCAAAGGATGTGTCTTTGATAATAGCAATAACTTACAATCAGTAACTATAAAGAGTATGATGTCTTTGCTATGTTAATTGATGAATATCTTTAAAAGCTACAGGAAATTTCGCTTTCTGTGGGTTTTAAATACCCATTAACTTAAACAATCATAAAAAGGGGCAATAAGTACATTTATTTGCATAATTTCCTCCTTTTCCTTTGACATTTATTTTAATAGGAAGAATAGGTTAGGTTATATGAGCCTCTAGGATAATTCATTTTGGAGGAAAAAAAAGGCATTTTATAACATAAATAATAGGTGAAAATATCAGTGAGTACAGTGCCAAGGGAGGCAGTGTTAAAAAAAAAAAGTGCTGGATTTTATAGTGAAAGGATCTGGGTTAGAATTCCATGTTTGGAAAGGCTTGCACAGTAATTAAATGGCATAGATTAAGACAAGAAGAAAAAAGAACAATATTCACAAGGAATAATGTGATGATAAACAACTTTAAAAGGCAGCCAAATGCAGGTTTACTGCAATGACTGATCTTGGGATGAGGGAAGAGACTAGGGCTGTGTAATGTTTCACACACTAAAAGCTGCAGGCATGTTGTCAGCTGGTTTGGCTTAATCTGTTTTCATTCTTACAAAAGGCATCAATAAAACTTTAAAATCTCTTGGCTCTGCCACTAGGCCTCAATTTATCTGTAAACTTAAATGATGACACTAGATTTTCCATCTCTAAATCTGAGTCTATAATCCTCTGTGAGTATAGGGGTGGGGACCAAAAGATGGTCTTTATGAGGCATTTGAATTAATGTTGGGGAATGGCTGAATTTTGATAAATGGAGATAAGCGGGAGTGCAGCAGCACATAAGGCCATAGCACATTTAAGTGGGTGAATGGACAGAGTGTGGCCTTAGAATCCAGAAGACCTGAGTTTGAGACCGGCCTTGGTTGCTTACTGGCTAGCTGTGTGACCCAAATGAGACACTTAAGTCATAGGGTCATTGTGAGGAGCAAATAAAATAACACATATAAAAACACTCTGCTAATGTTAAAACACTAGAGCAAAGAACCAGTTTAGAGGAATGTTGGTAGTTCATGCTAGAGTATGTTAAAGTATTATTTACCTTTTTTGCAATAAACATTAGTTGGTGGTAACAGTAGCAATGTGGCACCTAGTCTAGTGAAGGTTCTAAAACAATGCCTTAAGTATAGGATTTGGGGAAAATTTTTTTTAGCAAAAACACTGACCTATTTGTATGGTGCGCTCCACCTCATGGAATCACACAAAGCCACAGATGTTATGAGTTCAAAAGGACCTCGGCTGTCATCTAGAACAATTTGAATGGAATCTTCCCTCTAGCATATCATACAACCCTATAAATGGTCATCCAGCCTCTCCCACCTTCCTGCCTCCACAGACTGTCCCCTTCCTCTCCTCCTCTCTCCCCCAAGCGTGAAATGTTCTCCTTCTTTGACTCGGCCTCTTGGAATCCCTGGCTTCCTTTAAGGCTGTTTGATTCCCTCTAGGTGTTGGAGTATACATTGATGTTCCCTCACTCCCTGTAAATTCCTTAACAGTAGGGACAATTTCATTAGTATTTCGGCATCCCTATTGCCTAGCAGAGCACCTGCTGCTTAATAAGTGAACTGAAATGAAAGGTAGTTTGAGGTCAGAGTATGAATAACTTTCAATTCTTCTCCCTTCCAGTAATGATTCTTTA
Source organism: Phalanger gymnotis (assembly GCA_028646595.1). Taxonomy (NCBI): domain Eukaryota; kingdom Metazoa; phylum Chordata; class Mammalia; order Diprotodontia; family Phalangeridae; genus Phalanger; species Phalanger gymnotis. The sequence continues at coordinate 300,499,606 of CM053623.1, forward strand.
AAAAAAACAAAAACAAACAAACAAAAAAAAAACTTGAGCTCCAAAAGTATAGAGACATGTGCAAAGGTGAGAAGGGTGATGGGCTGTCCTGCATACTATTAAACTATCATATTCTATACGTGTTCTTCCAATGTGGGGTGTTTTACCATAGGTGGCTAGAGGGACAGGAAGCAGGAGGCAAGCAGTAAAAGCTAGTAATTAAATAATCTTTCTCTAAACATATTCTGTAAGTTCAAGATTCATTTGGATTAAGGACTTCCTTTCTGGATAACCAAGCACTTCCTAGAGGAAATGAGTCATTTACATTTTATTGTAGATAATTTTAATCAGAGCAACACTTAGCTGAGACCTGCTAAATGAGTTTTGATGGTTGGGATGGAAAAAGGTAAGGAGAAAAAAAATGAAGAGAAGATATTTATCATTGGTAATCTTTTATCCTCATACAACCTTTCTCTACTGGGCTTCCCTACAATTCCTTCCTCTTTATCTGGATTTGGCAATCTATTCAAACGTATTTCTGGGGCCTATCTTGTTCTCAAGGCTGAAGGAGAATCTGCTTGTAGCTCCCACAATGCTAACTTACCAGCTGGTGGCACAGTAAATAGAGCATTGGGTCAGGAGTCAGGAAGACCTGAGTTCAAATCCAATGTCAGACACTTAACAGTCATATGACTTGGACAAGTCACTTTCTGTTTGCCTCAGTTTTCTACCTCAATGATTTGCTGTGCAGATCAAAGGAAATGTTTGTAAAAAGCACTGAGAACTGTGCTTAACACATGGAAAGCACTATATAAATGCTTACTTCCTTCCCTTGTTATTCCTTACCACAGAGTATTATCTATAGTAATAATAATGATGTGTGCGTGAGTATCAGTTCAAGGTTTACAACATGATTTACACATCTTATCTCATTTGATCATCTTATTTAATATTATCATCCCATTTTGCTGATGAAAATATCAAGGCTAAGATAGGTTAAGCCTTGGCATCATATAGCTCTTAAGTATGTGAAGAGAACCCAGTTCTTTATTCCCTTGTTGCTCACTAAAGAAGAATGTGTAAGAGAAAAATTAAACCGGGAAGAGAATCATTAGCTAAGGAGGTGGTATCTGAGAAAGGAAGTTGGATTTTTAGACCACAACTTAAAATATGAGGGTGACAGAGTCCTGGCCAAAGATGAAAGAAACCTAACAAAGGCTGTGGATTTGCCAGATGTCTCACAAATTCAATCAAAAGGGCTTTAAATTTAAAAAGTTATGGGAGGGAGAAGAAAATGCCCCCCCCAATTAGATACTTTAGGCAATAGCTACAAATAAGGAAAAAGAACAGTGGCTGAGACACCCAGAAATTCATGAGAAACAGTCTAAGAAAGAGAACCAGTGGTAAAAATCTATGGGCTAAAACACGTATATAAAGATGTCCAAAAGCTTAGGCAATGACCAAAAAGAATCAGAGGTCCTAACATAAGGAGGCAAGTCTAATCTCACAGTTATCAGTGAGACTTGGTGAGGTAAAGCCCATGGGAGGACTATGGCTCTGGATGGATACACCTTATTTAAAAGAAGTAAGTTAGGTAAGAGGGAGCGGGGTAGCAGTATATCTTAAAAAGGCGTCCTCACAAGAGCAATCCAGGAACCAGAAGGAGGAAGCATGACAAAGTGTTTGGGTGAAGGTCAAAGGGTGGAGAAACAGAAATGGTATTGCCGCCAGAGTATACTATAGACCGCTTGGTCAGAAAGAGATAACAGACAAAGGAATCAGAGAAATGGATTCCAAACTTGGCAAAGAGGAATGATATCAAAGTTAAGGGCGGGGGGCGGGGGGGAACGCGGCGGTTCCAATTATCCAGAAATCGGTGGAGGCTTTCTCTCTGTCAAATGCAGAATATCTCCTTGACTTGCCTTAGTGATAATTTCATCATCAATCATAAAAAGACTAGGAGTTAACTAGAAATCGACGTTAGGTATTTTTCTCACTGGAGGCTTGGAGCAATTGTTACTGAACTCAGCACTTATCATCTAAAATAAAGTCCCTAAAGCAGAAGTGGCAGGAAATAAGCGGACCTTACGAGACATCATGTTATTTCCCAGACTTAAAAATGAGTTTTCCCCCCCACTTTAAACAGGGCATGGAGGACAGATAGCACAAAAGAATAGAAATGGGGAGGGTGGAAGAGGCGATAATGTCCAACAAGGCTAGAGAGATAGTTTGGGGCCAGGTTGTGTGAGGCTTTAAAAGCTAAACAGAAGAGTTTATATATTATCCTGAATAAAGGAGTCACATGTCATTTGCACTACTTAATGAAAACTATTTTGAAGTAGGGAATAGGATGGACTAGGATTTTGAGAGATTTGAGGCAGAATGAACGCTTAGGAGGCTGTTGTAATAATCTAGATGAAGTGTGTTTAGGGTCTTAACTCAGATGACTGCTGTGAGAGTAGAGAGACAGGGGCAGATATGAGAGAGGTTGTGAAGGTACAAGTCCAAGATTAGACAATCACTGGCTATATGGAGTGAGAGACATGAGGAGTCTAGGGTAATGGTGAGATAAAGAATCTGGAAAGATTGTGGTTCCTTGATAGAAATGGAGAAGCTTAGAAGAGATGATGGTTTCAGGGGAATGATGATGAGTTCAGTTTTAGATATGTTGACTTTAAGAAATACCTATAATATTAAGTTTGAAGTACACAATAGGCAATTGTGGAAATGGGATTAAAGCTCAGGGGAGAGACTGGAGCTGGGTATAAAGATGTGTGAGTCCTCTGCACTGAAAGGAGTTCAATCCATGGCTGCTCATAAGGTTACCAAGAAAGGGAGGAAAGAGGGAGAAAAAGGTCTAGGAAAGAACCTTGGAGAAGACCCACAGTTTGGATGGATGATGACCAAGAAGAAGCAGTCAGGTAGCAGGCAAATAAGGAAGAACAGTGTCAGGAAAACCCAGAGGGGAAGAGAGGGTAACCAGCAGGTCAAATTCAGCACATAGGATGGAGAGGAATAGGACTGAAAAAAGACTTATCAGAATTGGCAATTAGGAGATCACTGGTAACTTTGGAGAAAGCAGTGATGTGGTTGAAGGCCAGAACACAAAGGGTCGAGGAGAGGAGCCAAAAACACTACTGTGATTTTGGGTGACTTTAAGAGGGCCATAACTTTTAGAAAGAAGATGATAGTCTCACTAGACTTCTTCCTTGTAAGACCTCACCTAGTGTATTATGTTCAATTTTGAGGATGCTGGATTAAAAAGGATATTGATTAAGCTGGAGAGTGTCCAGAGAAGGTCAACCAGGAGGATAAAAGGCCATAAGTCCCTGTCAGAATAGGACCAGAGGAAGGAATCAGGCATGATTAACGTGGTGGTAGGGAAGGGCATGATTAGACTTGTCCTGTTTGGATCCAGAGAACATAACCAGGAGCAATAGGTGGAATTCTCAAGCAAGCCACTTTAAGCTTGATGTCAGGAAAAATGTCCTAGTAATCAGAGCTGTACCCAAATGGAGTGGGCTGGGCCTCTCCTCCTTGGAGGTCTTCAAACATACATTGTACCATCTTGTTGAGGATGCCTTTGGTATATGGGTTGGAATGGATGGCTGCTGAGGTCCCTTCAAACTCCCTTTTTGTTAAAAAAAAAAAAAAAAAGAATTCCAGCTCTCAGAGCTAACTACAAGCAGACTAGACTGTCTTAGGAGATACGGAGATTCTCCCTTAGCGGAGACTTCAAAGAATCCATCATCCTTTGGGGATATTGTAGAAGGACTGGATTCACTGAAGAGTTGGGTTGGACTACGTGGTTTTCAAGTCCACGCACACATTGAGATCCCGTAATTTTTTCCTACTTCAAGTTCAGTCACTTATTCATTATGCTCTTTAGTAGGCACCACATTATGCACTGATTGATTTAGGGAATGAAAAGGATAGGACTGGGAGGAATATGTGATAATACAAAAAAATCAATAAAGTTAATTTTGGTACATGTCAATAAAATTAAAATATGATTGATAATGGACTACCTAAATAGTCTAAAATATACACGAACTAATTGCTAATATTTTAATATTAAATGTTAAAACATTAATTTAATGTAAAATGTGAGGCCATATTAGATATTTAAAATGTCCTTTTTTCTTGAAAACAGATGCTACGATTATTTAGTTTTTTAAAAAATGAACGCTGGTTTGCAAAAAGTAATTGAAATTATACTTTGAAACCACCCTATTTGAGGTATTTTGCTTTTATATCTCCCAATACTGTAATATTACATACTAGAATATATATGTTATTTCTCTCATGGACTTCTTTTGGACTCTGGTGAAGACTATGGTTCTTTCTCACAAGGATATTTTTAAATGTATAAAATAAAATTTATAGGATTACAAAGGAAACTGTGTTGCAATAGTTATCAAAATCTATTTTTAATATCAAATTTAATATCAAATATCAAATTTAATATCAAAATATATTTTAAAAAATCAAGTTCATACACACAAGATTTACAACTCTTACTAGAAAGTGTTCATATTCAACACTTTAATATGTATTTTATTTTTACAAAGGATCCTCATTAATAAATTGATTTTAAATAAAGGGCCACTAGATATAGTGATGACAGAATCATATATTCATTGACCTAGAGCTAGAAGGGAATTCAGAGAGCATGTAATCCAACCAGCCCATTTTACAGATGATGAAATGAAGGCCTAAGTGACATGCCCAAGGTCACACAGATAATAATCGTCAGAGGTAAAATTTGAACCTGGGTCCTCTGATTCTAGAGACAGTGTGTTTTCCATTGTACCATATCTGGAAGACATTTTAGGAAAGGTAATTTGATAAATTATTACATGCGTAACCCACCTAACATGATGTTAAGGTAAACAATTTTGTAGGGCTCAGTTGGTTATAAGAACTTACTAGACTTTATGATAGCCACTGTTAGCATCTTAAAAATTTCTACATTTTATTCGGTGCCCTAACACAGGGCTCTGCACACAACTGATACCTTAAATGTTTGTTGAATTGAGTTTCATAAACATGGTGAATTTACAGAAGAGATTGGCTATATGGTATTATTGATGGTATTAAAAATGACTTTGGTCATGGCAATAACATGCATGTCTGGCTGTGTAATTTAAAATAAATATGTTAATAAAAAATATTCAGCCATTAGTTGGAGATAATGGCTGGTAGACTATATGACAAGAAAAAAGGTAGCAATAATTTTTGCAAACCCACCATTTTCTTTCAAGGATGCTTGGGATAATCCATTTCCAGAGCTAATTCCTATGACATAAATCAATGATTAGACATTAGTCAAAAGATTAAAAATCAATTATTTCCTCAATTTTAATGTATAAAACATTAAGCTTATAAATGAAGAAATATTTACTAAAAACCTTCCCAAAGTGGTCATAATGACATACTGAACTTTCAAGTTATTTACTCATCAAGGTTGCTTTGCAGAAAATGTTTAATCAGAATTAATGTTTTTGAGACAAATGTTAAACCAAAAAATATATTAAATTTTTAAAAAGTCCTACAATGTGAACAAAATAAATGAATACATGCAAAAAATAAGATCTTTTTATGAGTTAATTTCCTTTTATCCTACATAGATTCCTTAGGTTCATACATAATCTTCAGACTTATTTTTGAAAAATAAGACACATTGCATTCTTTTTGTTGTTGTTCAGTCATTTCAGACTCTTCGTGATCCCTTTGGGGATTTTCTTGGTAGAAATACTGCAGTGGTTTGCTATTTCCTTTTCCAACTTATTTTACAGATGAAGAACTGAGGTAAACAAGGTTAAGTGACTTGCCCAGGGCCACACAGCTCGCTAGTGTCTGAGATTGTATTTGAACTCAGAAAGATGAGTCTTCCTGACTCCAGGGCCAGCACTTCATCCACTGCACCTCCTAACTGTCTCATATATTACATATGGAGATTAACTTTTCTCATACAATTTCATTTGAAGAGGTGGCAGGGGCAGAGGGGGAGGACTGGAAGGAAGAAAAATGGAATGAAGAGTTTTTTGCTTCTCTTCTGTCTTACATATTCTCCTTTCTGGGTAATAGTCTAGACCTGTGTATTACCATTTACCCAATGGTTGAGAGACTTGCCTCTGCATGTTTTTCTTGTTTGAAGCAACAAGGAAAACCAATAATTTTGTTTCAGAAGGCAAGAATTACTAAGTAATATTTGCTTAAAATTACAGTTAAAATAATAATTTGATGTTTTTTCAAATATGTGATTTTTCCTGATGGTAAACCAACAAGGCAATATTCTATGTGCTTATTCAACTGAAGACTCAATAAAGAGACCACAGATTAGATAGAAAGTTATTTGATGAAAATAATTGAGGATTTGCATCAATAGATTATATAAAATAAGCTATAAATATCATAAGGATGATTTAAGAATTCAATGGAAACAATTTACCTCATGTCATATTAAAAGCATCTGAAATAAACTTTCTTCAAAGAAAGCTACAATCAACACAGTTCATCAAAAGCAACAAAGACAATAGAGGAAAATCCAAAGAGAAAGAGCAGTATACCAAAGAGACCAGAAAACAACTGCCTCAATTTTCTGCTAGTGAGCTTGAGGGTGACCAAAACCAAAAAAAAAAAAAAAAAAAAAAAGGAAAGTAAATGTCTGTGTCAAGAAGCAATCAAGCAAATCGTTTTGATGTTAGGTTACTGCACAGATTTAGTGCATTTTAATTTATGAAAACATTTTGATTAGAAGCAAAGATCATTGGCAACAGTGACACAAATCAGCACAAATAATAACCAGGTAACCAACATTAGTTTGTTTACTTTTAAATGTGAATTTTTACATAGGGGAGAAAAAAAGGGAAGCTTGATTATGCTGACCTACAACATATGCGTGACCAGTGTCTTCAACCGATGAGGAGTCTGATTCATGCTTTCTCCTTTCAGGACTTCTACTTAAACTTGCAACAGACTTTGAACTAAAGTGGTAGGGGAAGGAAGGTAGGAGGAGGAAGAGTCGATTAAAAAAACTGGCAAAAATGATAACCAAAATGTCAAAAACAACAAACAAAAATGTATAGATATATATACATGTAATGTGTATATATCCACATATATATGTATATACGAAATTCACAAAAAGGAGTTTGGGTAACTTAACAATGATTCTTACTTATTAAGTTTCCTGAATCCTGCCACACACTCTGTCTCAGGCCGCGCAATCTGCTGAGATGGTTTTCCCACCAGCTCCTCACTGGTTTGTGGTGGGGAGTCAACGTTGTCAATAACACTTTTTTGATGAGGATAGAGAGAGACCTGACTGAGATCATGGTAGGATTTGCTCATTCCGCTGGGCCTTTCCTCCCATGATGTTTTTTCACTCCTTTCTTTTGAACTGCCTTGCAGTGGCTGGTACAGGGACAACTCCGAGCAGGACGGTCTCTTCAGAATCTCAGCTTGAACGGACAAAGGCCGAACAGCCAGTTTGTTCAGGGTGCTGCTGGCCAGGCTGCCGGTGCTGACTGCACGCCCCATAGTGTATCCTCTAACAGAATCTCCTTGGAAGTTCAGACTCCTAAACGAAGCTCTCTCTACAAGGAAATAGGATGGCTTTACCAGACTGCACTGCGAAAATAACTTTACTTGAAGACACCCTAACTGTGATGAAGTAAATGGGTGCATGCAGACAATTGGTAACTTTATGGTTGCCAGCCTAAGGACATGGCTGAGCAAGAAAAGATTTTAACCATGGTTCTCAAGGTCCTGGCTTTAATTCCAACCCATTTGGCTTAACTTGCCTACATCTCCTCACGGAACATCTCTCAGCCCTAACACCTATAGGAATTATTATCCCTCATTCCGGATAGCTCCCAAAGATGGGATACTTCCTTAATTTGAGATGGCTGAGAATAGCACGGTACATGTTGTGGGAAGTTTTCATCCTTGAAGTTACTTGGTATTTTCACCAAAGTTTGTGAATTCATACTTATATTATTTAATACAGTGCATAAGATGGCCAGAAATCTACAGAAGTTGCTCAGTCAATTGATTGTGAAGCCTTTAAAATCCATTTTGTGTATCTAAGCCATGAGGCTCCTGTTGTCAGATCAAGCGTTGGCTCTGGAGTCAACTGAACACATAAGAATCTGTTGTAGAAAACTGATTACAGTATTCCCTTCACAAGAATAGCCTTATAGGCGTGGGCCATTGCTTATTCTTTTTAAATGTACCTAGAGATGATTCAGCAGGCACATGGGGAGATTTTAGAATCCTAAGACATCAGAATAAAGTAAAAGTGGTCAGGTTTTCTTTGGACAGTGTGTTCTCAATATTAGTTTTGTTTTAACATCTAGAAAAGGGGTCAATTTCTCATTTTAGTTTTTAGATGAAATATCTGGGGCGTAATAAGTCACTCATTTGCTTACAAATTTTGGGAAAAGTTGTAGTTTTGTTAAAATACTATACCTTTGCCTAATCTAATTTTTGCACTTATTATGTTTTAGTGTATTTATAAATGGTGAACTCGGTTTCTGAAATTAAGTATTTTATCTGCAATTAAAAATTTTTTTCAGTCTTGTTAGAATTTCTATTATATCTTCCAAAATAAGACAGGGAGGCAATAATTCTGGAGAAAGACACAGTGGTAAACATATACAAGGAAAAAGAGATGTTTTGAGGTCTGCTTCTACACAAAAAAGGAACTTCGATGTCTTCTTTTAACAACAGAAACCCAAGTCTGTATTTCTTACAGTTCACATTTCTTTAAGCTAATAGTTCCTGCTACACTGATGACTTCATGGCTGGATTCAGATGGGTCACTTCCAGCAAAGTGAAATGTCAGACAGTCTCTCAGTGTTTTTATTTATATACATGATCTGGGAATCTTGTTATGTCCAAGCTTTCATAAAGGATCCTTTTATTTTAGCATATTAATCCAATGCCTATAAGACGTGGAACAGAAACTTTTAGGATCTTTTCTAAGCATTTGCTAGCCTGATGAATGAAGCAGTGTCATTTGCTATTTGAATTTGGGGCCATTAAGAGTAATCAATACTCTCCCATGTAAATGAAAAACAAACACGGAAAGGAATAGCAGATTTCTCCTTCTGAAGCGTTACCGACCTTCATCTCTATTCCAAGGCAGGAAAAAGGTCAGGAGAAAGATTAGTGGCTTCTATCTCTCTCTCAGACCTCATGTGGGTTCAGCAAGAGGTAGGAAGCAGCATACCACATCTGCTAAATTAGATAGTATTTTGGAGCCCATTTTGACATCAAGATATTATATTTCCCTAACACCTCATCTTATGGATCAGCTGGAAGGGATGTAAGTTACATAGGAAGCCCGAAAATTGATGATGAAGACTTTTCAACTTCCACCAGCCAAAAGAAAGCAAGAGGGATGCCATTTATTATGCATGGATAGAACCTTCCTGCTCCTTTTAAAATCATAAAAGTAAAATAACAGAGCCATTAAATAGTGTTTTTAAAAAAATCAAAATTTATTTTACAATCTAGATTTTTTTTTCTATTCTCCAAATGAAGGGCTGAGTTGCAGAATGAAGACATAAAAATGAGTTGGCATATATTTAGTAACATTTTAGAAGAAAGAGAACCTTTTGTGTTTCCAATTTTATCTCTGTATGCCAAAATTTCTTTTAAATATGATGCTATTATATGTCATCTTTCCTGACAACTTGTCCATATGTAGATTATTTCAGATGATGGGCTCAAGGTTGAATTTTTATCTATTTCAACACAATCATAGGATAAAGTGTATTCCTAACTCCACCCAGCCCTTCCACTATGCCCTCTGGAATGGTTTTTTTCCATAAGCAACAAACTTCCCTTCATCTGAAATCTTTTCCTCTTCTACTCCTTCCATCTATAGGATCTTACTGAAACTTGGCTTCCCCTTGATGACACAGCCTCTCTGGCCACGTTTCCTAGTACTGGCTGCACGTTTACTCATTCCCCTCAGCATACTGGTCAAGGAGGGGGAGTTGGAATACTCCCTGTTCTCCACTGCCACTTTCAGGTTCTCCTCCTTTCCCCATCACTTGGTAATCTCTCTTCCTTTGAGGCTCATGCTGTTTACATCTACCACTCAATCAAAATCCCGGTAGCTGTTGTCTATAGAACCCCAGATCATGCCAACTAACTGTAGGTGTCCCTCAGGATTCTGTCATGGGCACTCTTCCCTTCTCCCTCTATACCACTCTACAATCAGCTTCCATGGATTTAATTACCACCTTTATGATGATGATTCTCAAATCCACCCATCCTACTTCAAACTCTTTACTGACCTCCAATCTCACATCTCCAATGTCCTTTCACACTTCTCAAATTTGATGCTCAGTAGACACCTTAATCTCAACATGTCAAAAATGGAACTCATTATCTTTCTACCTAAACCTTAGCTCCCTCTTATCTTCCCAGTTACTGAGGAGGGCAACACCATCCTCCTAGTTCCTCAAGCTCACAAGCTAGAAGTCATCCTGGATTCCTCACTATCTCATACCCAATCTGTGGCTAAAGTCTATCAATTATATCTTTGCAACATCTCTTGAATATGCCCCCTTCTCTCCTCCGACACTGCCACCATTCTAGTACAGGTTCCCATCACCTCACACTTGGATTATTTTACAGCAGCTCACTGGTGGATTTGCTTTCCTCAAGTCTCTCCCCACACCAAACCATCTTATATTCAGCCACAAAAATGAGTTTCCTAAAGTGCAGGTCCGACCATGTCACACCTCCCGCCCCCCTCCCCCCATTCAACAAATTCTAGTAGCCCCCTTTGTCTTCTATGCTCCAAAGGCTATGTTTGGCACTCAAAGCCCTTCATAACCCAGTATCCTCCTATCTTTCCAGTCTTCTTACACCTTACTCCCCAATATGTACTTTTTATTCCAGTGACATTGGTTTCCTGGCTGTTCCACAAACAAAGCACTCATCTCTCAGCTCTGAGCATTCTCCCTGCCGTGCTCCATGCCTGGAATGCTCTCCCTCCTCCACTCTATTGACCTCCCTGGCTTCCTTGAAGTCCCAACTAAAATCCCACCTTACACAGGAAAGCCTTACCCAAGCCCCCTAAATTCCAGTGCCTTCCCTCTGTTATTTCCTATTTATCTGTTTATATCTATTTATTATTCCTATTTATTTGTACCTTGCTTTGTATGCATTTTTTTTTTGCATGCTGTCTCCTCTATTAGACTGTAAGCTTCTTGAGTCCAGGGAATGTCTTTTGCCTCTTTTTGAATACCCAGTGCTTAGTACAGTGCCTAGCCTGAGGTAGGTGCTTAAAAAATGTTTCCTGATTGATTATAGATTAAGAGTTGGAAGGGACTTTCTGTGTAATGGAGTCCAAACCTATTTTTACATAGATGAAAGGAAGCTAATTGATTTGAACAAGGTCAGATGTGGCAGAGCCAAGATTGGAACCCAAACCCTGTGCTCTTTCCACCCTGGTAAATCCCTGAAATTCTAACACTTTTCTGAAAGTTCTAGGAATCTCTTAAAAAAAAAATCAGAACATATCAAAGTAATTGAATTTTACTATTGACTACGAAAGCCCAAAAATAGATTTATCTATCCTTTGGGTAAATCGATTTACCCTATTTGCAAGAATCAGTATGTTCTTGGAATCTGACTTGTGGAATTCTGCACAATCAAGCTTTGCTCTATCAGGGGATTACATGATGATAGATCTAGAACTGAAAGGCACTAGACTAATCCTAAAAAGCACTAGAATTAGACCACATATTCTAACCCTCTCATTTTAAAAATGGGAACAACGAAGCCCAGTTGTTCTTTCCAATACGCCATGAGGTCTCTGAGTTAGAGCTTTCAATTCAAAGCCAACTCTTTTCTACTTAACAACCTTCAAGCTTTTTTATATACATGCAACCAAAAGATAAAAATAACTTCCTTTGATGACAATGAAAATTTTATGTTCAGTATTTTCCTTTGTCTGAGTAAAAAGGGGACAACTGAAATCCTGGAATGAGTTTTATCTTATACAATTCTATAATGTTGGCCAAAAGAAATTATATCATCTGGTTTTGTTTTTCTTTTACCATAAATGTAGCCTGAGCTAAGTCTCATGCTTATAATATGCATGGTATCTCATTAAGAACAGGCCTCTGACTTTAGTATTCTATATAGACATATCACTGTATCCACTTTAGATGGAAGCTGGCACTTAGAGAGAGGTGGAAATACAATACCAGCACTATTGCCAGTACAGCCCATTGCCTCTAGTAGACCCTAGTTATTAGGAATAGCCTTCTAAAAAGCCAATATACTTCTCAAACCTGAAAAAAAGCATTAGACACATAGTAAACCGAGGCAGAGAAGGACAAATTCACTTAGGCTACTGCTTTCACTGATCTTTAAAAAGCCCATCTTTAGCATGAGTAGGAAGCAAGGGAGAACACTATCAAGCTGATTCAAAGCAACAACTATTTTTCAGAGGAGGTTTAAAAAAGTGTGTTTGTGTGTGCGTGTAAATTTTTTCATGATTTGCTTTGAAAAGTGTTAGAAAGTAGAGACCAGATAATGAACAGAATTCTCAGCTTCCTCTTAAAAGGTAGATTACAGGCACAGAACACAGCATGCATTGTTAGACAAAGATCCTGGGTGGGTTGTTTTTGCTGTAAGGTTTTCTTTGTTAAAAAGGTAGGGTTCAATTTGGGGAAAGAATGAAGGAAAAAAAACAATAAACAGAAAATAAAAGTGTAAGAGAATAGGGAAATAAATATGGTATGCTTTTTCCAGATCTCAGAATTTCATGAAACAGCAAAAAGGACGGTATTCCATCTCAGTCAAAAGTCTTACTACTTGTAAAAAAACAGTAAAAATTTACCATCTCATCAAATTTCACGTAGATGATACTGATGCCAGTTCTAACAGTCATAGTTTTAGTTTTAAGAACCTTTCAGCATTTTGTCCACACTAGGCAATCTTTACTTTGACTTTTCACATTCTGTTTGTGTGTATAACAAGTTTGTAGGAGATGAGACATAGTACTCCACTGCCCCCCACGCCCAAAGATTTTGTTACAAATAATGTTTTAGCCTTAAGAATTTTATTTTGGATTATTTAAAATAGGATATTTGTCCAAACAGGTAGATGGATAAATATAACAAGACTAATACGTAATAACATAATTACAGTACACATGGAATTTAGAAAGCAGAAAAGGATAAATTCCTAGTATGGTTATCCACCCATATGATCCTGGAGACAAAATTTTGACTTTGCGAATTCAGAATGGGGAGAAGGAAGATAAAGATTCCTGGCTGCTCTTTTAGGGTCTTTGTTTGGATTGATTGAAAATAATCCTAACTTAATAATGTTTCATTTCAAAATAGAACCTAGTATATAAGAACTTCATGAGTTTTTTTTTTGTTTTTGTTTTGCTTCTGTAGAGGGCAAAACACGATAGGGGCTTAATTGCGATTTTCTTATCTTTGAGATAGAAATAATAATACTTGTAGCATTTACTTTGCAGAATTATTATGAGGAAAGGCTAGAATTTGAGTAATTGTTATTACTTCTGAACAATATCATTTTTTATTCTGAAAAAAAATTCAGATTTTTGAAGCCATTTCTACTTCCCTTGTTCACCACCTATTTCTGGGATGTAGAATAGCTGCTTTAATAATTTACACTAAAGTAGATGGGTCTCATGTTATCTTAGCCCTGAAACAGTCACTTGTAAAATTTTAGATCTATCAGTATAGGTCAGTTAATGTCCACCTACAAAACTGATACAGCATATTAAGTTCTGGTCCTACCAACATACCACTTCTACTCCTAACATTTAGACCTTGCTTATGCTCCCCATACCTGTAATGTCTTCTTCCTTAAAAATATCCAAATCCTACATATTCTTCAAGGCTTCACAAAAATTCCCCTGACATAATTCTAAGACTTAATGATTTCCTTTCTCTATTTTATAGTTTTTTATAGTATAAGACTGTATAATTTAGGTTTCAATTTTATACTATCTTCATATATATATATATATATAATATATGTATGTATGTATGTGTGTGTGTGCATTCACACACACACACACACACACACACACAAATATATAAATAAATATATACACTCACAATTATAGACATTTTAGTCTTATCTCTACCTAGACTATTAAGAGTCCTTGGAGTTAGGTACCCCCCTCCCCCCACTGCCTCCAGAAACACATACACACAATATGAATGATGACGCCACACAAGAGACACACCACAAAGACATATCACCCCCTAGACAAATTCCTTTTGATTGATCTGAGATACGGTTCAACGCTCAAGGCTGGAGAAACACAACAGGAGATGAATATAAAGTCAAATTCTTAGCTTCATTTATGATTCTGTTTATAAATTTGACTAGGTAAGATTCTATGTATATCAGTTTCTCTACTTCTTAGGTGGTCATTTGAAAAAATCTTCCCCCTAAAAGAAATATATGCATAGATATGATTATCTTCTAAAATCTTCTAGGTCTTACCGATATCTAGGGCATCTTGGTTACTTTGTCTTGTTCTCATTTGCAGCTGGAATTTGTGCTGTGAAGAACAGAGATGTAGGAGGTACTGGCAAACTTTACTGTTATTGGTCTGGAACGTATGCTTTATTTCATCGGATGTATTCTGCAGGGTGATTTTCTTTTTCTACAACATTAAACAGAATGATTAATCATAAGGATATTTTGATATTTCCAAGGAAAGTTAATCTCATAATCTTGTAACATGGCATTTAAAGATGGAAACATGGTTTTTTAGGGGGAGAAGGGGAAAAAAAGGGGTCTGTGATGTTCATTAACTACCTTCCATTTGGTGCAGGTTGGCAACTCCTTTGTAATGTACAGATAGCCTCAGTTTCTTGGGTCATTAAAGAGGTTAAGTGACTTTCCCATAGTAGCAGACACTTTCCTGACTGAGGTCACCCTTTTATCTACTATGACATATTGCCTCTCTTGTGTTTTATTATTTAGAGCTGTTTTTTTGACTGTTGTGAATAAAGATAATTTGGTTTATCACTTTTAGGGGGAGTGGCTGAAGCTTGTGTCTAAGAGCTCCAGCCTACCATCTAACTTTTAAGAATTGTACTTATTTCACATTTTGAAGAATGCATGTCTTTAAAAATACTGCTTAAGTTAATGTAACAAACTATGATCTTAGATTAGGAGTCATTTTAAGCAATAAATTAAATCAATATTGACTACCGCTTTCAAGCACAATCATCTAAATCAGGAGACAGGAAGAGATCTCATGATAAGTGTCCTGAAGTCTATGGAAAGAGTTTCTTCAACAACAAAATTTGTTGGAAAAGGAATGATAAGGGGTCTTTGTTGCCCTGTTTGTGAAATGCGAGGCAAAGAGCCCAATTCATTATTGGTGACTGGGGGGAGGGTGGGCTCAGTGCCACAGAGGCAACATTAACATGGCCCTGCCAGAGGACAAGGCTGGTGAGGGGCAAACAGGCAGGGCTCTGCTGGTACAAGCCCAAAAGATGTCGTGGTGATGAGCTAGACAATGGAAGGTACTCTGCCAAGTTCAGAAAAAGGACATATTCTGTCTTACTTTTCAATGCTTTTTCTTTTGTAGGATTTACAAGAGAAATTTATTACAAAAGAGAAAAACAACCAAAGTCTTTGCCAGAGAATATCATCACCAAGAGATTTACTTTGATCAAATGATGAAGGATATCAATGCTGTTACATCATTCTAGGTTCTGCTACTTTGTTTTATACATTCTATATTTTAAGTTTTAAAATTATGGCGTGTGGTCTTTGACATTTTGGTCTGCCTGAGGACTGGGCTGAGCTGCCCTGAGATGGAGATGTATAATATGCTGCAGGTGAGTGGTTGGCAGGGGTTCATGAGTCAGGAACATGGGCAGAAAGAACCACACTGGTTCTGGGATCCTGGTCCAAGACTGAATCTTCTCTGAAAGGCAGCCTTCAGAGCACCTAGCTACCTTCTTCTCTGGCAGCTAGTTCCTGGCAGACCTGACTCTTCCTAGGCTTATACACACACATCAAACTTCACCCAAGGGTGAAGCCGCACTGATGGTGCGGAGTCACTCAGCGTGACAGACGTGCAGGAGAGTCCAGAGTGGCATTCTTAGGGTCATCTTCAGGCACAATATCAAACCAAAGCAGAAGAGCACCACCCTTGACTTGATAGGTGTACAAACACCTTTGGTCTGGGCACACATTTGGGTCCTACAGAAACCCACAGGGTAACTACTACCCTCATTATGGAAGCCAGGTTGATCAGGGATGAGATTCCCATCTGTTGTTTTTTTTTCCTTTTCTTCTTTTTGGATTTCTTCCCAAATGGCTCTTCATCCAGTGCTGGGCACAGGTCCAGCTCCTTGAATGGACACCAGAGAGGTGTGTAAAACAAGTCAAGGCAGGTTAAGATGTCCTTTAATCTGGGTCTCCCTATTAGTTCAAATTTGCAGCTGGGCTAACTTTTTCAGGAGTTTTTTTCGTTCTTCTTTTGCTGTGACAAACTCCTCCAGGTAGACAATTGCATCACAAATAACCACGCAGCAGCCATGGCTGCCTCAGGTGGCCTGAAGAACTTCAGCCAAGACTTCTTGTTCTGACTCTTCTTTGGGGGCGTCTTCATCTTGGGCTTGCTTACTTGCTAGGAGAAGTAAAGCTGCCTAGGAGGTTCATGAGTCAACGGAGCATTAGAGTCAGCAAACATTTATTATGCCTACTATGTGCCAAGCACCATGCTGAATGCTGGGGATCTAACAGTCTGGGCTCTAAAGATTACACTCTGATTGGGGAAGACTACACATACAGAATCCTGCAGCCAGGGTGGGAAATGATCTGAGGAGGTATGCATTACAGAGTTGATTTCATCTTGCAAGACGATGAGTTTCTGGAGATCATGAAGTCTAGGAGAAGAGCCAGGTGGGAAATGGTCTGGCCAAGATGTCCCTGCCTGGACTCCAGGCATCGGCTCTTGCTCCCAGGAGCGGAATGAGAGAACAGTTCATTGGCTCCCAGTCAGGAGGCCTGGGGTGGCTGCCCAGCTGGCTATCTAGTACACTTGTGGGTCCTCTTTCTTGAATTTTCCAGATAGGGAAATCAGGAATGAGGGGAAGATACAAAGGCAATCCAGTTGGTAAATTAGAAAGAAGTGAATGGAGGGAAGCTATAGAGAATTTTGCTTTTTCCAGTGCCTAGCACTCAGTATGTCTGGTATTTGAGTGCTAGCTGCATGGTTACTTTCTAATGGAACATCATTCCAAATTTAGCTTCCTTAATTTTATTCCTTCTTTCCCTCTACTTACTTTTAAAGCACAAATTAATTTATTTGGTCCTCACAACCACCCTGGGAAGTAGGTAGTAGAGATCAGAGGGGTCTTAGAGGTTTTCTATGCCAATCCCCCTGTACAGGTGGGACTATTTACATAGTAAATACTGCCAGCCACAAAGGCTAAGGTAGGTCTTTTTCTTTAAACCAGACCTAATTAGCTCACGGGACTGAAAGCCCAGTTCTCTAACAGAGCTTCCTGGCTACACTGGTACAGAAAAACCAGGGCACAGGAAACTTGAGCAGTTCCCTCTAACTGGTATGACAAAATACCACAGGAAAACAAACTAAGATCCTACATTAGGAATCATTTTAAGCAATAAATTAAATCAATATTGACTACCGCTTTCAAGCACAATCATCTAAATCAGGAGACAGAAAGAGATCTCATGATGAGCATCCTAAATTCTATGGAAAGAGTTTCTTCGACAACAAAATTTGTTGGAAAAGGAATGATAAGGGGTCTTTGTTGCCTTGTTTGTGAAATGTGAAGCAAAGAGCCCACATTTGTAATAAACTTCTCTTGTAAATCCTACAAAAGGAAAAGCACTGAAAAGTAAGGCAGAATATGAGCAACACAATTGAGGCAGTACCTTACTGATTCTCCCTTCCCTGCTCTCAATGTCCTTGCCCTGCTGGGGCTAAGGAAACTGCTATTTGCTAATTGCTGGATATTCTACAAGGATCTCATTTTTTTCCAGGTTCAAATTCGGGCCCCGGACCGATCTGCTACGGCCCTCATTTTACAGACAAGGAATTAGAGGGATGATGAAGGGGAGGTGACTTCCCAAAGGTCACATAGAGAGTAAGTGGCAGAGCTTTCCAGGCCTTCTGACTACAAAGTCCCACTTTCTACTGCCTTCCCACTTTTTTTTACAGTGATGAAATCGAGCTGCATCCAGGATAAGTGACTTGCTCATGGTTTCTCATCTAGTTCAGTTTAGGAATAAAGTGCTTACTTAGTGCACTGATTGGTATAACATAGGTGCTAAATAAATGTTTGTTGACAAGCTCTGATTGGAGCAAGAAATCTGAATTCTAAAGTTGTGAATCTCCCTGGCTGAAGTATTCCCATTTGCAGTAACGGGATTGAAGCATAATACACCTGGTGTATAGCAGCACACCAAAGGGCTAGACAGCTTTGCTGCAAAATAGCTCCATATAAGGGAGAAATTGGAAACTGTAATCATTCTGCTAAGTAAAATCACAGTTGTTTCTACAAAGAAGTAGATCTCATGTGACCTAAAACTGGTTTCACTTTATTGGTCCATTTTGAGAGAAGTCTTTCAGTTACCTCTAGTGGTAATGAAATTGTATTTTAAACAAATACTATTCAAGCCTTTGTTCCTTTTGGTGATGACTTTTCTGTCTCCCTTGTGAACAGTGATGGAATTATAAAGAATAACCCACTGACATTTACATAGGGTCTTAAAGTTTGTAAAGGGTTTTGCATATATTACCACATTTGGAGTAAAAATAAGCTTAGATTGTATCAAGAACTTAAGGCAAGAGACAAAAAACTTTAGGATAAGTGAGCCCCTTTAAACTCAGGATGAAATTACTACGGGGTAGTTATAGATTCTATTTCTGGAAATTTTAAAGGACAGGTTGGTTCCAGGCTGGTCCTAAATCCAAGCCCAGAATGACTGGGCTATGTTCAGCTTCTGATGAGCTCCACGTAGCAAGAGGGTTTACCATCTTTTGTGGGTAGGGCCCAAAGTCTTGACTCATATCAGATCATTTCTAGTCCTAAAGACTTTGGAAAGATGATTCTCGCAAAGCACCTTGAAGGCAGAAATTACTTCATTTTTGTATTGTATCATCAACAAACACTACAGCTACAGCACAAAGTTTGACACATAGCAGGTACCTAATTAATGTCTGTTGACTGATTCCTGGAACATTTAGATCACTGCTCTAATAACACTTGGAGGGGTGATGTTAATTCCATGATTTTTTGAGGAAATTAATTCCCTTCCTTCTCCCCTTCCCCCTCAACAAACTCACTCACTGTACATACAGTAGACTGAATCTTTCATAATGAATCCCAAAATGATTAGTTTCAACAGGTTCTTACAGACTGGGAAGATCTCCAGGGCCTATCTGAAAATCTGAGGCCAAAAGCAAAGGGAAGACTATTTCCTGATAGGACTTATTGCCACTAACAAGTTGTATTCAATTAGAATGGTGTCTACCTTTGGTAATAAAACGAACTGAACTTTCTGACCCTTGTCCAATTCCAAATTTATTTCTATTCCACGTGTAATCAGAAGGCTAGTCAAAAATTTTCCCATCTTCACTAAATGCTGCCAATAGAAAGGTTTCTGGGCTACAAATTCTGATTTATACAAAATGTTAGTGTTAGTTAACCAAACAATCTGACAATTAATTAAGAATTTCTATGATTGATTTCCTAAAATACTTTGGTAGGAAAAAAGAAAACATCCCAACATCAACAGACCTTAAGCACACGAATAAGTTCTTAGAGGTCATACTGTCATCCTCAACAGCGAAGATCTAACTCCACTCAATTCAACAATGATTATGGGTACTACATGCAATAAATTACATTAATACATTTCACTAAAAGTTTCCAATAAACATGGCAAAAAAATACAAAACTAGAAGTTAAGTCGACATACAGAAAAAGAAATCTTCCTGGTCTCTCTCCACGGGAAGCGAAGCACCAGGGTTCTGGTCCCATTATGCACCTCAAACACAAGGACGCCTTTAGAACAGATGCCAAGAAGTATCCCTGTTTGAGACTTCTTTTCTGGGTGCACACGATGAAAATGAACACCATACTCTGTCAGTCTTTGGCAGACCTATAAAAGAAAGGCAATTAATTCTATAGACATAAAAAGGAAACAAGTGGAAAAACAAAACTATAACATGCACAAGAGTCTCTAACCTAGTAAAGATACTGAACTAATTAGATCTAACCCCAACCACCTCTCCAACTCCCCATCTCATCTCCCACCGTCAACTCTATCCTTCTTACGCTGAATTTAAGATCTGCCTGTTCCTATCACTATTCCTACCACTATGCCCACCAGGACTTCAGTTCCACAATTGGCCAATTTTCTTTTATTTTACACTTTTTCTTCTTGTGTGATTTTCCTTCTGCTGGCAACAACAAAGAGACCTGGTCCCCCCAGATGACACTACCTCAATGATCACATTTTCCAGTACTCATTGCATCTCTTCTATCTCTTGACTCATAAATCCCAGAAGAGGAGTCAAAATATCTTTTTCTCCCTGTTGCTACTTTGGGTTGCCTCAGTCTTCGCTGACAAATAGCTTTGAGGTTTACTCTATTCAAATTTATCAACCAAACCAGACTTTGGTAGTTGTTATCATCAGCCCAGGGTAATTCATTCTCAATTTTCATGGAATCCAGTGCCTGGATTAGTCTTTTCCTCTACACCCAAGGTCCCTCAAACATTATTACTTTCTGGTTCCTCAATCTACTCTACTGAACTCTTCTTGAACTTCATCTCACCTAACCACAGGAATCATCACAATCTTTTTTTTTTTTGGCTTTTGGCAGGGCGATTGGGGTTAAGTGATTTGCCCAAGGTCATACAGCTAGTACATGTGTCATGTGTCTGAGGATGGATTTGAACTCAGGTCCTCCTGACTCCAAGGCCGGCACTCTACTCACTGCACCACCTAGCTGCCCGGAATCATCACAATCTTGATCCTGCTACTATTCACAAGTGTTCTATTTCTTGGTCTTAAGAACTCTTCAATTCAATTATTGAAGTATATTCTTGCCTCTAATACCACTAATCTCCCATCCTTCTCAGCTGAGGACTCATACTTTAGAGAAAAGTCTAGGACATTTGCCATGAGCTCACTTTTCTCCCTTTCTCTAATTATCACAGACCTTTGCCAAAATCTTCCATTCTCTCTTCCTTCAATCTAGTCTCAAATGCTGGCCCTTCCTCTCTTCAAGGCCTTCCATATGAACCCTTCATACCATCCTCTTCTAATCTCCCCAAGAGATTGCCTCTAGAATAATCTCTACTTCTTCTAATATTCAAATCTCCCTATCAACAGGTTCCTTCCTCACCGCCTATAAACATGTCCAAGTCTCATTCATCCTTAAAAAAAAAAAAAACCTTTCATTAGATCCTATCATTCCTTCAAACTTTCATATGATTTCTCTTTGCCCCTTTTCAACCAAACTCCCCGAAAAAGCTATCTGTATTAACTGCCTCCATTTCATTTCCTCATCTTACTCACTCATCAACCCCTTGTTACTGAGAATCTAACTTCAGAACACAATGAATATTGATCTTTGCAAAATTACCAATGACTTCTTGTTTACTAATGTCAATGGCTCCCCTTGGTTTTTTTTAAGGCCAAAAATAATGTTTTTTATTGTCTGCTCTACTAGTACTGTTTGTGCTTTTGGGGGAAGGAGTGGAAGAAAGACAAAAATTGTGGATTAGGATGTGGCTGAAAACACCACCAGATTCTCTATTTCAAGTGCACTTGGTATCCAGCTTTTGATCAGTGTTAATCATAGGTAATAGAGGTGAATAAAGACTCAGATGGGTGTTAACTGAGCCAGTTAGAGTGAGTCTGGAAAAACAACAAGGAAGGTAGATGGATTGCATTTTGCAAAGGAAGGCAGAATAGCCTAAAGCCCCATGGTTCTCCCAAGAAACCCATTAAAGACTGCTAGGCTATTGTACTCAAAATGTTATATCTTCCTTCCATTTAACTGAAATCTGTTTCTCTGTCATTGGCCTTGATATATATCACTATGGGCATAAATTATAACAAATAATCGCCCTACATCTTTATTATCTAGATAGAGGTGAAATGAAACCTCTTTAACTATTTACAAAGGGTGGAGAAATTTGACTCTCCCTAAAGGCAGAAGAGAAGGAAGAAATACTTTTGTGCCCTAAGGAGCTAGTTCAAACAAAAGTACAGGATGCTTTATCTCTCCCACTTTTTTTTTTGATTGTGATAAAACTCTAACAATGAATACATAGTATCTTTTAGTTTTCCTAGTGACTTGCCAATAGTCACTCAGCTAATAAATATTTCATGTACAAGTCATCCTGACTCTAAGTGCAGAAAACAGTATACTCAGACACCCTATCTTATGTTTGCATTTGAACTCAATTTAAAATCTTTCTGTGGAACAATGAACATGGGAACCATGGAACCTACTACAAGCCTTGGGGCCTGATACAGTTTGACTTACCTTTAAAAACTCCATTTCTGTTTCTCTTTCAGAAGCCCCTATGTAGGTACTGTGCAGTTTAGGTAACTCTTCTTTCACATAGGATAAATCCATTCTCTCTGTCACTCTAGCTGGCAAGTAATGTTCCAGTCTAAAGTAAGACATACCATGAACCTAGGAGGGAAAGAGAGAGAGAGAAAGAGAGGGAGATAGAGAGAGAGTGAGTGAGAGAGAAACATGTTTCTGTAAACCACTAAAGCACACCAGAAGCAGTTTCCTCGAACTTTAACCAGTACTACGTCAACTTCAAAAAGCCATGACCAGACTTCAAAGAGAAATTTTTTTACTTTGTTTTGTAAATAGTATTTTGTTTTTTCCAATTACATGTAAAGATAGCTATCAACATTCATTTTTTCCACTTAATAGTATTTTATTTTTTTTCAATTACATGTAAAGATAGTTTCCAACATTCATTTTTTAATAAGATTTTGAGTTTCAAATTTTTCTCCCTCCCCTCTCCAAGACAGCAAGCAATCTGATATAGGTTATATACATGTAGTCATGTTAAACAGATTTCCGTATTAGTCATGTTGTGAAAGAAGAATCAGAACAAAAGGAAAAAAAAACATAAGAAATAAAAAAAAAACCACCCCAAAAAAGCGAAAATAATGTGCTTTGATCTGCATTAATATTCCATAGTTCCTGGATGTGGATAGCATTTTCCAATATGAGTCTTTTGGAACTGTCTTGGATCATTATATTGCTGAGAAAAGCTAGTCTATCCTATCTGATCATCACACAATATTACTGTTACTGTGTACAATGTTCAAAGACAAATTCTTGAAAGCTATAGTTTTACAGTTTTTACACTGGTTAGGGCAGTTCTAACAGTAACACAGAAATGGCCTCTGCTAGTATATGAAAGAAGGAAATCCTACCTCTGGTTGGTAATCTCCATACTCGGCTTGAAGGGCCAAAGAGGCTAGCAGTAGGGAAGTTTCATCATCACAGTGCATCCTCTCCTCCAAGATATCTTTACGCAGTTGGAGATAATATTGGTGACAGGTCAAAGTATGTCTGAGAAAAGATAGAAATTTTATGTTTAGCCATTTATTCTTGAATCCTTGGGTGATTTTATCACCTTACAATTTGGTGGCACAGTTTATATAACAAAATGAAAACTTTCCCATTGCTTATTATAAACGTAATATTGGGAATTCGATCTAAATTGAGCTATTTGAGAAAAATAAATATTACAAAGTTATAGAGCTGATATGGAAATATGCTTCACATGATTGCACATATATAACCTATATCAAATTGCTTACTGTTGTACAGAGGAGGAGGGGAGAAAGAGAAAATCTGGAGTTCAAATTTTTTTTTTACAAAAATGAATGTCAGAAAGTTATAGAGTTGAAAGGATAAGAAAGCTTAAAAAAGAACAGAAGTCTTCTATGTACTCACTGTATTAGACTGACATCATCTAGGAAAAATTTAATTCGTAAGAACAAAGTAAAATCGACAGTTGTTTTGTTCTTTTTCTTTGGTTCTTCTTTCCATCCCTCTGGGGCCACTTTAGTTAGTTTCAGATCAGGATCAACAAAGAAATACTCATTATCTAAAAAGGATAAGAAAAATATCCCGGTCAAATATTGGTACTTGATAATATCTTAGGAGGGCACAGTCCCCTTTTAAAAATATTTCTTCTTTTTATTTTTAACAAGGAAGTTAATGTGAAGCTTCTCTGCTAACTGAAAGTAGATCAGCAATTTACTTCTTATTCATGTCATCACTGATAATTCAGTATCCCATGGGAGCAAGTATTATAATTAAACATATCCAAAATAAAACTGATTTCCTCCTTCCTCTATTCCCCAAGCCACTCATCCTTAAAAGTTGACTATTTCTGTTTAGGGAACTACAATCCTGCCAGTCCCCGGTGTTTACCACATCAGGGATATAGCTGGTTCTCCACTCTAGCTTGCTCCCCATATTTAATCAACTTCTACGTCTTGTAGAGTCTACCTTGCCAAGGGTCACCCCTCCATAGTCTATCACATTCCCAGGGTCAACACCCTAACTCTAACTCAAGTCTTCAGCATCTCTTAACTTGGTCTTCCTAAATGCAATTTCTACCTTCTCCAATCCATCCTCCACAAAACTGATAAACTAACCTAAAGTACAGGTCTGCCCTTAGTGGCTACTGATTTCGTCTTAGATTAAGTACAAACACAAGGGCCTAGCACTTAA
Source organism: Phalanger gymnotis (assembly GCA_028646595.1). Lineage (NCBI taxonomy): Eukaryota > Metazoa > Chordata > Mammalia > Diprotodontia > Phalangeridae > Phalanger > Phalanger gymnotis. The sequence continues at coordinate 300,524,394 of CM053623.1, forward strand.
TTTTTCTGCACAATCTGGATACCTACCCAGCTTTAATTCACCTAAGTCTTTATTCATCCTGTGATCTTGCCAAATTAGCCTTTTGAGCATTCCATCTCCTATCTCGAAGTCTTTCCACAGGCAATCCCACTGAACCTTAACTGAACTCACTATGCTCAGCCTCTCAGGTTCTTTAGATTTCATCAAGCTTCAACTCAGTTCTAATGACTCTTCACACCCCTCCTGATGCCCCTATGTTGGCCCAATTGTTAAAAGCTTCCTCTCTCCCCAAATAAACTCATATTTACTTGGCTGTGAATAAACTGTTTCCCTCCTGGTTGGCTCTATACTCCTGGAGGGAAGGAACAAATTCATTTTCATCTCTGTACCTCCAATATTTCTAGCCCAGTGCCCGGCACACAGTTGGTGCTTAATAAATGCTTGTTGCATTATTTGACAAACTCCTATTGATCCAAAATACTCAGGAGAGTTTTGGCCAATTTGCATAATATTTTGTTTAAATACACATACTGCTAATATTTAAAGAATTAGAAATCAATAAATGGACTAAAATTATACTTGACATAATCTGATATTTCTTCAGCTCATTACTGCATGGCAGTTTGGCTTTTAAAATTATAACAAATTTATTCTGAACATAATAAAGAGCAAGTAAAGTGAGCAATCTGATCTATGAAAGAGAGTAGCCCAGACTGGCCTGCAGCATACACGGCTTATTTCTCTCTCTCTTAGTCTACAAAAATCAGTGTTACTGTTATTGAAGCTGTCCTGCTCATATCTCTTTCCAAGTGACCTTCCTTTATCCCTTCAAGGAATTTTAAAGAGCAGCTTACAAACTCTAAAATACTAGGTATATGTGAGTGGATCTACTAGACCTCTGATTTTGTTTGTATGGGGGAACTCCCTTCCTCAATACAGATTAGCAATTCCTTTGTGACTGGAGGCCCTTGGTCCATAACTAATGATAGAAACAGGATGTGTTTCTTTCTGGCTAGTCTACCTTATCTTCTATCACTGAAGCCAATTTAAACATATAGAAATATTCTCGGGCCTTGGCACAGTTGAATATATTACCAAGACTGGGTAAGCTCAATGATGTGGTCCAGCATTAAGGAAACACAGGCATAATCTTAATTTCTGCTCTCCTAACTGTGGGCAAAAACTCATTTTTTGGTTGTGGAATTTAATCTCAGTCAATCAACAAGCATTTAAACGCCTACTATGTGCCAGGTTTTGTGCTAAACCAAAAGGATGAAAAGAAAGGCAAAAGATAGTCCCTGTTTGCAAGGAACTCACAATCTAAAGGGGGAAGAACCAGAAGCAAGACAGATTGTAGAAGGGAAGATTTTAGCTGGATCTTGAAGGAAGCCAGGGAAGCCAGGACGTGGAGATGAGGAAGTAGAGCGTTTTAGGAATGTGGGACAGTAGGAGAAAATGCCAAGAGCCAAGAGACAGAATGATTTATTTGAGGAAAAGCAAGGCCAGTGTCAACGGATCAGAGTAAATGGAAGGGTGGAAGCCATAAGAAGGCTGGAAAAGTCAGTGGGGAGGAGTTAGTGTAAGACAGGCTCTGAATGTCAAACAGAGGATTTTGTGTTTGATCCTGGAAGTAAAAGGAGCCACTGGAGTTTACTAGGCAGCTAGGTGGTGAAGCAAATAGAGTGCCAGGCGCAGAGTCAGGATGACTCATTTTTCTGAGTTCAAATCCAGCCTCAGATACTTCTAGCTGGGTGAGTCACTTAATCAACTGTGCCTGCCTCAGCTTCCTTATTGGTAAAATGAACTGGAGTAGTCTCTTTGCCAAGAAAATCCCAAACGGGGTCATGAAGAGTTGGACATGACTGAAAAATAATAGGAGTTTATTGAGTAAGGGTGTGATATGGTCAGACATGCACCTTATGAAAATCGCTTTGGCAGTTGAATGGAGTGGGGAGAGACTTGTGGCAGGTAGACCAGCCAACAGGCTACAGCAATTGTCCAGGCATGAAGCGATGAGGGCCCAGGACAGTTAGGAGTTGAGAGAAATGAGCATTAGGAAGGTGTTGCAAATGTAGGTCTTGGCAAGAGATTGGATATGATGGTGAGGGTGAGAGTGAAGAGTTGAGGATAATAGTAGGCTGTGAGCCTGGGCAACTGGAAGATGGTGATTCCCTCAACAGTAATAGTGAAGCCTGGAGGGGAGGGAAGTTTGGGGGGGAATCAGTAAGTTCCATTTTTGACATGCTGAGTTTAAGATGTCTATATGACATCTGTTTTAAGATGATTAATAGGCAGTTGGAGATGGGGTTAGCAGATAAATTATGGATTAAGTAGATCTGAGAATCATCAGCACAGAGATGATAATTAAATCCATGGGAGCCGATGAGATCACCAATAAAAGTAGTACAGAGGGAGAAGAGGCCCCAGGACAGAACCCTATGGGACAGCTAGGATTAGTGGGCACGACCTAGATAAAGACCTATCAAAGGAGACTAAAAAAGACCAGTCAGACAGGCAGGAGAGGCATGAGGGAGCAGTGTCTCAAAAACCTAGAGAGAAGAGAGTATCGAGGAGAAAAGTGTGATTGACAGTGACCATGTCTACAGAAACATCAAGAAGGATGAGGATGGAGAAAAGGCCAGAAGATGATCATTTATAACTTTGGATATGGCAGTCTGGGTTGAACAGGACTTACTGTTTTTTTACAGTCAAAAGTTTTTCCTTGGAATATGCCTATGAAAACTCATTTTAAGTAAAGTTGTCCTTATTTGTTTAACTAATCTCCACCAGAGCAAGGGTCAGGCAGGGCAGCAGTTATGGGCACCCAAAATTGTCAGTGCATCCCAATGGGGACAATGTGAAAATGTAGTTGTTTTCTTCACTGTCCAGAGAACTTGCAAAACTTCTTTGTACCTTTAAGGCTAGCTAAGGCAAATAAGTGATGTTCCACCAAGCCAATATGGGCCACGACCATGTCAAACACATCTTTACAAAGGGTTTTGATATCACAGGTCAGCTCCAATCGCTGTCCACTCAGAAGCATGATGTTTATTTTTCTCCGGGTATCTTCATTCTTCCCTTTCTTGGTCTGCAATTCAAAGAATATAGTATTGTTACAGGAAAACAATAGCAGAACTTTGGCTATCTAGTAGGCTTTTGAACTTATTTTCTTGGAATAATACAAATTGTATTTTTTATTACTTACGAGGATAGATCTTGGCAGATCCAAAGATATAAATGGTTCAACTGTCATCTTTACAAATTCAGGTCCAAAGAAATTCTGTAAATCATATAAATCAAGTCATGTCAACAAGTATTTATTCAGCAGTGAGCAATATAGCAAGAAATGAGGCTCTTGCAAAAGGCATAGAAATAATATCCATAATTCATCGTCAAGCATATCACTTGTCATGTGGAGCTCATTTTCTTCCAGGATGTACACTGTCACATTTCTGATAATGGTTCTTGGCCCGTAATAAAATTCACTTAAAAAACCCTTTTAATATCAAATTCACATTTGATAAAGATTTATTATAGTATAGACGATATACATAATCCTTAAGCCTTTCCTTGCATTCTACATGCTAATTTTTAAGTTGTAAACTAGACAAAAAAAATTTAAGGTACAAATCATAACTACTTTCTGGACTTTGCTCACAAAATAACCCCATGAAAGTTCTGACAAATTTCTTCTACTTGGCAAAAATGAAAACTCTGGAAGATACACAAAAGAAATGCTGTCAGCCTTTTAATGTGTTGAACGTTAAAAGAATTTAATTCCTTTGGAATACATTTACAAATGAAGTTTCATCCTTTTTTATTTTAAATTTTATTTCCACTTCCAAATTTTCTCCCCCCCTCCATTCCCCCCTAGTCTCATTCTTTAGAAGAGGAAAGATTTCTGTCTAATCTAGTACTTTATTAATGGCTAAATGAAAAATAATTTCAAGAACTTTCTTTCACAGTGAAGAGATGAAAACTTCACTTTAAGGTGAATTTCAACAAGCTAGATTATAAAGGAGGAGAAAACAATATATACAAAGGCTACAACAATGTAAACACGCAAATAAAGGATCCCATTAAACAGAACGCTATGCAATTATAATTGCAACAAAGCCTAGTCCCAAATAATAGATGAGAAAATGCATTTTCCTATTTTTTTTTTAAATAGAGTTGGGGGATCTCAGTGTTGACATTTGTATAGACAGTGAGACTTGGTTGATGTATTGCCTAGTTTACTTGAATTAAATTTTTATTTTCTCCTTTTTATTTTTTTGTTCAAAGGATGGTGCTTTGGGAAGGAGTTCTTTCCATATATTTTGAACTGAGGGTGATTTAAAAACAAAAAGGCTTCAGTTTTAAAAAAAAGAAAAATTAAACATAATTTCATTTACTCCACACAACAATCCTACGAGGTAGATGCTATACAAATGTATATGCGTTTGGTCCATTTAAATAGTATTGTATTTTCTTTGGGGTCAAAATGGATTATTACATCTTCACAACATTCACTTTCCATTTTTGTTATTCTTCCCATCTCAACTGCTATAGTCATGAAAAAGTAAAATTTCTTTAAACATATCACAGCTTGTTTAGCCATTCCCCAACTGATGGATATTTATTTTGATCCTAGTTTGTCTCTTCTACCAAAAGTGATGCTATAAATATTTTGGTAAACATAAGGTCTTTCTTTTTTGTCACTGACCTTTTTGAGCCAGACCAGTTCAAAACAATGTGGTAGTTTCTCTGGCACTCCTCCTCCTCCTCCCACCTGAATTTGAACTTCCATGGGGTCCTAGGCTCTGACAGATGAGCTTTTACCTTATCTTACCCAGAACCAGACCACCAAACCACTTCTCAGAGAGCTCCAAACCATGCTATGGCATGTAAACACCTGTCTGATTTACTTTGCTTGTATCTATATCCCCAGAGTGCCTGACATATCGTAAACAACTAATAAATGCTTTTTGAAAAATCCGTTCACTCAGAGAAATCATATGGGACTTACTAAAGTGGGACTGTTTGGCTTATATTTCTATATGGAAAGATGACGTGTGTAATTCATGAGACCTTTCTCAGTATTAGGGTAGGTGAAGGGAATATACATATATAAAATCAAACTAAGGGATGAGAGGAATATATTGAGAGAAGGTGAAAGGGAAAGGTAGAATGGGGTAAATTATCTCACATAAAAGTGGCAAGAAAAAGCAGTTCACTGGAACGGAAGACGGGGCAGGTGAGGGGGAATGAGTGAATCTTGCTCTCATCGGATTTGACTTGAGGAGGGAATAACGTATACACTCAATTGGGTATCTTACCCCACAGGAAAGTAGGGGGAAGGGGATAAGAAAGAGGGGACAATAGAAGGGAGGGCAGATAGGGGGAAGAAATAATCAAAAGCAAACACTTTTGAAAACGGACAGGGTCAAGGGAGAAAACTGAATAAAGGGGGACAGGATAGGATGGAGGGAAATATAGTTAGTCTTTCACAACATGACTATTTATGGGAATGTTTTGCATAATGATACATGTATGGCCTATGTTGAATTGCTTGCTTTCTTAGGGAGGGTGGGTGGGGAGGGAAGAGGGGAGAGAATTTAGAACTCAAAGTTTTAAAAGCAGATGCTCAAAAAAAAGTTGTTTTTGTATGCAACTGGGAAATAAGATGTACAGGCAACGGGGCACAGAAATCTATCTTGCCCTACAAGAAAGTAAGGGGAAAAGGGATGGGGGGCAGAGGTGGGGTGGGGTGACAGAAGGTAGGGTTGACTGGGGAATGGGGCAATCAGAATATATGCCATCTTAGAGAGGGGGGAGGGTAGAAATGGGGAGAAAATTTGTAACTCAAAATCTTGTGAAAATCAATGCTGAAAACTAAAAAATATTAAATAATAAAGTGTGGAAAAAAATTCGTTCATTCATTTATTCTTATCCCTAATGGTGGGATCTCTCAGTCAAAGAGTATGGACACTTCAGCTAATTTCTTTGTAGAATTCTAAACTGTTTTACAGAATAATTTGATGAATTTATAACATGATATTTCCAAGGCTCGGGGGCAGAAAGTCACTGTATGACTTAGGCAAAAAGGAGAGTGAATAGGGCTAGAAACCTGAATGGAGACTAGCAAGAGAGACCTGAGTATGCTGACAGACAAAAGAGCGAGGTTAGGAATTGCAGTTACTGCTCAAAATGTCTTGTGAAGGGTAGGCATTCAAGAGAAGCCTGGTGAAATGATCTAAATTTATGAATGACAGCAACTGACTGGGACACTCGCTTAGTGTAAGCAAAAGTATCTTCCTTAACATTATATATCCCCAGAATTTTGATATTCATATTCCTACATGAAATAATGTTCTACTTTATATTATTTTCAAAAGATGATCTACAAAAACACTATTGCTCTCTGATTAGCAAGTTCAGCTTCTTCAGAAACATTTAAAGTATGTTATAATCATAAAATAATCAGGTCTTAATTTTTATTAACCACTGAAGACTACAAACACAGGATCAGATTTAATTTTGATGTCAGTAGGTAATTCTTTACATTTAGACCATGTGTAATGGTTTACTTCTAGAGATCTTTAAGATAAGGCTGGACACACTCACTTATTGAGAATATTATAGAGATCATGTTCAGGCATAGAGTAAAGTAGATTAGATAATGTTGGAAATCCCTTACAATTCTGTGATTAAAGGCTTTTTTTTCCTTTTTAAAGTATCGTGAAATGATACTTTTGTGAAATGATCCAACTAATCTTACTAGAGAATAATAAATGTTTTTGTCCTAATAAGGGTAATATATTTAACTGTATCACCTGGGGTTTGCTTGGGTTTTTTTGGACTTAACTAACAGATATTCAACATTCTTTACTATGTGAGGGGAAGGAATATTTATTTTCAACAATGAACACTTATTTTAATACTTTTAGGATGGCTGCGGTTCAAAACTTTGAGAGTTGCTATAATTGCCCCTGCAGCCAACTCGGGGATGTGTTTCTCCGTATCTGGCTTGGCTAGGCTTTGGGTAAGAGATGTACAATCTCAGATTGGACTATGGCGTATTGGCATATTTTTTGACAACTTGGGGTCACTATAATGCCAAGATAAGTCTTTAGAGAAGGACTTTAAGGAGGAAAAAGAAAGCACTAGCTTTGTTCTCTTTGCCTTGAAAAAAGGAAGACTTCTGGAAATGGGGCAAGAGGAAAGAAAATGGAAACAATGAAAGGGGGGTTGGTGCTAAAACCTTCTACTCTTTAAAGCTACTTATTCCTTTAATATTCAAAGCAAGATTGATTCTAGTTGGGAGCCAGGATGAGAAAAGAAATAGGGCTGGATGTGAAATGAATGCAAGAAATAGCAAACAGTCCTACTGTAGACTGAAAACAGGGTTAATATTGCTCACCCCCTAGAGGATTGAGGATTATTAGGATTTTATCATTTTTTCTTTCTTCAGTGCTATTTGCTATGCAGCCCATTCAATGGTACGGTCTGGGAATTTACAATCAAACAGACAAGTGTGAAACATGACATAAGACTGTGAGCATGACATAAAAGTAAAGAAAAAAGTTTCAGTTATTTATGGAAAGGTTATTAGGAGAAATTTTATATGCAAAATATTTTCATAATATTCACAATTTTTTTTCTCTTAATGTTATTTCATCCAAAAAGCATGAGTAGAACAAAAGTACTTAGTTTCATTCTTCCTAAAAATCCTTTGGCTTGATTTGCTCATTAAAAATATATAGAAATAAACACTTACTTCTTTTTACACTTTCAGATGATACATATCCAAAGCTAATTTACTTCTCAGAAAGTCATTCATATATCGTATTGATCTAAATATAGACGGCATGCCTAAAATGATGGATACTTAGAGGAAAAATATATAATATACACTGAAAAATATAACAAGTTCTGTACAAGCCATATTTAGAAACAATTGTGGTTTCTGAATAGATCAACATGACAAATTATCTGGTCAAAGAATGTGTTTTGTCTTTAAGTAGAGTGGGAAACTTATAAGCTTTTAATAAGATTGTTAAGATATATCCCTCAAGAGGCATTCCTGGAGTCAGACATGGTGGGACTTGGAATCTGGAAGACCTGCATTCTTGTTGTGTGTCTGACTCTCTCACCAGCCACAGACGATGGGCATTTAACCTCTTAGTATCCCAGACAACCAGTGACCAGAGAAGGAACTGACAGACCGAAAGGCCAAAATTTATTATTAACCATTCTGGATATGTTTAGTTGCAGAATATAATTCTATTGCATCTTAAAGATCAAAGGGACAGTTTCAGAGAAACCTGGGAAGACTTATATAAACTGATGCAGAGGTAAATGAGCAGAACCAGAAGAGTTTATACAATAACAACAACACCGTAAAGACAAACAACTTGGAAAGACTCAAGAAGTCTGATCAATGAAATAGCCAATTCTGGAGGACCTATGGGACACTAAGAAAGTTGCTTCCTTTCACTGGGTTTTAGTTCTTTATCTATAAGCATGACACCTACCTCCTGACAGAGCAGTGATGGACTCTGGATACACAATCACACATAGATTTTTTTTTGAGATGGTCAATGCAGGAATATATTTTGCTTGACTATGCATGTTATAAGGGTTTTGCTTTTCTTTATTCTTCAGTGGGGGGGGTAGGTTGACAAGAGAGAAAATAGATTTTGCTAATTAAAAAAATTTTTAAAAGCAAATGAATAATGAGCGGATGTACTAGTGGAAGAACTGAATCGCATACTGATGCAAAAAAAAAGGTTCAGTTAAATATGGACTGCTCACAGGCCTTCCATGGAAAGGCAAATAAAAGATTTGGCAAAATTGGCTTCATGTGATAGTCATGCTGTTATTTTGCCTTAGTGTGGTCATAAGAAATGTAAGCAAACAAACCACCATGAAAATAATTGCAGCTTGTGTACCATCCACTATAGCAGATTAAGGACTGAAGAATTTCTGAGCAATTCAAAAAGTCTCCCAAGCTATGTAAACATATTTTGAGGCAAAATAGCTTAAGTGCAAACGTATCTTGGGGGAAGATGGTAAAAACTATTGGAAAATATGGTTTGGGATCAAGAAATGGAAAACATCAAAGGCTTGCAGACCGCTCTGAAATCTTCTGCTTATACATTATAAACATTTTCTTCAAGAAGAGTTAGTAGTTTCTGGATTTAATGAGATCAAACATAATTAAAATTGAACTGATGCTAGCTTAGTTGGAAGGACACAAAACTTGTTAAAATGAAGCCAATTTCAGAACCCGCTCTTTTTGTGTATTCCAATCAATTAGTTAGAAAAGAATTTGTTTTAAAAAATGCCAACTTACAAGATGGTGAAGTAAGCTGTAAATCACTGTAACTTTCCCATATTCACCTCCAAACAATCACAAAATAGTGCCCCTGGAACAGCACAACCAGAAAAAAGATGGGGTAAAATAATCTTTTTGCCCAAGAAACTTGAAACATCGGTAGGAAAGGTCTGTCTCACTCAAGTGAAAAGGAAATGCAGTTCAGCTCAGAAAATGTCTCAGCAAGCCAGCAGCAAACTCACCTCAGCAAGGCAGCTGGAGATCCTGAACTCTAGTGTGGTGAAGCAGGCAAACACCAACACCAGAACTCCCAGTGCGTCACAGGATAGCCAGGGGAATGGACAGACTCTGGCTTCCAGAACCATCTCATGCTTCAGCGTAGCCCTGGGCAAATAGGAAGCCACCAGGGGCCAGACCACCATATACGTGCTTCAGTGTAGCCCCGAGAAATGAGGAAATAGTCCACCAGTTTCAGCACATGCCAGACACCAGCACGAGGATCCTGGCTTAGCCCCAGGTAAGCTGCCAGACCCTTACAGCCTCCAGCACCACCAACCATCCCCTACACCATCCTCTCAGCAAAGCACAAAACACTAGGTTCCCCTGTGTGCCTCAGGGCAACATGAGTGCAGCACCAGATGAACAGCTGGGGCCTACAGCTCCTGGCACAAGAAGCCTGAGATAGTCCCTCTTCCACCCCAGAAGCAGAGTTCAAATTTAAAAGAAAAGAAAAAAGCCAAAAAAAAAAAAAAAAGATGAGCAAAAAACAACTAAAAAAGAATCTGAACTTAGAAAGTTATCATGATGACAGGTAAGACCAAGACACAAATTCAGAAGAGGACAACAATGTCAAAACACCTATGGGCAAAACCCCGAAGAAAAAAGGGAAGTGGTCTTAAGCCCAGAAAGAACTCATGGAAGAGCTCAAAAAGGACCTTAAAATCATATAAGAGAGACAGAAGAAATTTGGAAAGGAAATGAGAGTGATGCAAGAGAATTATGAAAACAGAGTCAACAGCTTGGAAAAAGAAAGTAACTGTTTAAAAAGTAAGAACTGGTCAAATGGAAAAGGAGATACAAAAATCCACGTAAGTAAACAGCTCTTTAAAAAGTACAATTGGCCAAATGGAAAAGGAAGTACAAAAGCTAACTGAGGAAAACAACTCCTTAAAAGTTAGAACTGGGCAAGTGAAGCTAAGGACTCTATGAGATTTCAGGACCTGAGTTCAACTCTCATCTCAAAGACTTACTAGCTAGTGACTCTGGGCAAGTCACTTAACTGCAGTCTGCCTCAGTTTCTTAAAATGGAGTTCATATTAGCATTTACCTCAGAGGATTGTTGTGAGGATAGAATGAGATGATAATAGTAAAGCACTCAGCATAGAGTAGGTATTTAATAAATACTCATTCCCTTCTCTTCCCACCTTATCTAGTCTAGTGAGAAATCCAGCTAATCCCAAGAAAATACAAATAGAAGACAAGAAAACAAAGCTTCCAGCCTAGTTACAGGATCTATTTTCATCAGGGACAATAGTTAAATCTCTATATTCATCTCATCTGGATTTAATACGTACATTAGGAAGCTGTAACAGAGAAGAGACAATTTCAATGGTACTTGGGGATGGGTTTTTAAGACATTAAAATTCCAGAATCCTACAAGAGATCATAAATGGCTCTATATTCTATATAATGGAGATTAAGAACACAACGATTACTATCACAAGAGGCAAAAAGAACAATTAACACATAGGTAAACGGAAGGATGAATGGTGGGGATAAGACTGCAGCTTATTCCCAATGATAGCTTATACTTTAGAAGTAGTGGGAAAAATAAACAAACATGTATGACCAGGTGGTGTCAATGACCAGTTAAGGCAGAAGCAAAGATGCTGCACCTTTACCCTTAGAAGACTAAAAGTACCAGGAAGTCTGTCATGTTAGAAGTAAAAAGCACTCCAAGGCACTTAGAATATAAATATTTTGATATTTCAAAATAATCTAATTCAGAGCCTACATTTTAGCAGTAATCAGTGGGACCAGAGTTCTTTTTTGGAACTAAAATGGAATTTTCACTTGGCCAAACAATAGCTTGTGGTTACTTGTAGCTCTAAAAAGACTCTATTTTACCTGGCTTTAAGAGTAAGCAATTCCATAGTAGGAAGCAATTTACCCTCAGTTTTCTTTGGGTCATAGCTGTTTCTAATGCCATTTCTCTCAGGGGATCTCTGGTGACATCAAGCATAGAGGCTTTGATGGTGTCTCCTGGAAAAAGGCTTAACCGAGATTGTCTAAGAGCCATCCTAGTCTGAAGCTGCATCAATTCTTCCTCCTGACGTTTCAGCATGATCTCTTGGCTAATCAGGTTGCCTTCAAATGATTTTTCATATTGCCTGCTGCATTGAAGAGAAAGGAAAGTGTTTTTAATAAAATCATTAAGATAAATCCAGAAAAGCACTATCATATAGACTAATTAAATTTTTAAATAGCTTCAAATTTACCCCTCCCCCAAATGTGGACATCCACACTGCCAGTTATAAATAAACAAATATAACTAAAATGAGGGGCTAGAAGAAAGTCAATTATGTTTGAGCTGAACTAAAAGAAGCAGGGTTGGATATAATAAAGAAATAAGCAGCGAAATTATATTAAGCATTAGCTTAAAAGCATCATATATAACAAATCAATATCAATGCTTAATGTATTGGTAGCATTGTATATAAATATTTGAAGAAACTGATAATCAAGTTAAAAAGAGAAATAGATAGTAAAACTATACTAGCGGGAGCCATTATCATATTCCTTTCAGATCCCCACAAATCTACCCAAAAGATAAACAAGAAAGAAGTTATGGACCTAAGAACTTAAAAAAAAAAAACTATATATGATAGGTTTCTGGCTATTTCTGAATGGGAATAAAAAGGAGCTGTACAAAGCACCTCTAAAAATTGGCCATGCATTGGTATATAAAGACATCTCCCCTCAAAACAGATTAGAAGTGCTAAAGACATTATTTATTGATTACAGGTTATATTGAATAAAGGGCCTTTAAGAGACTAAATAATACAATTCTAAACAAACTGTGGTTCAAATAACAAATTACGGAAACAACAGAAAGTTTATTCAAAGAAAATCACAATAATGAGTCAGCATACCAAACACTTTTGGCTAAAGTACTTGTTTAGGGAAAATTTTCAACTCCAAACACCTTTCAAAAATGAATCAATGAATTGGACTCACAACTAAAATGAATTTTAACAAAAAATTCCTAATTAAGCAGAAACTCTAAAAATTGAAGAGATTAATGAAATTGAAAGCAAAGTGACCATTAAATGGATAAATAAAAGTAGGAGGGTTTTTTTTTTTTGGGGTTGGGGGGACGGACCAGGAGACAAATAAAGCTGATGAGTTTTTAAAAGAAAGGAAAAGCCAATAATTATTCATATCAAAAATGAAAAAGAACTCAAAGTACTAGAAACCATTTTGCCTAATTCTATGGGGGAAAAAACCTGGTAATTTATTGAAAATGGATGAATGCTTAGAAAAATATAAAAAACCCTAAGAAATAGACTACTTAAATAAACCATTATCAGAAAAATAAAATGAATAAGCCACATATGAACTCCTAAAGGTGGTGAAGGGCCTTTAGGACTAGAGGTATTTGCAAGTCAATTATATTGAGCACTCAAATAACAATTCATTTCAATGCATAAACTATTTGCAAAAAAAAAAAGGCACCTTTCCAATCTCTTTCTATGATACAGATAATGCTTTTGATATTTAAATCAAAGAGACAAAAAGAGAAAGAAAAGTACTAGTATCCCTAATAAATATTGATGTAAAATTTTAAATCAAATATTACTAAGTGGCCCAAAACAGCACATTACTGGTTTGGGTTTATACCAGTAACAGAGGATCAACTCAATATGAGATTGTAAATGTAACAAATCATGTTAATAAGATAAATAATAAAAACCATATGATTATATGAATTGATGCTGGAAAGGCTTCTGATAAAATCCAACATCTGCTTCTATTTTAAAATGCAAAAAGAGTAATAAATGGAGTTTTCCTTAATAGAGCAAATAATATCTATCTGAATGTAGAGACAAACATATTAAAGTCTCTAATTTTTCTCCATTCGTGTGTGTGTGCGTGCATGCGCAAACATACATGCTCTTCAGTCCATTCTAATCTGCTGTTTCTGGTGGACACAGAATAGTATTGTGCTGTTTGAATTTCCTTTCGCTTCTATTTTATGACCTTTCTTTTGAATGCTTACAGAATTTTCCTTTCGTATAGGAGTTTATGTCTGTGACTTAAGAGTTCATTGCATAAGGTTTTATTTGTTTGGTTGTTTTTTTTGAGGGGGGGATGTATTCTAAGGATTTTTTGATTGACACTTTGTTTACTGAGTTCAAAAGTTCTGGATATATTCTAAGGATTCTTTTGACTAGCACTGTGTTTATTGAGATCAGGGAAAAGCAAGAATCCCATTACCACCAATACTAAAACAGTGCTAGGAATGCTACCTGTGGCAATAAAACAAGAAAGAGAAATTGTAAGAATAAGCACAGGCAAAGAGAGAACAAAATTATCATTTTTTTGGAGATGATTTGATGATTTCCCTAAAAAACTCTAAAAGTCAATAAAATTTAAAAGACACAACAAATTCAAAGTTATGGGATATGAAATAAATCCAAATACATCATCGACATTCCTGTATCTTAGTAACAAAACAGCAGACAGAACTACAGAGAAAAATTCCATTTAAAATAACTATAGAAACTACAAAATATTTGGGAGAATATCTACCAAGATGCACCAAGAACCATAAAGTATATGAACCTAAATAAAAAATATTTTGCAGAAATAAAAACTGATCCAAAAAACTGGAGAAACTTTTTCTCAAATCACAAAAATTTCTTCCAGTACTCTGCCCTCTTCCCTCCCCAAAATGCCATCCTTTGTAACAAATAATATTTCTGAGTCATCCTATATAATCAACAATATTTTAAAAGAAAAAAAATCAGCCAAACTCCGTAGTAGTCAATAGACAATAAACATTTATTAAGTGCCTACTACGTATCTTGCGCTGTGCTAAGCACTAGGGATACAAATATGAAAAAGAAAGTCTCTACCCTTAATGAGTTTACAATCTAATGGGAGCATAGGACATATTTTAAGAAAAAGTTAAAACGTAGAGGATGCAGGATGGGACATATGGAGCTCGAAGGCAAGGTGGAAAAGTAAAAGAAGTCCAAAAGAAGTGCAGTGAGGTGAGAAATCAAGTTGTCTAAGGATATATGATCAATAATTCAAGAAAAGTCTGAATATATGTTGTATCTGTGAACCTCTCACCTCAACAAAAGAGTGAGGTATGGGTGTTTTAATTTCTATTTTGGGGGGTATGGTTGTTCTGTGGTGGGTCTATGTTTTTAATTTGTGCTACCTCAGTAAATTACTATTTGAATTGTGTCTGGAAAGAATGTATTTTCTATCTTTCTACAATTATTTGTATTATCTCTGGGCATGATCAATTTTTTTAAATAGTTCCAAATGGTACTAAGAAGGACATATATTGTTTAACAGTACTTCTTACTAAATGCCATAAGTGTTATAGTTTCAGTTTCTCCAGCAATTTGTTCAATTCCATCCATTTTCCATCTCATTTGTCTGTTAGATTTGACCAAAACTGAGAAAAGGTCATTAAAGTATCCTGGTATTGTCCTGTTACTCTTTATTCCTCTTGTAATTTAGTTAATTTTTGCTTTATGAATTTGGATGCTAAGGCATTTGCAGTATGTAAATTTAATAAGAATTTTGGTTTACTGTCTATGGTTCCTTTCAGTATAATACAGTTTCCTTATTTATCTCTTTTTGTGTTGTCAATTTTTCTTTTTAGTTTGTCTGATAGCATGATTTCAATTCCTGCTTTTGGGGTTTACCCAACAGACAGTAAATTTTGTTCTAGCCTCTCATTTTTTAATGCATCTTTGCTTTTTAGGCATATTCCTTACAAGCAATAGATTGTGAGGTTTTGGTTTCTTATCCAATTTCACTTTGTTTCATTTTATTGGGTTTTACTCATTTACATTTAAAGTTGAGTTAGGTTTATAATTTCCCCCATTTTCTCTAATTTTTTCTGAATTAAGATTTTATTGTTTCTGTTCTTCTCCCCTTTCCATCTCAGTTAAACTGTCAAGTAAAATCCCCCTTCTTTCTCTTTTTTCAACTTGTCTTATTATTTTTTTCTTTCATTTTCAGTGCCCTTTCGAAAAAGATTTTTCACTTGTTCTCTTCATTCTCTTTTATTTCTGCCTATTCTATTTATTTATTTTTTTGATTCATGCTCTTTATACTTACTTATTTCCTTAATCTCTGTATTCCTTATGGAATTTAAGCTTCTAAGGTATCTATTTTTAATTTCCTTTTTAAAACAATTTCTACACTATCACTTAGTACATTTGTACTCTCTTCACCTTTTGTTTTTCCTGTTGTGTCTTACTCTTATAAATGTTCATTCCCGGAGGAAAGAGGATAAATATATTGTCCCATGGAAGAAATTTTCCTGGGGCCCTAATTGTACAGCTCATCACCATCCTTTTTTCTCCATGCCCTTTCTCCATTCCACTTTTTCCCCATTTACCATGAGATCTCCTCTCTGGGTCCAGAGCTTCCCTCTCTTTTGGATGTCAGTTACCTTCTAGAATTTTGATTCCCCTTCTCTTGAGTCAGTATGCTGTCATGGAGGCACAATACTCTTTCAGAGGCAGTGGTCTCTCTAAGCCAGGGGGCAGCAAACTAAGGCTCAATGGCCAAATATAGCCCTGTGCCTGTTTTTGTATGGCTGGTCAGTTCAAAATGATTTTTACATTTTTGTTTTGGCTCCTGGGGTATAGTTTGTCAGCCCCTGCCCTAAACAATAAATCTATCAATTATTCTCATCCTTAGGCCCTCAATCTCTCCCACTATAAAATATTTCTCTTCCCCAATGGGAAAGTTTTTTAGTGGGACCCATTTCCAGCACTAAATTGAGATTTCTCTCTTTATTTCTCTCTCTTTCCGTCCCTTTATTTATCACTTCACTGATTCTGCTGGCCTTCTTCTTCCACAAACTACAGGAATTATTTTCATTATTTAGCATTAACTTGCTTAGGGTCTATCACACATTCTCCTCCATCTTCTTCCTCTTCTCTCCTCTTTTATGAACCCTCCCATTCTGCAGTTTAGTTACCGAAAACACAGAAACAAACACTGATTTACTTGTAGGTGTGGTGGTGTGAAGTTCAATCCATGATGTTTCACGTTGGTTCCTCTACCATTAGTACTTTTATTTAAATACTACTTTTACCCTTTCCTGTGTATATTTTCATTTTTTTCAGTAAACATTTCTGTTTAATATACATAAGAACTAAATTGCACATATTAAAGTTAGATTTTTCTTCATTAAATACATACACTCAAAGCCAAGCAGGTCAACCTCAATTTGAAAATCTCTTCTATTACTTTCAGAATATGGAAAAATGCATGTAATTTTATGATAAGATTCAATTAATAAGCTTTAGAATCTTAATCAGGTGTTTTCCATACAACGGTTCAACATTTTTAAAGTGTTCAATTAAAATTCAAGCATACCACTTTATTCAGTTCTTTCCTAGAAATTAACATAACTTGGCACAAACTTTTAAACTAAATATTGAAAAATACTATAAGAAGTCTTCCATAAACCCTATCCAGATTATACTGCAATTTCTGATTGTTTCTCATGCTTTAGATATTAGTCTCTGTTGCTTTCTTTTTCTTGGATTGAAAACTTTTTTTAAAAAAAGGTTCTAATTAGATTTTCCAAATCACAGTGCAATCACTTTCTTTAAATGATTTTAAAATAATCTATTTTATGAATAAATGCTTTTCAGATTAACATGACCATGGTCCATCCCTGTCATATATTAGTCCTTTACTAATTTTTTCTCCCTATCTTGTTTCAGTTTTCCTGTTAATAAAATTCCACTAATTTAAAAATATTTGAATAGTATTGAAACAGATGTTTAATGACTTTAAAAAAGTATACATCATAGATATTTGACATTGATTATAATGGCCATTTCCACTCGTTGGCTGGTGTTTCTTCCACTAATGGCTCCCAGGGTTTCCATGTCAACATTTTTCTTGTCAGTGATAATTCATTTTTAGCCTGAAGAATCACTTCTGGCTGGCCATCTTGAAGCTTATCCTCTAGTTTCTAAAGATCTGTTTCCTCTTTCACCACGTTGAGCCTTTCATTTGCAATCTGTTCTGTGTACTTTGTATATGCCGCATTTGAAGGCATAAACTCAAGAGCATCAAGAATCTTTGAATATAATAATCTTAGCCTCTCCCATGGGGTCTCACACACTGCCAGTCAGTCTAATGAGACCTGTGATCTTCTTCAGCACTTTGGGTGCCTCTGTGTGTATTTTTAGAAAGAAATCTCTTAATGGTCGCCCTTATTATTCTGACAGATATGTCTTTCCCTTTCTGTTTTAAACTCCTTTTTTTCCCCTGTGGCAATTTATTTTGCTGTTTTGTGCTTTCTTAGGTTGCTCTTTTTTTTCCTTTCTTGTATTTCTCTTGTCTGGAATGTTTACAAAAACAAATAATCTGCTCACACCTGGTTTTCATCATAGGAATTCTTCTAATGCTTCGTTTATCAAATATCCATTTTTTCATTGATGGAATTAGGCTCAGTCTTGCAGGGTATGTCGCCCCTGCGCTCCTTTGCACAGTCCATTCTACTCTGCAATTTCTGCTGCGCACAGAACAGTTCTGTGATATTTGAATTTCCTTTCCCCTCTATTTTATGGCCTTTCTCTTAGATACTTACAGAATTTGTCCTTTCTTATAGGAGTTCTTGAAAAGCTTTCTTGGTTTTTATTTTTTTCCTGTATGTATTCTAAGGATTTTTGTGATTGACACTTTGTTTACTGAGTTCAGAAGTTCTGGGCAGCTTTCTTGCATTACAGTATTCAGATATGTTTGTTTGTTTGCAACCTGTCTTTGAGAGCAATGTTTTGTTTGTTCAGAGATTCTGTTTAAGTTATTGCTTTTTGCTATTCTCCTTCCAGATTGTCCTTCACTCCATGTATTTGCATTCATAATCAGTTGTTCTGTTTTCTTTCTTTCTTTGTTGAGATGTGTCATCACGGATTTCAGCTTTCCTTTTTTGCTATGTAAACCAAAAATTCTGCTTTCATTATTCTAATTTTTCTCTTGAACAATTTGGGAAGATCTTCTTCTTGTTCCATGCTTTCTTGAAAATCCTTTGCCTTATCAGGTATTCATTGGTGTTGGTTTGTCTTGCAGTATTTATTTTGAGATTTTTGAATTTAGTTGTCTATGAAGACACATGCCCTTCTGTTATTATCTTCCCTATTGGTTTATGTGCTTGTGCTCAAGATTTTAAATTGAGTCTTTTTCCTCCTGAGATCTTTGGTAAGTTCAGCCTTTTTTCACTCATATTGTGACTCCTTCCCCTTGGATGCTGGATGCCCCAAGGACTGTTCCTCAAAGTCATTTCAGTCTCCTCCCACACTGAGAAATTCACCTTTCACCATTCCCAGTCTCCATCATTTCTGATTGCTTTTTTCAAGAGGGATCCCACACTTCATGCTTGGTGATCTGTCCCTTAGTTTTGAAGATGACTGCCAAACTGTTGCCTCATGTAGACCAAGCTTTCTACTTCCTAGAGATCCACCTCCTCCTCACAGGATGACAGGAGAACTATGCTCTGCAGCTTGTGGCCTCAAAATGGTGGAAAGAGGATGGGGTGGCCAGGAGAGCCTGCAGTAGCAAGAGAATCTCTGAGTGGATCCCATGGGCCCAAAGCCTGCCAGAGCTGGTCGAGGAGAGAGTGCTGGTGGGGGCTCATAAGGAATGAAGGTTCATCCAGTTGTTAGCTTGCTGGGGGTTCTTGGTGTCTTATACAATAGAGAAAGCTGAAATTCCTTTCCCTCTTGTACGTAATTCTTATTTTGGAGAAATGTGAGGTTGTGAAGATGAGAGAAAATGTCTAGTACTCTATCTTGTTGGTCTCATGATCTGAAAGTCTACACTTATATTCTTTTTTAAAAAACACAAATCCGTAAAATGAAGGCAGTAATAGTACCTACCTGATAAGGTTGTTATAAGGATAAAATGAGAGTGCATATTTATATGGATGGCTCTGTTTATCCAGACAACTATTGGGGCTGCCTCAATTACCTGCTCAAATTTTACTGATTTCCCCAGGTGAGTATGGTCACCTGACAGGGAAGGTCCACAGGCAAAAGTAAGATTTAACTGCACCTGAAAATGTGGTCATAGAGATATAAGAGGTGATAGAGAGGAGGCCACAATACAAACAGCTTATGAAAATGATAGCTCCTTCATTGTTGCCCCCTACCAAGAAATCAAAATCAGAGGGAATTCATTGTTCTGGGCCAAGTATGCAGAAATGCCAACTTAAGCCAATTAAAAAGGGATAAGGGGAATCTCTGTGTGTAGGAGGGAACCTTCAAACTGGTTCAACTGACTTTTTAAGAGGAAATCTTCGATAAACTCTCTAAATCCATGAAAACTATGCAACTGACAAAAACTCTAGAGTTGAACTAATTTAGACCAGAGGTGTCAAACATGAGACCTGTGGGTGCACAATAAATCCACAAACACTTATTAAGTGCATGATATATGCTAAGCACTGGGCTAAGCTCTACGGATCCAAAAAAGCCAAACAAAGACAGTCCCTCCCCTCAAGGAGCTTAAAACACTCTGAAGTGTGACCTGAACCAGGTTGAGATGTAACTGGGATATATTTCATAAAATAAATAAAAGTACAGAAAACATAGATATTAAATAATTTTAAACTAAGTTAATATGTGGACTTCAAGGATCTTTACATATGGTTTGGCAGCCTCCATTTCTACTTGAGGTTGAGAATACTGCATTAGATCATACTTTCATTAGCTATTATTCTCATGATTCGCTAGCTAGCTATGAATTCTAATTTATTTTCTCCTGCACGTGCCCAACTTCCTTGGTGGTAAAAGTGTGCCCATCCTGTCTCCACTATGGAAAAAGTCATTCCTAGCTGGGAAAGAATAAGCCTGAGGCTCCTTTACCATCATACCTGGTTTTCAATGATCATTATCATTCTAACTCCTATTCTCTGCTCATATAATCCTGATCCTAGAAGGATTTAAATCATTGTGCAAAATCTCTGGGTTGGAAGTTATATTCCCTATCTGCAGCCCTAAGCCCACTAGCAATACCCCTTATACCTGAGGTATTTCTAGCTATATGTTGTTCCTCTGCCTTTAAGGCGCAGACCTTAAAGATCAAAAGCTACTTTACCTCCACCTTAAGTGGCCTAATATTCAAAGACAATTTATCTTTATTTTCCTTAGTGTGGAGATCCAGCTTTTCTAAAGCTGCAAAGAGTCAAGGAATACTTGATTTTGCTATTTTTCTAACTTTCTGGGTTAAAATCCTTAAACATCTAAAAAGCCAACCACACATAGTTTTTTTTTTCAGTAAATTAGAGCCACAGTCTTCACTTGAGAGAGAAGGAAGGAGGAAAGGAGGGAGGGAGGAAAGAAGGGGGAGGGAGAGAGAGGGGGAGAGAGAAGGGTAGGGAGGGAGGGAGAGGGAGAAGGAGAAGGAGGGGGAGAGAGAGAGAGAGAGAGAGAGAGAGAGAGAGAGAGAGAGAGAGAGAGAGAGAGAGAGAGAGAGAATGAGAGAACAAGCGTAGGAAGAAGAGATGTGAGAGCCTGAAGAAAGAAGGTCTAGAATAGCTTTTGTGTGAAGTGAGAGAAGGAATCAATTGGGAGGAATAAAAGAACTGCCTTGCTGGAGTAAGAGTAGACAATATGCATTTAGAATGTCCCTAATCAGCATAGCTGTCTGATTTCCTCCAGCTTGCTTCAGTCCCCTGTGAATTGGGGTAAGGATCTGTCAATCAATAAACAAGCACTTATGGAGTAATTATTATGTGCCAGGCATTGTGCTAAGTAATGGGGATACAAAGAAAGGCAAAAACACTGTCGTTGACCTCAAGGGGCTCACATTCTAATAGAGGATACAACCTATTCAAAAAACTGTATAAAAAGGTTTGTACATAATATATGGAAGGTAATCTCAGTAAGAAGGTACCAAAAGCAGGGAGTGAGGGTGGGGTTGGAAGGTGGAGAAGGGCCTTCTGCAGAAGGTGAAATTTGAACTGGGCCTTGAAGGAAGCTAAGAGATGTATGTAGCAGGGAAAGTATTCCAGGAATGGGAGACAGCCAGTCCAAAGCACAGTTCATAAAAGAAAAGCAATAATAGCATTTCAAATCAATAATATTAGTTTATTTAATCCTTTATGGCTAACAAAGCACTTTTCTCACAACATACCTGTGTGGTAAAAAGTGGACATATAATCTATATAATCCATTTTAAAATGAGGAAAGTGAGGCACAGATAGAGAAAATAACCAAACACAAATCAATTTGATTAATAGATTCAAAAACAGAAAAGGTAACGATTAGCTAAATTTTATATAACCTTAACAGACCCATAAAAGGAGACAGACAGATTGTATGCTGTCTTGGGGAGGAATGAGGAAAATTTAGAACTTCAATTATAAAAGTGAATGTTGAAAACTAAAAACGAATTAATTATTTTTGAAAAAGAGACAGAAAAGAAGATGAAGGAAAGAAAGCAGAGACAGAAATGAAGAGAGGAGGGAAAAAAATTCCTTGCTCAGTGGAATAACTAGTAAATATGAACACAAAAAAGTTATTCACTGGAATTTATTATCATTAGTTAATCTTTTACATACCTTGGTCTCTGTGACTGTCCATGGCATGAGGTTTCATCAACCCCCTGGAGTCCACTACTGGAGTCAAATGCTTTTGAAGCTTCACTCCTCTTCACTAATATAGGAATAAAATTAATAGTTACAGAAGTGATTAAAAACATAAAGATAACTCTACTTAACAGTAAAGATTTAAAAAGCAAAATTATTTTAAGGGATTCAGATTTATATGCACCATACAAAGCCATTATTGTATTAAGAAATACTTTAAAGGAAACGAAGCTGTTTTTAAAAACAATGTATGATTTTTTCCAAAATGAAAATAACCATGTGGTCCTTTAAGGAAACAGGGCACTAGAGTCTTAGAAAAAAAAATTTTTAAATGGAAACTTCATAGGAATTTTCTTAAAAATTCCTGTATTTCCTCCAGTATCATAGCATCAACCTAGAGTTAGTCAGTAGGCACTCCAGATGCCAACTAGTTTGACTCATTCATTAAGGCCCATGTAGGTCCAGCCCAAGGTCACGTAGGCAATGGGTATCACAGGCAGGATTTGAGCCCAGATTTTCTGACTCCAGAGCCAATGATCTTTCTACTGTATCTCCATGCTTGGTGTCATTTCTATTTTTGACAAATACCATCTCAATCTAGTATACTCGGTGTATATATGGTATGCACATGTGCTAGGGGTGGAATGGACATGATATCGGCAGAGATCTAGGTTCTAATCCAAATTCAGACAGTTAGTCAATGTTTGACACCAGTCCCAGGTTTCCCATCTGTAAAATGGGAATAAAAATAATATTTACATTATCTTACAGGGTTGTTGTAAAGAATGTTCTTTGTAAACCTTTACTGAGCCACATAAAGTGAGTTATTAGTCATTAGACCTTTAGGATCTGTGATAATATTGTATTTAATGCTTCTTACCTTGTCGGAAATCTGGCTCAGAAGAAATAATAGATGGACTTTCACTGGGAGTACTATAGATATCAGTCTGGTAAGGTTTGTATCTTCGAATTGGTTCTAAAAAGATACAAAACAAAGTATGATAGCATCAGGACATGACCTCTCTATTCAAATCATTAGCAAACAAACAACGCGAATCATTAGCAAGATCTGACATTGCCGTTCTAAGATCCAGTAGAAGATGAATGTAAAACTATAGAGTGAGCAATTCAGGATGTGAGAACATTTAAGAACCATGATAATTATAATGATAGGGAACTCAGAGCCCAATGAGTCCAACTCTCTCATTTTACAGATGAGGGAGCTGTCCAAGGTCACAAAAGTGGTGAGCATCTGAGATAAGACCCATACCTAGGCCCTCTGCTCTCTCCAGAGTACCATGCTGCCTGCCTTCTAATGATAACAGCTGACAATTATACACACATGTATATACAAATATATGCATATATGATATATATCTCTCTTTAAGGTTTACAAATAACTTTAAATATATTATTTCACTTGATCTTCCCAACAGTCTTGTGAGGCATTATTGCTATTTTTCAAAAGAGGCTGAGAAGTGTGAAACCAAGTCAGTTATTATCCGAGACAGAATTTAAGCCTGTTCTACCCACTGGGCCACCTTGCCTGAAGACGTCACTGTACCCTTAACCTAACCTGGATAAACTTTTAGAATAAGCACCATTTTAATGAAGTATATAGAGAGACTATAAGACACACATAGACTGACAGATCTGGCATAAATGTTGGCTAGATTTGATGAACTGCTATTTTCATCTCTTTTTAAAAATCATATGTTTTAAAGACGGCTTGCTGGGCTGGAGAGGGAGGAATAACATATCCAGATAAGAAAGTGATTTAAAAGCAGAAGATGGCCATACAATTTTGAAAATTATGTATAATATAATTTCATTGAACACATTGCCTAATAATTTAGAAATTAGAATGATAATAAGGAATCTCAAAAAAAAATTCTGTTGATTTCTATTTAGCTCAAAAATCTTTTAAGCATTGAAACACATGTCCTTATTTCACTATTTTTTTTTCATAAAAAGGAGACTGTTACAAAAAACATTTTTTTAAAAAGAAAAAAAAGGAGATTCTTACATCCTACAGTTATGTCAGGATTAAATGAGACAATATTTGAAAAGAACTTTGCAAAAACCTTAAAATGCTGGTTCTTATTATTGTGAGTCCTGGGAAACTTCTGCATAAGTAAGAGGTGATAATTGTATTCATGGAGACTGAGGAGATCATCAAATGAGAAACAGAGAGAGACCAGTACCATTGGTAGATGGGTTTGGTGTGGAGATGTGGAGGTCTGGAGCAGTAGAGGAAAGCCCGGGACTAAACCCGGGGGCCTAGAGGAAAACAACTGGATCCTGGGCTGACACAGGGCTTCCTGAGAAACCCTAATTGATGTCAGTGGGGCAACCCTGCTTCTCCCTGGGCAGTGAAGGCACAAAACCAATTTTCCTTCTAATTTATTAAAATTGTATTTCAGTGAAGTTTTAATGTCACTCCTATTTCTTAGTGATTCTTCCTCTCCCCAAAAGAATCCTCCCTATAACAAAGAAATATAATGAAGCAAAGCAAACCAACCCATTGGCCATGTCTATCACTATCTATCTCATTCTTCCACTACCTCTCCTCTGCCATTTCTTAAGTCAAAGCTGGTCACTGAATTGATCAGAATTCTGACATCAATGTTGTCTTCCTTTAAATGACTGAATTTAAATCCTTTAAGTTAATTAAATTATCACTGTTTCTCATTTTCTGAAATATCCCTTTCTACCTCATCCCTGCCTTTATTCTCAGATTACTCTTAGTCCACAGATATGCAGAATGATAGCTCAGTAACAGCTTTTCGGAATCCAAAATAAAGGCTAAATAATTTGGGGATAACTTTTAAAAAGGAAAATCAGTATCTTAAATACTCATATAATTAAACGGCAATTTTCTCCATAAGTTGCTTCAAAAATGTTCACAAAACTATCGTGAATCAAGGCATAAGGAGAACAATGAAGACAAATGATAAGATATGGAAACCCATTACAGATATTTTGGATGGCTTCCTCAAAATACTTCAGCCACAAGAAAAGTCAGGACTCCCAATAACCAGACTCAATTTATCAAATAGGCCAATAGCAGAATCACTGATGCCAAATCAAAAAGGTACCAATTTCAAACAAAAAGAATGGAGCAAGGTAAGGTGATTCATCAACCTGAAGAAGGAACCATTAATGATCCTAATATTGTCATCTCTTTGCAGTAACTCAGTTTCACATATATGAACATGTGAATGTTAAACAAAAATATGACTTGTATAATGTTATATGTACATGAAAATATCCACATATATGAAATATAAATTCTACTGTCATAAACTGGTCCTTTCCCTGACAGTTAGTGCCCTAGAGCAAGGCCCTAATCAAATGATTATCGAAGCTACTTAAGTGATCACCTCAACTCCTGTCTTTTCCTTTTGTATTACAACCTATAGCAAGTTGCCAAGTTGATATTCATAAAGCACAGGTCTGATCACATAATTTCACTGCTCTCAAGACATTTCGGTGGTACCTATTGCTTCTAGGTTAAAGTATAAACTCCTCCATTTGGCATTTAAAACCTTTTACCATTGGGTACCAACCATATTCCAGACTGATTTCTCATACTCTTTCCCCCAGTCTCTACATGCTTATGCATTTTATTCTGCAGACAAACTCACCTTATTTGCTGTTCTCTGTACATGGTACAATATTCTCAGTCTGCATAGTTTTGCATAGGCAGACCCCCGTGCCTAGAATGTTTTCTCTGTTTAATCTGATCTTAGAATTCTTTCAAATTTTATTTCCTGTTGAAGGCCTTCCCTCATCTACCTAATAGGTAGGGACCTTCCTGCCACCTACTCCCAGTAGAATATAATCTTCTTAAAGGCAGAGTATATTTTATTTTTGTTTTTTAATTGCTTAACAGAGTGCCTTGAAGTTGAATATAACCAGTGCTTATGAGTACTCGTTGAATAAATGTGTACATAATATGTACCGTGCATGTAAGTGTATATATGAGGCATCACTGAAACTTGTCTCTTCCTTCCTCCTTATAATTAGCCAAATTCTCTTCCTTATAGCATAACAGCTTTAATCAGAATAAAGCTCTCAAAGAGTTAATGGATCATATAACCTCTGAGTACTCCAAGATTCTTTATGGTCAGTTTATGCCTGGGAAATCCTATTCTACCTATCTCTACTTTGATCTTCCCTAGTATTTGAAAATGCCTTTTAATGCCACCCTCCCCCCCCCAAAAAAACTTAAGACATGCCATAAACTAGTCAAAGCGAATTTCTGATCCTAGCTATAGAAGCAAATGGAATACTTAGGAAACTACTGAAAACACAAAACTCGAATGACAGGAACACGCTTTTTAGAACTGTTAGAGGAGAACAAATAACAGGAACAGTCCCTCTCTTGTGCGTTTGTCTCTCTTCCTTCTATCTTCCTATCATTTCTCTTGCTTTCTCCTACAACTAAAATGGACTCTCTATTTTTCCACATTCCACCCCCCTGCAATGACTCCTGTCTACCTGTAAAAGTGGTTCTACCTTCTTTTAAAACCAATTAAGGTATCATCTCTTCCATGAAGACTTTCCAGGTCTCCTCCCAAGGGATCCCTCCTCCAATATCACCTGGTTGTTCTTTTTTTTCCCCTTTAATTTAATCATATTATCCATTATTATTATAGTTGTTTCTCTCCTATTAAAATGTAAACTTCTTGAAAATGAGAGAGGCTATATCATATCAACTTTTTATCCACAATACCTAGCATACTGAGTTAAACATTGGTGATGCTTAACAAATGATTGTTGGCTTGAACTTAAAAGATTATCCAAGTCAAAGTTCTTCCTCCAGCAAAGTGAAAGACGAGATAAGACAGAAAGAATGGAGTCCACCACCTTTTTCAGTGCTTAATTACCTTGACAATCAAGAAATTCTTCCTTTTATCTAGCTACATCTTCTCTTGCTGAAATTTAAAGGCATTTCTCTTATTTGACCTCTGTGGAAGTGGAATATGACAAGTCTGTTTGCTCATGAAAACCCTCTCTGATATCTGAACACAGTTGACATGCTTTGAAATTTCCTAATAGAACCTATTTGGTATTTTCTTTATAATTATTATAATTAATTATAATTTATCTGGATCATATGTAATTTTTTCTGTGTTTTTTTTAACGTGGAGAACAAAATAATCATTAAACACAATATTCTTAGAAGGGTTTAATCAAAACAGGGTGAATAATTTGAGAATTACTTCATGGTCTCTATAGAATACACTTCTATTAATATTTACAAATAACATCTTTGTGTTGAAAAATAATGTTAGTACCTTTTTGCCCTATGCCATGCTCTTACTTCTTTTTTTAAGTTGAATAAATTTCAGCTACCTATGTCTCCCTGATTGTATCATATTCTACTATTATGGGTTGTAACTTGAAAAAAAGAGACAAAAATGGCTAATAGGGAGTTAATGACCAATATAAGAGAGCACCAAATTGTCATAATCAGTCAAGTCACTTGGCCCAAATGAACAGCATCATTTGGCATGGAAAAAATTGGCAGACATAAATGCTGAGCTGCTTTTAGTAATAACTGAAAGACTATGAGTGGGAAATGTGCTGAAGGACTAGAGAAGGACAAATATTGACATGATTTCCGAGGAAGGTAAGAGAACATATAAATTATGTTAGTGAGTTTGACATTGATTGTTGAGAAAATTCTAAAAGAGATGATTAAAGGGACAGTTGATGAAGATCTAGGAAAAGAGATAGTGTCTACACAGTCACTATGGTCACACGAATAATAGGCCATGACACATTAAGATTATTAATTTTCTTGACAGGACTGTTGAATTGGTGGATAAGTGGAATTCCATAAAGTTTATCTAGATTTGATAAACCTCTGATAAAGTATCTCATACTATTTTTATGGAGGAGATGAAAAGACATAGACCGCGGCCTCAAGGTCACATGTGGTTGTCTAGGTCCTCAAGTGCAGCCCTTTGACAGAACTCAAACATCACAGAACTCAAAGGGCTGCACTTGAGGACTTAGAGGGCCACATGTGGCCTTGAGGCAGCAAGTTACCCACCCCTGGACTGGATGATAGCACAAATCACATGGATTAGAAAATGGCAGAATGGTAAAAATCAAAGAGAAATCATTAATGATTCAATATCAACTATGCAAGATGTATCTAGTGGATTACTCTAGCTATCTGTTCTTGGTTCTGTACTGTTAAACATTTTAAGAATGACTTGAAAAGAAAAAGGATTAGATGCCATGCTTACTAAAATTCGCAAATGACACAAAGCTCAGAGAGGTATGTAACACACTGGATGACAGGATCCAATAAAAACTTGCTTGACTACATCATTGGGTTAAATTGGAAAAAGTAAAATTCGGTAGAGAGAAATATAAATTCTGGGACTTGGCTTCAAAAATTCAACTGCAAAAGTACTGGATGAAAGAGGGAAGGTTAGGAAGAATTTTGTCTGAAAATGTTCTGGAGATTGAAGTTGATGCAAGGTCAATGAGCCAGCAATATGATAATGGTAGCCAAAGAAGTTAATGCAATCTTGAATTGCATTAGGAGAGGCTTAGTTTCCAGGAACAGGTAAGTGATTGTAATTTTGTACTCTGCCCTTATCAGACCTCAGCTGGAGCACTGTATTCAGTTTTGGGCCACACAGTTTAAAAAGAACCTGTAAGCAGCAAAGAGGCAAATTCTGGCTTCAAAACAGGAAAGATGATCTAACAATGGGAGCTGTCCAAAAGTGCAATGGGCTGCTTCCCTTTGGAAGTCTTCAAATAGAGACTGTTGAGTATATCATAGTGCTTATACCTTTTGGGATATGGATTGGACTAGATGGTCACTGAGGTCCATTCCAGACAAGAAAATCTATATGTACCATTTCTCTAAAATAAGCCAAATGACAAAATATGTAGAGACAGTCTGACATAATGGTTAGAATCTTGGGCTTAGAATTTCAAAGACCTATTTTCAAATCCCACTTTTGCCACTTATTGTCCGGGCTGACGTAAGTCCATTAATCTCTATGTTCTTCTTAAGACACTTTAAGATTTATAGACTAAATCAGAGATGGATTGTAATTTGAAGCTGTGGAAAGGAGTTTCCATATTAGCAGCCTCCCCAAGCTGGTGGAATAATTGACTCTTTCCATATTCACATTAACCAAAAATAATCTGAATTCCATCAATTCAATATATAGCATATATATTGTATATGGTGGTATATATAGTATATAGTGTCTATAGTAGACAAATGACAAATATGTCTTGATTTATTGGCTAGGATAACAATACATGTAGCAATGTTATTTAAAAATACCATACATAAAATAAATGTGCATTTTACTTAACATATTTAATACGCACATACAGCAACTGACCTCATTTAGATAACTCAAATCACTGCTTATGACTAAAAAAAATCCCTGCAAAAGATCAAACTGGAAACATTAAAAAGTAAAATTATTTTGCCAAAAATTTGCTGTGAAATATCACTCTACATTATATTAATCATCATTTTTTGATATTGAAAAAGAAATATGGATTGAAGTTAGTATCAATTTTTAATAAAAAATGATGAGCTTAAGGCTTACAAAATTCTATTTCATCCATAGGATTTCTCTTTTAGATATTGCACTGGTAAGTTTTGCCCTTTATTCATAGGCTGATATTTTCCTAGTGTAATGACAAATATATGTAACTTTCAAGATGAATGTACTAAAGAGAATGAAAGACAAAGGAGTGGCTGATTACATAATGTAGCTGCATAACACAGATTTTAAACTTTTCATAGGAAAGACCAAACTTGGGCAATAAGAGGAGCTTGCAACATTAACAGAAGACAGTTAACAGTCTGATTTTCACATAAAATAGACTGCCTCAAAGTCCTCTTTCTCAACGAAGACATCTTGAACTGTCTTTTGTTTTATCAGGTCTTTGTCCTTTGTCTTCTTGGTATTTATTGTCTTGAGAGTCCGAGGCAATGAAGATCCTCAGAATCACTCCCTATCTACGTCACCCTATCATCAGGAACATACTCTCAGATCTCTAACCATATAAAGAACAATGGCTAGGGAGGTATATTGTAATTACATCACAAGAAAGAGAAGGGACAATGCTGAAGAAAGTCACTTTGAAAACAAGCAATTTCTTAGTCATTGATTTAGAAGTGAAAAGACATTCTCCCTCCTTTAGAGGAGCATGGAGTAGTTTACCTGACAGATTATATGGACAAAGGAAGAATTTATGATCAAACAAGAGAAAGAGAGCATGATGGGATATAAAATGGATAATTCTGATTATATTAAATTAAAAAGCTTTTACTTTTTATAGCACAGTAGTATTCCATTACAATCGTATACTACTGTTTGTTCTGTCATTCCCCGCCCCCCCCCACATAAAATCAATGCAGCCAAGATTAGAAGGAAAGCAGAAAATTGGGGATTTTTTTTTTACAGCAAATGTCTTTGATAAAGTCCTCATTTTCCAAATATATAGAGAACTAGGTCAAATTTACAAGAATACAAGTTATTCTCCAATTGATGAATGGTCAAGGAATGTGAACAGGCAATTCTCAAAAGAAGAAATCAAAGCTATCTGTAGTCATATGAAAAAAATACTCTAAATCACTATTAATTAAAGAAATACAAATTAAAACGACTCTGAGATATCACCTCACACCTATTAGATTGGCTAATATGACAGAAAAAAAGATAAGTTGGAGAGGATATGGGCAAATTGGGACAATGGATTGTTGGTGGAGTTGTAAACTGATACAATCATTCTGGATATCGATTTGAAACTATGTTCAAAGTACTTTAAAACCATGCATACTCTTTGACCCAGCAATACCACAACTAGATCTGTATTCCACAGAGATTAAAAAAAAAGACCTATTTGTACAAAGATATTTATAGTAGCATTTTTTTGTGGTAGTAAAGAATTGGAAATCAACAAGATGCCCATTTACTGGGGAATGACAGAACAAACAGCAGTATATGATTGTAATGGAATACTACTGTGCTATAAGAAATGACAAGGATGCTTTCAGAAAAATCTGGAAAGACTTACATGAACTGATGCAAAGTGAAGTGAACAGAACCAGGAGAGCATTGTACATGCTAACAGCAATACTATATTCAACTGTGAATGACTTAGCTATTCTCAGCAACAGAATGATCCAAGACAATTCCAAAGGACTCATGACATAAAATGTTATCCCCTTTCAGATAAAGAATTGATGGAATCTGAATGCACACCAGCATGCTATTTGGGGGGGGGGGGGAATGCTGTGTTTTCTTTCACAAAAAGACTAATATGGAAATATATTTTGTAAGACTGCACATGTATAACCTATATCAAACTGCCTGCTGTCTGAGGGAAGGGGGAGGGAGAGAATTTGAACCCAAAATTAAAAAAAAAATGTTAAAATTGTTTTTACATGTAATTGGGAAAAAATAAAATATTTTTTTAAAAAAGTTTAGTATCTAACCTACAGTCTTCCTGCTACTCCAACACTTGCCCTTCTACTAAAGAACCTCAACAGACACACTGATGCTCCCTTGAAATCTCTAGTCACCCAATTCTCAATGTTGTTAACTCCCATGAATTACTACTTTGTCCTACCTAGGCTACTCACAGGGATGATCATTATCAAAATTTGGAAATTACTTTATTCACCTATAACCTATCCTGTCCTGGGCCATCACCAGTCATCTTGACTCTTGTCTTGTCACTAGACTCTGATGACTCTCGAGGAGAGTGAAGCCGATGACTTTGAGTGGCTCTGCCTCACTTAAATCCAATTCATACACAAGTTAAGACATAACCCTTGTGTTGTCATTGGAGTTCTTCAACAATGAAGGACAAATAAAAACAACACCTATACTGTCATTCCATCTCTCCTCCTTTATTCTCACTGAGACCTGCAGGCCCTGCATCACATAATTATCTCTCAAGCCCCAGCTCTGGCTTCTCTGTTTTAACCAAGCGTGAACTAGTTCGATGTTGCATCGTCTTGTCCCCTAGCCCTATGTTACTCAGGGCTTGACAAAACGCAGCAATGAATTGTGCTCATGATCCACCTCTTCCTCTCCCATTCAGTGGGCTGCTAATCAAAGTTGGGGCAAGTCTTGTAACTATGCCGAATGAATGAAATTTGCTTAGCTTATCTCAAATGGGGTTTTGTTTTTCTGAGGTAATCCTTTTTGCTTCTCTATAACTGCTTCTCCATCTTACCCTCTTTAGTAGAGATTCCAAACTTGTTCTCCATCAGATTGTGAATTCCTTGCAACAAGAAGTAGGTTTTACCTTTTTTTCATATTACGAGGAATTCACAATCTAATGGAGAAGCACAGCATAGGTGCTTAATGAATGCTTCTTGACTTGATTTCTCAATCTTCCCACACTACCTCCTCCTTACCTTCCACTTCCATTCTTTCTGCAGAACGCAATGCTTTTTATAATTTATTGAAAAAATAGAGGCGATTTTCTGTGAGCACCCTTTTACACCCTGCTCTAATCGCAATACCCCTGATACCATCTCTCATTATCTCTACTTTCATTCTGGTCTTCCATGAAGACTTAGATCAATTAATGCCATCCTCTGCCTTCTCTCATAACCATAACCACTTCCTGTTCTCTCAACAATTTTCAATCTCTTTATATCTTACTGGCTTATTCCCTGGTCTCCCCAACGGGAAAAAAATCCCCTTTTGATTTTGCAATCCTCAAGCCATTGTCCTATTTCTCTCCTCTTTCAGAACTAGGGTGTCCCAAGTCTCTGTCCTGAGCCTTCTTCTCTTTTCTTTCCATGCTTTCTCTTAGGATCATCATTAGCTCCCAAGGATTCAATTATCTAGCTCTAGACTCACATGGCTAACCACCTAGAAGACATTTCTAACTATATATCACCTTGACACCTCAAACTCAACATGTGTGAAAGAGAACTCATCATCTTCCCCTCCCTCTCCAAAGCTACCTGCTTTCCTCACTTTCATATTTCTGTTGCGGGCAGCACCACCTTTCCATTCACCCACATATATTTTCTCAGCCATCTTCCACTCCTCACTCAACACCATTTATTAAGCAATTACTATGTACCAGGCATGTGCTGAGAAACCCAGAAAGAAAAAAATCAAAGCATTCTTTCCACTAAGGAATAATTTTATCAGAGAAAACAACAAACACACACACACACACGCACACGCGCGCGCTCACAATGTAATTGTGTGGGAGAAACACTAGCAGCTGGGAGAATCACAAAAGGCTCTGCAGAAATAATGCTTGAGATGAGTTTTGAAGAAACTAGGGATTGTAAAAGATGAAGATAAGAAGGAAGTAAAACCCCAGGCATGAGGGCCAATGAGTATAAAGAAGAGGAACAATATGAAGGCTTGTTTGCCTGTACTATTGGGTTCATTAAGGGGAATAATGTATAATAAGACTGGAAGGTTAGTTACATGAAAGTTACAAAGGGCTTTAATGCCAGAGGAGTTCATATTTCATAAGACATAAGAGATGGTAAGAAATCACCTACTTGCTATTAGTGAATTCAAGTCACCTGGCCCAGAAGAACTATATCCTTGGATATGAAAAGAACTATCAGAAATGAATGCTAAGCCACTATCAGAAATATCTGGAAGACCATGGAAAATAGGAAATGTGCCCCAAGATTGGAAAAAGGTAAAGATTGTCTCAATTTTCAAATAAGATAAGACAAAAATGCCCACAAACTATAGGCCAATGAGGTTGACTTGGATTCCTGAGAAAATTCTGGAAAAAATTTTAATTTTGTTCATTGGTTGAGAAATGTCTCATCTCTCTTAGACTAGAAGTGCAGGCATCATTCATATGGGCCTGATTCTGCTCCTGATTAAGGGGCTGGATCACTCTTCCTTAGGCAGCCTGGTAGCCCTCTACTCACAAGGGGTTGCCATATTGGTGTCCTTTCCACCTATTGCAATGAAATGGAGAATCACCCAACTCATGCAACCCACCAGCCTCATAGCTCCCCCAAATAACAAGCATTATTACAGCAGTGAGCCACCACACCAACTGTCTACAACAGAATTTTAAATACTGATCTATAATCAAACTTCATTTCCTTTTAGGACAGGGATGAAGGGAATGCTGTATTTTTTTAACCTAGATTTTAGCAAAACTTCCATAATAAAACACATTATACTATTATAATGGAGAAAATTTGAGATTTGAACTAGACTATGATTCAGAACTGATTTGGAGATCCAAACTAAAAAACAGTTGTTAAGAATTCAATGTCAATAACACAGGAGGTCTATAATGGAGAGGTATGATTAGATGGAAGTTTTTCTGAAAATGGTATGAAAGCCAAAAAAGTTACTGTAATTTTGGTTTGCACCGGAGACACAGTTTCTAGGCATAAGGAAGTGACTGTCTCTCTGTCAGACCTCAACTGGAATACAGTTTAAGAAATCTACCGATAAGCTGCACAGTAGCTAGAAAAAAGCCATCAGGATGGTGAAGGACTTCAAGGCCATGTCATCTTAGGATTGATTAAATGAAGTAAGAGTGTTTAGCTTGGAGAAAAGGGATGGGGGGAGGGGGAGAGAACAGTGTAGCTGTCTTCAGGAATTAAATCGGCTGACCTCTGGCAGGGATTTATCTCATTCTGTATGGTCCCAGAGGGCTGAATGAGTGGAATTTGGAAAAAATGATGATTTAGGTTTGGTAACAGTTAAAAAAAAAAACTTCCTAAGAATCAGAGTGGAAGAGGCTGCCTGGATGGGCAATGGTTTCAGCCAATAGCTTCGAACACCAATGAGGTATGTTATGGGGGTGGGGCGTTGGGGTGGTTTCCTTTCCAGTAGGATACATTCTAAACCTCATGTTCTGTGATCTCTGATGTAACAGAGTCACTGAAAGCTATTAAGTGGGTGATAATTGTACTTTAGGAAAATCCCTTTGGCAGCAGTGTGGAGGATTGGCAGGGAGATAGGAGAGCCCCGAGGCAAGGAGACCAATCAAGAGGCTTTTGCAATCATCTCAGGGGGAGGAGATGTAGCCCTGGACTCCAGTGTTAACTTTGTGAGTAGGAGGGAGGGGAGACATGCTGTGGAGACTTAGCAACTGGACATGTGGGGTAGGGAAGAATGAAGAGTCAAGGACAATAAAACATCAGCAAAATAACATTATAAAAATCATACACTATGACCAGGACAGATTTATACCAGGAATGCACGTGTGGTTCAACATAAGGAAGACTAAATATAATTATGTTAATTACATAAATAGTAAAAAATGTGATCATACTAACAGATGCTAAAAACACATCTTATAAAACCCAACACACATTTCTATTCTTGCTGGGCCTTAGCTCTAGGAAACAGAGTATCTACAAAATGTCTTGACAATTCTATAGCTGTCTTCAAATATTTGAAGGACTGTCACATAAAATTAATTTGTTGTCTTTGGCCCCAGAGAGCAGAACTAGGAAAGGGGTAGGGGGAGGGAGAAAGTACCAGAAAGGAAAATTTTGCCACAATATAAGGAAAAATCTTCCTAATAATTAGAGCTAAGTAAAATAAAACATAATGGACTGGCAGAGGGGAACTGGATAGTTAAGAGTCATGAGTTCCTTATTGGTGGAGTTCTTTTGTCAAGAATGTTATGTTGTTCATGAGATTCAGACTCAGGCATCTGTTGGGCTTAGAGACTTTTAAGTTGTCTTTGAATTCTGAGATTCAGTATGCTACTAGAAATGTATTCTCTTCTTAAACCTCACCTCCTTCAAACTCTGCCTAGGTGATGAAAAGTGAAGTAGCCTAAAGTTAGCAGAGAGTGAAATAAGAGAGAAAATCCCAACTGGCACATTTAGCCCTGGACAATCCAGAGCTGACTGGACAGGAAACTACAGAGAAATTTAAAGCCTGCTCCCCCATGCCTAAAGCCCATCCCTCTGCTGAATGCCAACCATTCAGGTCCACGTGACTGAGAAACTGGTCTTTCAGAGCACTAATCCTTTTAAAGATCACGAGTTATCTGAAGTAAATACTTTACATGTCCTAACATATCGCCGTAGTTTTATTTTCAAAATTTAGAGACAGTTTGAAGGACGGGAATGAGCACTGGTTGGAAGTCAGCCTTTAAAGTAAGTCACAGTTTCGCTTGCCTTTCTTTGTCAGTAAAATGAGAAGATTGGAATGAATGATTTCTAGAGGTCTGTTCTGGCTTGAAAGTCCCACACACCCATGGCAGCTCCTAAGAACCAAGGATGCCAATTGTGGAAACTGTCTAGTACATTATTTAATAATTCATGATGCTTTAACAGAGGTATTTAAAATATAAACAAAGACATATGTACCACCTAAATATTCATTCCTCTGCTTGATTTTAACACACATAAAAAAGCATCTATGAAAATTTCTTTTGATGAGAATCAAGTGAACTAATTTTATATAATCTTTCCCTGTTTTGAACCCTGGCTAAATTCTTTACTTTAGCAACCTAAGCCTTTATTTGCACAAAGTACACAAATGAACACCACTTACTATGGAAAAGGGCAAGATAGAACAAAACTGATACATTACTCAACTGTGTACCTAAAAAATGTGATTCATATCAAATCTCAACTTCGAACACACTACAAAGTATATGTGATTTGAATAAATGTGAAAATTCCCCTATAACAGTGGTAGAATGATTAAGGTGGTAGTATTTCCATTACAAAGCCAACTTTTTAAAGAATACTTAATTTGGACCTAAAAATACATTCTAGAAAGATAGACTTGTTTTTTTTAATAGAAGTAGTTTTGTGCAAATTATTTTCTAGGACCATAAACTTGTCAGTTAAAACATAAAAAAAGAAAAAAAGACCAAAAGACCACTGAAGCATTTTTTTTTAAAAAAAATACAAAGAGGAGAAGGAAGGTAAGAAAGAAATCAACCTGGAAAGCAGGTCAGCTTTTAAATTACATGATGGATTTATTAACTGTTTCTAAAGAAAGAAAAGCTATATGTAATAGAGATTGAGTTTCATGTACAAACCTCTTTCTGTTCTATTCTGTATGTGGAAATGCTCATTTATATTGCATTTATTAAGTTCAAAATTATTTATAAATCAAAATGAAAGGTGAATTCTTACCCCACCCTCTTTGTTGGCATGGAATTTGGGGACATCATCAGTGGGGAACTCCCTTCAATGTGCGGATCGTCAGCTTGTCTGTAATTTAATTTTAATAACAGCCTGGAACATTGAGAGGATAGGTCAAACTGCTAGTATATTTCAGAGGCAGGACTTAAGCCCAGGTTTCCCTGATCCCAAGGCCAATCCTCTATCAGTTATGCCATGCTATTCTATTACTTCTAACATAAGAGGCTGCCTTGTTTTCCCTTATGTCACTTGTACTATTAAACACACATACCTCAAATCTCCAAGTTATGCATTTGGAATGGATAAAACTCATCAAAGATGATGACATAGATTACTTCTCCTATGTGATCTACGGTAGTGGACCACTTTCTGAACCTATTAGGACGGTGGCTTCTAAAGAAGTGTGTGAGGCAGAAAGGGCTTGAGAAGGAGAAGTAGGAGCTGAAAAGGGAGAATAAAAACATGAAGGTGTTTTGGAAGACTATTGGTTTGTAAAGAAAGCCCAAGATTGAATGTCAACAGGAGAAATGTGGGAGAATTTGAGAAAAAGTTGAAGAACTACTCAAATAGAAAGAGGAAAGAGGCTTGATATGAAGGAGGAAAAGGACTGAGAAGAGCCTGGGGAGAAGGAAGACTGAAGGAGGAGAATGAATTTGGTAGGGCAAGGTGAATAAGAAAAGTGCAGAAACAAAAATTGGCAAGATAAGTTTCTTACTGAGAAAGGAAATGGAAGGAGTCCATGACTGCCAAGCTTTAAGAAGTGACAAAAGCATGGGAAGGAGTAAGGAGATGATAAAAGGGTGTAATCATGCTGTTTGTTGTCCTCAGTCCCTATCCCACTCTAACTTACTTTTCTGTCCAACCTTGCGGAAATCCTGTTCTATTGTTAACACACTGCCCTTAATAGGAAAGCTGTGCCCTCCTTCCATGAATTACTTTGTGTATATTTTGTATTTAATTTTAATAGCATTTTTTTTACTTCAAAATGTAAGATCTCAGAAGTCAGGGATAGTTTTGTTTTAGTTCCTTTAGTTCCTATGAGACCCTTAAAAAAATATTTGTTCAATTGAGTCAAATTTGCAAGAACTCGGGCAAATACACTGTTGTCAACCTTTGTTAGGTTCGCTTCTAAATAGAAGCTGGTCACTCTTACATTTTAAGTTGTGGTCCATAAATCCAAATCCCCAATGGTCAAGGTTGATAGAAGTTGGTGGAGTCCTGGGGCCTAAACTCTAAACCTCAACCTGGGTCAATTCTTCTTCATGGTTCATTCCAATACTGAGCAGATTTTCTCCCACAGAATGGTAGGGGAAGTATAAAATTTCAGGTTCTAGATTGTTGGTCTGTGTAAAGGGAGAATGGTGGCAGACAGATGGAGTCACTAGTCAAGACAGGGAGGAGTGGTGCTTTGATAGTTATGGAGTAAAGCAGAAAAAGAAGTTTTAAGTATTCACCCTCCAAACCTAGCTAGGTCAACTTTACTTCACTCAAGTATTATGTAAATTATCTACTTCCTATACTGTGCTGGTGGGAGCTCATGAAATTTAAAATGAAAAGGATGGGAGAGGGAGATAACTGTCTAGGTATGGCCATCAAGCCTAGATATCATAGAAAGTCATTATTAAGTATGAAGAAGGACAGTAGTTGAGGTACTCTGAAGTTCACAAAAGTCAAGAAAAGAGCAAACTATAAAACTACGACTTCGAATATTTATACAAATACGCACAGAGAAAAAGCAAACTGAATCAGACATTCAAGGAGACTTTTGACATAACAGTCATTGCTGTAACTTGCCAGGAAGGCCCATGACTAGAGTATGGCTTTGGATCAGCATACCTTTAAAAAAAACTGGATGGGTAAAAGAGTGTTGAGGCACCAGCCAATTTCCTAATCCTGGCATATTAAGAATGTATACTAGTAAGAGGAAATCCATGAATCATTGTATGGAAAGCATTTGGGTAAAGACCAATGGAGAGATAAACGCAAGTGATTTTTATCATTGGAATGTACCACAGACCATCTGGACAGAAAAAGGAAATACAGCTGTCTCTTGAAACTGGACATGCACTTTATTAGCACATAATTTTATAACTTCTTTTTTTCAGAAAATAATAGCAATTACTAACCACTAAAGTGTGCATATAAATTTTAGGGATATCCATAGTTTTGGGGAGAAAATCTATAGATCAAGAGTCTGAAAACAGATTACAAGCCTGGTAGAGAGGGATGATACATTAATGAAGGGGGACTTGAATTATCCAGATATGTGGCAGATAATTCTATATTTTCTCTCTTCCACTTTTTGGCTAAATTTCTCAAGAATGCCATCTACAATTAGTGTCTCCACTTCTCTCACTCTCCTAAACCTTCTGTAACCTAGTTTCCAACTTCATCATTCAACTGATACTTCTCTTTCCAAAATTACCAATGATCTCTTAGCCAAATCTAATGATCTTTTCTCAGTCCTAAAATCTTTGACCTCTCTGTAACATTTGACACTGTTGAACATACTGCCTTCATTTGTTTACCTGTTGTTAAAATGGAGGATTCTGTGGGGGTGCAGGCAATTTCTGGAGAGAGACCGTGATGGAGAAAGAAAATCAAGAAAACTCTGAATTATAAAGGGCAAGATATAAATTTGGTTTACGGTTTCAAAACATAAAAAATTGTATGATGCTCTCTCTTGATGCGGATAGCCAAAAATTAGTAAGTATTCATCTGAACCCCTCCAGCTATAATAATTTCTCATGCTACTGAAAAATCTGAGTGGGGAGAGGGTAGAAGTCAACAAACCAACGAACCAATCAACCAAATCTCTAATCATCGGCAAAATTTTGTATTTACTAAAGATGCAATAAAACTATAGAAAATCTGATATGGTGAATAGTGACTTGCCTACTTACTCTTAAAAGCTTAGGAAAGGTAGATCATC
Organism: Phalanger gymnotis; assembly: GCA_028646595.1. NCBI lineage: Eukaryota > Metazoa > Chordata > Mammalia > Diprotodontia > Phalangeridae > Phalanger > Phalanger gymnotis. The sequence continues at coordinate 300,564,619 of CM053623.1, forward strand.
ATTCAATATAAAATCAGTCCAAATTACAAAAAAAAAACACCCTGGACTTGAAAAATCTGATCCTTGCTTAGCTGCTAGCCCTGCCTGACTGCCTTGCCCTCTCTTGAATACAGAAGAACTACATACATGAAGCTTCTTTCTTTTCTCCTTTCCCTGCCTGCATGATGCCTGAAAACAGACTGCAATGAAAAGGAATGGCTCAAACTCAAATCCTCTGAAAGGCAAAGGAACACTTTGAAATGTATTCCCCATCACCATTCTCCAATCCATTGAATAAGAATGACAAAAATCACTCATCTATAGCATGTTAAAAGTTTACAAAGCACTTTCCTCTTAACTTTGTCAGTCAGGTAGAACAAGATTTATAATTCTCATTTTATGAATAAGGAAATTCAACTGAAGTGAAAGTAAGTGACCAGGCAATGGACACCGAGAGGTGTCAAAATCCTGATTTTCAAACCCAGGTTCCTTCTAACAGGTGTCCAGTGCTCTCTGTGCACTAGACATTGCCTATCCCAAGAAAGAGATGAGCAACTAATGGCTGAGTGATTGGACTCAATTCAGCCACTTTGGTCCAAGACACTCTGCCAGGGGGCACCTAGGTGGCACAGTGAGTACAGCACCAGCTCTGGAGTCAGGACGACCTGAGTTCAAATCCGGACTCAGACACTTGACACTTACTAGCTATGTGGCCTTGGGGAAGTCACTTAACCCCAATTGCTTCGCTTCCCCCCTCTAAAAAAAAAAGAGAAAAGAAACGAAATACCCTGCCATCAGAGTGAATCTATGTACATCTCATACATCCAAAGCAGCTTCTGCTGAAATAAGAATCCCTGCTTGCACACACAGGTTTCTCAGAAAGCATCACATTAAGAGTAAAGCAACACTTCTGACTCTAGTAAGTTAGTCAATATCTCCTAAACTCTCATAGTGTACAGAGAACTACACGAGGTGATCAGAAGGGGACAGAAAGGTAATAAAAGATATAGCCTCTGACCTCGATATGATTTCACAATGAAAACAGCATAGAAATGAACAAATATGAAAAAGAGAAAACACAAGAACAACTCTTTGGACAAATGTAAAAGAACATAATGTAAATCCTACAATAAATATTGAGGGAATGCTGAGTGACTAGACCTGGAGGCTCATATAGAAAGGGTGCCTGGAAATAATGAGGTTTGACTGAACAGAGAACATGAATTGGCAAAGAAGGGGGAAAGGGATCTTGAGAGGCAAATGACATCTGGAAAGGCTTCAAAGTGGGCACAAGCTTCCAAGGTAAATGTGTTATTTGTCAAACGGTTTAGACTTTCTTCACTATGACAGTCGAGGATTATTATTCCACTCTCACTCTCCTTCCAACACACACACAACTACTAACCTTCTATGTTCATGGCCTCCCTCAACACTTGGAGCTTCTTCTGTCTTCCTCGTATCCTGTCCAAGGCACTCGATATCGCTGGTGAGGTGGGTAACTCTGGCATATGGTGAACTGGGACCAGTCTCTGAGGACCAAACACATCCAAGGCGAGACTTCCATCTGAGTATCTCGCCTCTTTCTTTCTAGGAGCAGTAGAAACTTGTGTTTTTATCGTCTCAGGGAAACAGTGACGAAGTCTTCCAATTTCTCCAGAGAGCAGGTCTTCGTTGGCTGGGTTGTCAGAGGAGCAGAGCAAATCCAGGGATGAAGCCCAAACCTTCTGCTTATGAAGTACATTGGGGCCAAGGTTACCTTTTCTTTCTGTGCCATTAGTTTTATAGTGATAAAAGGCACAGGGACCTTCTGAATCGTCATATGCAGAGTTGTAATCTGAGGAAAGACTCTTAAAATAATCTTCCTCATTGGGTGTGTCTCTGATGGAGAGAAATCCCATAGACTTACTAAGCCCTTTATTAAGAAAACTCTGCTGAGGCAACGCAGCCTTGGGTACAGCTAGTACATCAGAAGTGGAGCTTCTTCCTGCAATAATAAGAATCTATCATGTATGCACACATTTTTTTCCAGACTCTACACTGGCATTAAAATTGCAAGTGACTATGTATTTTTCTTAATATTCTCAAGAGGTGGAATCCAAATAAATTACCAAAGAAATGTTACCCTAGAGCACTTGAAAATGAAAAAAATATGCATTACCTCATCTATTGTGATGACAGGAATATTTCTGCTACTATCCAATCTATTATAATGTCTATTTCCCAGAAATTTACTGAACATTAGATTATGTAAGTCTTGCCTTCTGCTACCTTCTAGATACAAATCAAATGTTTATTACCTCGTAAGCAGCCCTAGTTTACTCTAGGAAGTCAACTAAATATTGTTTTAAAAATCCCTGCTCTTTATAAATGTACGAAATTTTGATTCATTGATGCACAAAATTCTACTTTCTATGATTTGCTGATACTTACTTTGTGATGAGTAAAATACATGTTACAGTGAATAGTCAAGGGCTCTATAAACTGCAATATACTGGGAATGCAATTTTTAAGCCTTGTCTAAAGTACACAAACATGCGGTCCTGGCTCTTATTATTGAAAATGACAACTTTTTTTTCTCCATAGAAATAACGTTCTAAAGAGTAGTTTAATTTCCAGGCTAGTGCAAAAAGCCTATGAAGTAGATCAAAGTAGTATATGTGAGATGAAATATACTAAAAATATTTCTGCAACACTAAAAATTAAACCAAGTAGGGAAAAGAATGAGATTAACATAATGTTAAAAATATATGTATAATGATCTTGTTGAAAGGAAAAATACATCCAATTAGAAGAGGAAGAAGAGTGTATCAACAATGCTGCTTGCTGCAACTGTGGCTGTGTAAGACCAACAATACCAGCACATAGAAGGGCTTCCAGCACAGGTTCTTTGATCTGCTTTTCTAAGGAAAGCAACTTTAAGGGGTTAACAATCTCACTTTAATTAGACTTACATATACCATTCACTTAGTTCAGGGGGAAAAGCCAGAACCCTGAACTTCAGAGAGAATACATAAATTACAAGCATACATTATATAAACAGAGCAAATAAACACGAATCAGCAGACAGGCTTCTGTCTGTCTGTCCAAGCAATACACAAACAGTTACTAGAAAGAGAAGCACCAACATCTGGATTTTCAAAGCTTGGGCTGGGGTGGGGGGGGAGCTTCCTAGGGCTACCCAGAGTCTTGTCTGGCCAAATCACCAAAACTCTTCCAATGAGTGTGCCCCCAAAACAAAATGCCAACCTCAGGTCTTACAGAGGAGTCTCAGGGCCCTAGGACACTTGACTACCACAATGCTGAGAAGCACTCAAACAAAAAAACAGCAAAAAGTCCTATTTTTTTTTGCCATTACATTTGAAAGGCAAAACTCATCAAAGGTATTTGGTGGTCTTCCTATTCCAAAAGAGAAGACAACAAAAAAGTCCCACCCTAATTACCATAACAAAGAGGTAGATAGAAACATCTATAGATATCTATGGTGTTCCTGGGCATTTTAAAAGTACTTTAGAGCTTCACAAAACCTATTCTTCCTTGGGTCAAATTTCACTTCTAAACATATTAGATTTTTTTTTTAAAATGCTGGCATGGGCGGGGGGATCCAAGATGGTGGCTGGAAAGCAGGGACTCCCCTAAAGCTCTCCCCCAGGACCCTCCAAACACCTACAAAAAATGGCTCTGAGCAAATTACAGAACTGCAGAACCCACGGAATAGCAGAGGGAAGCAGGGCTCCAGCCCAAGATAGCCTGGATGGTCGCAGGGTAAGGTCTATTGCACAGAGCTTGGAGCGGAGTGGAACAGAGCCCAGCGTGGTCTGCACCCAGGTCAAACAGACGCGGAGCTGGCCAGAACAGGCCCTAATGCCCTGAATCAGTAAGCTGTGGCAGTTACCAGACTTCTCAACCTACAAACACCAAAGACAACAGAGAAGGTTAGTGGGAAAAAACTGCAGGGACAGTGAAAGAGTTTGCGGTTTGGCCACCACCCAGGGGGCAGCGGAGGTGGTGCAGCTACAGAACTACAGTTGCAGTTGCTTCTGGCCTCAGGCCAACCTGGCAGGAGTAAATAAGTGGCAGATCAGAGCAGGAATGCATAGCCTGCTCTGAGATCTGAGTCCAGTCCGGGTTGGTGGTTCTTGGGGGAGGAGTAGCTCTGGTATGGCAGACCTTGCTGTGTAGATATAGCTCTAAAAACAACAGCACATCCCCTCAACTTGGGACAAAGTACTCTTTACTCTACAAGCAGTCATACCCCAAAAAAAGCTCAAGGGTCAAGTAGTTGGCTGGGAACATGGCCAGGTACCAAAAACGGTCTCAGATTCAGACTCAGACTTTGGAATCTTTCTTTGGTGACAAAGAAGACCAAAACATACAGCCAGAAGAAGTCAACAAAGTCAAAGAGCCTACATCAAAAGCCTCAAAGAAAAACATGAACTGGTCT
>CM053623.1:300569538-300596945 GCA_028646595.1 Phalanger gymnotis
AATGGGGCGATGGAGGGGAGGGCAGACTGGGGAACAGGGCAACCAGAGTGTATGCCATCTTGGAGTGGGGGGGGTGGAAATGGGGAGAAAATTTGTAATTTAAACTCCTGTGAAAATCAATGCTGAAAACTAAACATATTAAAAAAAAATTAAAAAAAACACAACGTAAGTTTTTATTAATATTTTGTTTCTTACATCACCATAGTTATCCCAAGTATCCCTTTCCTTCCTCCTACCAGAGAATCATCCAATATAACAAAAGTATTTTTTAGAGAAGAAAAAAAAATCAGCACAACTGATTAATACAATGGTTAAGTCCAAAAAAAAAAAAAAAAAGCTGTGCAAACCTACAGACCTTCTACCTGCATAAAGGTGTAAATAGAGGGTGTCTTCTCATATCTCTTCATCCCAGGCCTGCTGGTCCTTTATAACTTCGTTACATTTACTTTTGATTTTTTTGTGTGTCACTGTTCTTTCCCTTTACATCGCTATATAATTACTATGCATACTGTTTTCTTGGCTTACTTTACTCTGCAATCATACAGATCTCCTCACGCATCTCTGGCTTCATCATGCATGTCATTTCCTACAGCACAGTAATATTCCACTATGTTCATTTGCCAAAATTTGTTTAACCACTCTCCAGCTGATGGGCATCTACTTTGTTTCTAATTCTTAGGTATCACAAAAAGTTCTGCTATGATTGAAGTATATGGGGACTTTCCTTTGAATGATGGCTTTCTTGGAGTAGAGACCCACTAATGGAATCTCCATTTCAAAAGGAATGGATATTTTAGTCACTTTATTTAAATAATTCCAAATTGTTTTCCAAAATGATTATACCATTTCACAGTTCCACTAACAATGTATTAGTGTGTCAATCATTCCACAAACCATCAAACACTGACCACTTGAGATTTTGGGGGTCATTTTTGCCACTCTATGTCTATACCCTGTAAAGTTTTTAGTATAAAGGAGTGTTGTATTAGTTAAAGACCTTTTCTATATCTATTGAGATGATCATGTGATTTTGGATGTTTGGGGTTTTTTAATTATTATACTGTTTTCTCAAAGTTGAATCATCCTTACACCCCTGATATAAATTTGGACTTCATGAATAATTTCTTGTGTTAACTACTGTAGTCTGATATTGGGTTGTCATCTATGGCTCATTACAGCATAATAGTTTACTTGTTTTTTCTTTTATATTTTTGAATGGTTGATTTGCTTTGTCAGATACCATGATTACAACCCTGCTTTTTTAGATTCACTTGGTACATAGCAAATTTTTTCCATCCTCTCATTTTTATTTTGCTTTTTAAATGCATTTGTGGTAAGCAACACATTGCAGGGTTTGTTTTCTTATTCAATTTGTCATTACTTTTTGTTTTATTGTATTACTCAGTTTGTTCACATTTAAAGTTACAAGTATTAGGTTTATATTTTCCTCTATCTCTCTTCTGCTGTAAACACAACATTATATTCCTTCAGTTACTTTACCTTATTCCTTTTAAGGTGGTCCTGTTTCCACTGGTTCTCTTACCCTTATCCCTGATAACTTTCATTTTTTACCCCTTTCCCTTCACAATTTTTCTTATTGGATCTTTTTTCTCCTGCTTTTATCTGGTTATATAATTCTTCCTCTCTTTTTTTCCTTCTCAGTCATGTAATTTCCTCCTTCCTCTCCTCCCTTTCAACTAGTCCTGTTTATTAGTTTTAAAATTTCACTTTTTTGCACCCCTTTCCAAAAAGGATTTTTCTCCCTCTCTTCACTATTACTCTCTTAACCATACTCTTTTTCTGTCTACTATAGACTCCCAGGAATTAGTCTTAATAGTCAGAAAGAAGAGATTCCTGAATGGTATCTTTCTACAAAAAGAGTTAAGAGAATCTATGACCTGAGGGAAAAGAGGATCTGAAACTTGCCACACCCTGCCATTACAATGAGTAATTCAAACAAACTTTTTCCAAGGACTAGCTAAGGCTAACAAGGTTGATTATAGCTATTTGGTGATGACTTTTTCCGCCAAGATAATCCATCAAACAAAGAAAAAGAAATATAAGTTTTTTGTATAATGCAACCTTCTTCACCTTATGAAATGAAAGTTTCAAAGTACTGGCAGAAGACACTAAGAATGAGAACTTAGATTATCTATCAACATTAACTTAGTTGTTAGCACCAAGCTGTTAGCACTGTAATAAATGACAAAAGAATGGAAATAATATTGAAGAAATTAAATTACAGCAATCTTGGTATTGTTGCTATAAATGAAACCAAGAGAAAAAAAGAATGTAGCAGCTTAATATGGTTCACAGTTTCTTACTGGAGACGCTTATAAAGGAAGTGGTTTCATCATGCTTAGGGACAACAAAGAACAAAATCTTATGGGATATTTGGTCACCCTGAATTGCATCATTAATGATAAGTATTTATTAAAGAGCTTCCATGAAAACAATGGCAGTTTTTACATCACTATCTACATTATATCAAAAAAATATCAGTTAAAAACTGGTGTCTACTGTCCCATCTCTACAAAATTTTTCTGGGTATAATCTACACAAACATTGAGAGGATACTTGATAAGCTTTTGAGAAAGGATTAAATAGGTTTTAAAAATGACATTCAACAAGATTATGTCTTTACAGTCACACAACTAATTGAAAAGTATAGTAAACACAAAATCCTACAATGCTTATTGCTTGTTAACTATGAAAAAAAAAATTGACTTGAAAGCACAATACACAGCCTTGAAGGCTCTCTGCATCAGGGTGTGATTCATAATCATTCAAATGAGCTCAACAACCTAAAGGTCCACAGATGTAAAACCAAGTGTATGATGAATAACTAACATCCTATTGTGAAAGAAAGTTGGAAGAGTAAACCATAGACCTGGTCCCTCGGTATATATTTTTTTCAACTGTACATGGAAAATAAGTGGGACCCAGAACTGAAAAGAAGACAAAAACCTTTGGGAAAATGCAGTGTTCTTAATGATGTCATTCTTCTCCCTCAAACAAAGATACATCTTTTTTTTTTTTAATATTAATTCTCTTTTTGGGTTGAGTCATGGAATATTACAGCATCTGAAGAATTAAAAGTTTGAGGTCATCCATAGAGCAACAGAAATGCCCAGGTGGGTGTGAGGAGTTTGCACTACGTTTGGCAGAACAGATATAGCATAAAAGGAATTCATTACATGTATAACCATAGAAAGAGGAAAGATGGTCAGAGTGAAAGGAAAAGATAAGCAATAAATAGTATCCATATGATGTTAGAGGAGCCAAAGAGGAAGGCACCTTGAAAGGTGGGTTGATTTCATCTCAATGATTTAAGGAGAAAAAGAGGAGTACAGAAGAGCAGGCATGGAGAGGAGGCTGATTTGTACTATCGTGAGAAATTTCACACTCGGGTAAGATCAGAGATGTATGGAATATTGAGTTTGATGAAAACAAAATGTGACATTTCCAATCTTTTCTAGGTGCAGGGCTTTGCAAATATAGAGAAATAATAATTAGATGTAGAAACCTATAAAATAGGGCTAAAATCACTAAATATACTCAATATGTGATTTATATCCTATTAGCATATGCAAACAGGCATTTATTAAATGTTCTATCGTGTTTTGGACACTGTGCTAGGTATTGGGGATACAAAAAAGAAAATGCAGCAGGTCCTGCCTTCAGAGAGTTTACATTCTATCAGAGCAGAGAACACGTACGTGGATAGGAACAAATTCAAAACAAATTCAAGATGGTTTTGGGAGAGAGGGCCTTGGAGTTTGGGGGAAGATGAAAAATTTCATTTAAAAGGTGGTCCTTGAGCTGTGTCATGAAGGAAGTATAAGGGTGGAGATGGATCAGGGGGTGCATGAGGTAGAGGTGCAGAGGGAGTACCTTGTGGGCATGGGGGATGGGGCATAGCAAGAGGGCCAACTTGACTGAATCATAGAGTACAGGAAGAGAAGTAATGAATAATGAGTCCTGAAAAGCTAGACTGGGGTCAGGCTGCCACAAGCTTTAAAATCGGAACCCAGTAGTTTATATGGTGTCCTAGAGGCAACGGGGAACCAATGTAATGGAAAACAGTGACCTGATGGTTAAACCTGGGCTTAACAAGAGCCCCCTGGGAGCTATGCGGAAGAAGGGCCGAAGTGAGGAGATATTTGAGGCAGCAAAATGAAAGAGGTTTTAGGCTGTGGCAGAAGCGATGAAGATGGTGGCTGTAAATGTGAAGAATGGGATGGATGTGAGACACAGCAGAGATAGAAAAAATGCTTGGTTATGTGGGGTGAGGGTCAGCGAGGAACATTAGCCTGATTCCAGGCAGAGGTGTCTATATGGGCAGCACTGGAGTTTTCTCACAGAATTTCAATAAGAGAAACTGCTTTTTGTCACTTAAATAGCTTTGAGACCTTTCAAAACTAAATAAAGTTGTTCTCTAAAAGACAGAAGAGTAGGCCATTCACCAGCAGAATGCCTCTTTGGTATTGTACCACTGATGTACCAGGCTCACTACAGAGGATAAATCTGATGACAAATGTGAGGCTCTTTCTGCTCTTTTGGCCAGAGGCAAGACATTCTGCTTTTTTTCCTATTTCCTTAAACATTTTCTTTTATCTGTAACTATCAAAGGGGAGTTCTGAAAAATCTCTTAAGAAGAAATAATGAGATGAAGTAAAATCCTGCAGACTAAATTTCAGTATTGCCTATATAAATAAACAGTAAAATCACTGTGTCCAGAACAATGGAGGCAGCTTTGCAAAGGATATGGGGCTGAACATGACATAAAAGAGTGGGAGGTCATGGCCCTATTTTCAGAAATCTAATAAATTAAAAACTGAAAACTGAACTATTAAAGCTTTCCTTATGGAGAGCACTGAGTCAAAAGTCACAAGCTAAAAATAGCAAAAACAGTCCTTTGAAATGCTCTATGTAAAACTGTTCAGCAACACAAAAAGCCTTGATCCTAGGGACACACTTAGCTTATGCTAACTTCAGGACTGTGAATCAAAATGTAGCTGTCACTAAATTGAAATAACAAGACTCCAAAGAAACAGTCTTTAACCAACAACACTCCCACTTTGTTATCCTTCTACTACATTTACCTTTTCTACACGAGTGCTATACCTCAGCACGCCTTTAAAAAAAATCCCACTTCGAAATGTAGTTGCTAATTTTTACAAAGTAGCATTAAAAAAGCCGTTCTCATCAAAGGGCACCCCACCTTGATCTTGTGCCAATGGAGTCAAAAGAGACCCTCTCCAAGCCACTGTGACTGTGGAACAAGCTACAACTTTTAACTGTGCAAGAAAGGCCTGACTTCGCTCTGCTTGGCACAGGCTCTTTTATCAGTAGTAGGGAAGTGACATGAAAAACTGGAGGCACTCTTCCATGCCAAAGAACCATTATATATAGCAAACATCTGTCATAAATTTCTACTTATCTCATTAGGTCTTCCATTTAACATCAATTTCTGTCTTAATTTTCAATATATATTCTACCTTTGCTGGCCATGTAGAATGAGGGTTATTTTTAAATTTTATTTCAGAATCATCAACTTCCGCAGTCAAAAAATTCACCTCTTAGTGACCAACCTGGTGATGACGTCTCTTTTTACTTCTGCTGGACTGGTTCTCAATAGTAGACAAAATCTATCATTAAGGAACTGACTTTAGAAGTTTCACAGCTTTTCTAGTTTGAGAGAATTCACCATAGCTTATGCTCTACTGAAGTCTTAGGGAAAGTGGGGTCACCTTCCATTACAATGAGGTAATGGAAAAGTACTTTTGTGGAGACTTAATGATATTTAATTAAAACAGAACCATTTCTTTCCTGTTTCTTAATTTGTATACAATTTTACCTTCAACAATAGTTAGGTTGAATAAGTTGTAGATTCTCATGCAATTAAGTTAAGAGGTATACAGTTTTATAGATGCTAAGAGTCTTATGAACAACTAAAATAAAGTTGTATTTACCTAGAATCCAGAAGGCTCAAATAAAATTTTTTTAAAAATCTTGCATGTCATCTAAATGGGACAGTGAGATAAATGACAAACAAGCTGCAACCTAGAAATGTTATTCATCTTAAAGCAACTTCCAGAGTATGCTATAATATATAATAATATGTAATATAATTATATGATATGATATATAATTTATATCATAATAGATATTTATTTAATAAATATGAAGATTCAGCCCAGTCTTCTCCAAAATTTACACCTGCAATATTGTCCAATGGAAACTGATGCCCATAATTTTGACCATGACACACTCACAATCCTAAAGTATCATCTGAATGAAAAAAAAAACCAATTAAATTATATCTTTAATATACTTTTAGCATTTTTGCTTTTTTAAGTTTGCTAAAACAAAACCAGTACAATTCAATTCAACAACCATTTATTTAAGTGACTACTATATGGAGTGCTAGGACTATAAAAACAAAAATGAAAAATGGTACCTTCCTTCAGCGTTCTAGTAGAGGAACATTTAAGTACAGACGATACAATACAATACAATTTGAGAGGAGAGACTAATATTTGTAGGGATTAAGAATAGCAGAGGTGGGATTTTTTCTGAAAGGCTGAAACTGATAGTTTATTGATTTTGATTAACTTTGTACTCCATCGTTCATCCATATGTTGTGCAAGTGTTAGGAATTCTTTTATTCTTTCTTTCTAGGAATAAGACTATTTCTCAATTACCAAAAGTGAGTCAACAATGCTTCTTTCCCTCTTTTTCACTGTTTGGTGAAGCACTGGATAGGAAAAGAAATATATTTAGAAATTAAGATAATGGAGAGGTCTGAGATGTAGCATAGAGAGGCTTGCCCTTGTGCAGGGTACAGGAACAGATGCTAACTGGCAGTTCTGACACCACTAGACAGTTGTAATATTAATTAAGGTGAGACTTTTTTTTTTTTACTGTTTTTTCTTTTAGAATGCTAAAGGGGGCAGCTAGGTGGGGCAGTAAGTAGAACACTGGCCCTGAAGTCAGGAGGCCCTGAATTCAAATCCTGCCTCAGACAGTTGAAACATGTACTAGCTGTGTAACCCTGGGCAAGTCACTTAACCCCAATTGCCATGCCCCCCCCAAAAAAAGAAATAGAATGCTAAAGTAATCAAGTGCTTTTGATTAAGTCTTGCTAGGAGCTAAGCCCCAGGCCCACATCCTTTTGCTGATTAGTTGTGAAGCCTTTGGGGCCCTAAGAAGGTTAAGGAGGTTAGCGTTTTGTTTGGGGCTCTCACTCACTGGAGGAGTGTTCTGTGATTTGACTAGAGGAGACTCTGGGTAGCCATTGTTAAGAACCTCCCTGGTTTTGGAAAAATCCAGAGGTTGGTGCTTCTCTGGTAATGATGTATTGCTATGGATGGCTGGTTTGTGTTATTTGCTCTGTTTATATAATGCATGTTTGTAATTTCTGTTTGTATTTGCTCTGAAGTTCAGGGTGCTGGCTTTTTCCCCCTGGACTAAGTGAATGATATATGTATGTTTGATTAAAGTGAGATTGCAAACCCCTTAAAGTTGCTTTCCTTAGAAAATAAGATCAAAAGAACCTGCGCTAGCAGCCCTCCTGTGTGCTGGCATTATTGGTCTTACACAGCCACAGCAGTGGCAAGCAGCATTGTTGTCACACCAGTTCCAAGACCAAGGGAGTTACACAGACCAAGGGAGCAGTGAGGTGGGAAACCTGTGCCTTATGGTGGTATCTGAGGGTAAACAACGGTCTTGGGCTTTGGGATATGCACTGAGGAACGAGTAAGTCAGAAGCAAGCAGCAGCCATGTGGTTCTGATCCCCAGGAGTGAAGTGGGGTCTCAGTCCCATCTTTTCACTATTTTAAATGCTTTTGCTCTTCCCACATCTGAATAGAAAACTGTGGAAGCTACATGGCAGAGTGGACAAAGAAGTGACTTCAGGGTCAGGAAAACCTGGTTTCAAGTCCTGCCTGTGAGGTGGGTGACTGTGTGATCCTGGGGAAGTCATTTCAACTTCTTGGTTGCTCATGCAATTCTCTAAGACTATAGGTTGCAGACCACATATTAACTTACAATCTAAGAGGAAGCTTACTCATTGGGAGTTCTCTACATTGATGAAATTACAGTTGGGCAATGTCCCCAAAAGAATAAATCAAGAAGCAAGAATTTACAGTCACCTCATGAAAATATACTACATATAAATGAAAAAAAAAAACATTTTCCTTATATCATAAAAAGTAAGAGGTATGAAATAAATGAACTGAGGAAAAACAGCTATTCAGGTTATTTAGTCATAAATTAACATTTGTCTTCTAGATTAAATTTCAACAAGGTTCAAGGACTCAATAATATTTCTATCATTTTTCTTACTTAACTTTAAATATTTTTTAGCACAATAGGAAAACCATTATAAACTAAATAAATGTTACTAATGTAATAATAATGAGAGTTAAAATGGAAATTGTTTACTCTGGAAAATTTCAATGTATTAACATTAACATATATAACATATATATAATGCATTAACGTTACATACAAGTCATGTGAATAATATTAAAGAACTAATTTACCAATTTGTGTGGGAAGACCCAGCATGCTCATAATTAACTGATTTCTTCCATTTTTTTTTTTAATCTAACTTACACCATCTAATCCTTTGTAGTCATACCTCACATTTATAATTGCTCCTGATAATCAGAATGTTTTTTGGCAAGAATACATAAAGTCAGCATGTGATTATTCACGATCATTCTTCTTACCAGTGGGTAGTCCTTTTCCTCTCAATCGGTCCCGAAGGGCTTGGCTTCTATCAGGACGTAGTTTCTGCTCACTGTTACACGGAGGTTGGTCTACCTGTATAAATAATCAGAAGTCAGCACTGGCAAGGACTCCTCTCATCCAAGCCTGAATCTCTCCTTTTAATAGCACAGCAACAATAGTAAGTCACTTAGAAGTTTTTCTATAACATCCACAAAGAACCTCCTTTCTGCCTTGAATTCACTTTGCTCTGGTTAGACATGAACATCCCAGGTTTGGCCCATTCATCTTCAGAAAATGAAAATGAAATGCAGATGTCAAAAAGTAAGGTGCTCATTAGTTAATGAAATCAAATCAGTAAGCATTTATTAAGTGCCTACTGTGTGCCAGGCATCATACTAAGGGCAAAAATAGTCTCTGCTCTCCATAAGTTCCCAGTTGAATGGTGGAGATAATATCCAAATAATTACAAACAAACAAGATACAGTCTGAATAAATTAGCAATAATCATCAGATGGAAGGCATTAACCTTAAGGAGGATTAGGAAAAGCTTCTTATAGAAAGTGGTCTTTTAGTCAAGTCTTGATGGGGTGGGGAGGACAGAAATCAGTTTATTTTTATTTAATTTGTTTTTATTCTTAGTTTCAAATTCTCTCTCCCCACTCTCCCTCTCGTTGACATTACAAATATATGTAGTCATGAAAAGCAAGTTATCATGCTAGCCATGTTTAGAAAAAAAAAGGCCAGATAAAGAGCAAAAAAATAGGCTTCAATCTGTACTCTGAGTGTATCCACTTTCTATCTGTAGGCTGATAGCATGTTTCATCCTTTGGAATCATGGTGGGTCACTATGTCGATGAGTACTAAGTCTTATTACAATGTTGCTGTTACTGTGTAAATTGTTCTGGTTCTGCTCACTTCATTTTGCATCAGTTCATACAAGTCTTCCCAAGTTTCTCTAAAACCACCACATTCATTATTTCTTGTAACACAATAGCATTTCATCACATTCATATACCACAATTTGTTTAGCCACTCCTGAACTGATGGGCATTCCCTCAGTTTCTAATTCTTTGACATCACAAAAAGAGTTACTGTTTTTATACAAGAGTCCTTTCTTTTTTTCTCTTGTTCTTTTTGGGGTATAGACCTAGTAGCAGAATCTCTGGAGCAAAAAGTATACACAGCTTAATACTCTTGGAAGTTTAGTTCCAAACTGCTTGCCATGATGGCAGGATTTGCTGACAGCTCCATTAACTATGCATTAGTATACCTTCTTTCCCACAGTCTCTGTGGCATTTGCTGTTTTCTTTTCTGTCAACTTTGCCAATGTTATGGGTGTGATGAAGTGGGACCTTAAAATTATTTTTACTTTCATTTCTCTATTTGTTAGTGATTTAGAGCATTTTTTTTGTAGAATATTGATAGCTTGGTTTTCTTCCTCTGAAAACAGGCTATTCACACACAACCTTTGAACATTTTGTCAATACAAGAATGGCTCTTATTCTTACAAGTATGAATTAGTTCCCTTTATATATCTCAAAAATGACACCTTTAGCAGATAACTTTGCAATAAATATTTTTCCTATTTGCCTGCTCCTCTCCTGATTTTAACTGCATTGACTTTATTTCCTCTAAGTTTTATATAATCAAAATTGATTGTTTTATCTTCTGTGATCCTCTTTATCCTCTGAATGGTAATTAACTCTTCCACTAATAACACATCTGACTGGTAATTTCTTCCTTGCTCTTCTAATTTATTTATGATATTACTCTTTATATCTAAGTCACGTATCTACTGGGAGCTTATTAGTGTATATATGGTATGAGAGTGTGTTCTATGCCTAGTTTCTGCCTTACTGGGTAAGATTTGGTACAATTCTTTTCCATCCAAACTTGTTTTCATGTTTTCCTTCTAGTCCTTTCATTTCATTTACATTCTCCACTCTTCTTTCTCCAACACCTTCTCTCCACACTATCTTGTATGTACCAATTTATGTACATTTTGTTTTCCCCAGTAGAACGTAAACTCCTTGAAGGCAGGGAATGTTTTTGCTTTTTCTTTGTGTCCCCAGAATTTAACAGTATCTGATACATATAAACTGCTTAAACAATAACTGACCGACATAACTAGGAAAGTGAATAATCAAAATATATCTAATTATAATAATCAATTTTACTTCTTCCTCATAAAAACATTCTCTTAAGAACATCCAAATTCACATTAAAATTCTATAAACTTCATGCATTTCTGAAGAAGATACTAATCTAAGAAAACCACCAGCAAAGAGCTGATCCACAAACTAAATGATAGAAAATGACCTCTAGATACACCTTTGCATAAAACTTATTTTTAATCTTCTTGTGCTTCTTAGATTGTGCTAGAGTCCACACCAGAAAGCAGTAATCAGCCAAATTGGACATCTTTCTTATTATAGTCCTTAAATTGCCTTGCCTGTCTTTATGACCTCAATTCTGTTTCCTCTTTTCCTAAAATAAGACTTAACTGGAACTGTTCCTAAGGGAATATCACTACTTAAATGAGCTAAGCAGGGACATTATAACTGATTTTATGGTCAATCCACAAAGGTAAGGGGAATAAAATGAATCAACAGGGCTTCCAAGTCTGAGGGACAAGATATCAACGATTCCATTATGTACTAATAATAGCAAGCTCCTAATTGCCTTTCTACCAAGGACCTTAAAGCATGTCATAAGCACTATCTCTATTATTTTCACACCTATTCCATGAAATGGAACTATTGTTCCAACTTTAATTAGAGCCAAACTGAGGAGCAGAAATTTTAAGTAACTTTCTCATGACATTACTTTACATTTTTGAACAATCAAAATTATCTAGTAGTTGGAGACAACCAAGTCTGCTACAAATCTGCTATCAGTGATACCCAAGAGCCCTCCAAGACAAGGGAACAGAGTTTATTCAGCCACAATTAGAATGAGATCCTTTCTCTTCCACTCTTCCCTGTTGTTTAAATCTCTCTAAAAATTATACAACATCAAGAATGAATATTTCTAGTAACAGACACAGAGAAAGTATCATTTATCACAATTGTACTATTAGTTATGTCTACAGGAATGAAATGCAAAAAGGAAAGGAAGCTTCTTTTTTTAAAATGGATGGCTCCACGATAAAAGAGAAGGAATGGATATATTTGGAACTGAAGGTAACATTTAAAAAAATACTGATATTTCTTATTTTATTTTTTTTTTCCTCGAGCAAATGAGACTAAGGCATGATGGACTAGGAGGCAGGAGCCCAGGATTCAGATTCTACCTTTGCCTCCCACTAGCCTATAGAATAAAGGAGCTAGATTAGAGGATCTCTAAAGTCTTAGTTCTAACAGTCTTTGATACAATGACATTTTCCAAAATAAAATGTTACCTGCATTGTTAGATCAAGAAAATTTACTATATCTTCCAAGGGTCAGCAAACTCTGGCCTGAGGGTCATATTTGACCTAAGAACCAAGTCTGGTTCTTGCATTTTAAATGCTTTAAATAAACAAATAGAAATTTTCAAGTGTAAATACCAGTTGATTTGCAGGTCAAATAGGTAGCAGGCTGACTTTGGCCCTTGGGAGTAGTTTGCCAACCTTTGATGTTGACTACTGAATTATAAGAACTGTTTGTAGGGATAGTTAAATGCTATTGTAATATTAAATTCTTAAAACATTTGTTTCTCCCTTTCAGAAGCTATGTCCACTTACCAATATAGATATTTCTTAAGTATATCTTTATTGTGTGTAGATATGTACATTGTATGCTGATTTTATCTTTGTGTCCTCAGAACCTAACACAGTTTATACATAATAGGTACTTAATAAATATTTCCTGAACTGGTGAACTGAACAAAAAAAATTGCCAAACATTCAAAATTTTCAAATGATTAAACTAGTTGGAATTATGAAAAAGCCATGAGACAGTTTATTCTTTTGATCTAGTGACCAAAGAAGTCAAAGGACCTCACGGAGGCCAAACACAAAAATAATGGTCCCACATATCCCAACACGTATGAAGAAGCAATTTTTGTAATAGCAAGCCACTTAAAGCAATGAACCAGGGAATGGCTAAATGAACTATAGTGTATGAATGTAAATGATTACTTCCGAGCCATAGGATATGATGAATATGAGGAATTCAGACAAACAGAGAAGACCTCTATAAAAATGATATGGAGTGAAAGCAGAATCAATGTTAAAACAGTCACAATTCCTACAAAAATAAAGCAATAAGGTGGCTGAATTCAGATTAAATGTTATGACCAATCTTGGTACAGATGAGTGAAAACAAGTATTTCCCTACTTTTAGTAGTGGGGAGAGGAACTATAGGTACACAGCATTGTATCTGATATCAAACGAATGCCTATAGGTTTTGCTCAGCTGGTTTTCTTTGCTTTAAGGAAGAGTTCGACGGCAAGACGGGAAAGGCAGAAATACTGGGAAATTACTGTGACTTTCTTTAAAAAAAAAAAGGGATCAATAAAACTTGTAAAAGTAAAAATAGACATGCATGCAGGCGAACAATTTAAATGTAATCTCCTCACAGAATAGAACTGTGGCTTACCCCAGAAAGGCTTCCAAGAACCAGCTTTACCAACTGTTTTACATAGGAGAAAGAAGGTGCACAGTTGCTATTCCTAATGTGGGCACTGCAAGCATCCAGGACGGTCCGTATAGAAACACGAGCATAAATAACATCCTCACACATGCCAAGCAATATGCTGTTCAGATGGTCTCCAAGCTTGATAGGCTGAGTACAAAGGAGAAAAAAGTCATGTCAAATTCACCTTTATAGCTAATATAATAATAATTTTCATCATACTGTATAAACTTGAGACATACTTCAATGAAATCATCACATAAGTAATCTAAAAAAAATTCCAACAAAAAAGCCCTCTATAATAAATACCAGGGTAATGGGGATGGAGGAAGACGCTGTGGTTTAGTGGGATTTTTCTTTTGGTTAATAGGTTGGTAGTCTCTATGTTTAATATACCTAAAATACTTATCCTTTCCCCCTAAATTTTAGCAGCTGAGGTACTAATGTAAATTAAAACAAATCTAAAGTTACACTTCACACCTATCACACTGGCAAATTTGACAATAAGGGAAAATAACAAACGCTGGAGGAGCTGTGGGAAAACCGGGAAATTAATGTACTAATTGGTAGAGCTGTGAACCTACCCAGTCCAGCCATTCTGGAAAGTAATTTGGATCTATGCCAAAAAAGCTACTAAATCATGCGTACCCAGCAATGCCATTAATAGGACTATACTCCCAAGGAGATCAAAGAAGAGGAAAAGATCCTATATGTATAAAAATTTTTATAGTAGCTCTGTTTGTGGCAAAGAACCAGAAAGTAAAGTAATAGCCATCAACTAGGCTTACAAATGTAATAAAAATACAACTGTGGCATAAGAAATAAAGAAAGAGAGTTTCAGAGAAACAGTGGAAGACCTAGTGAGCAGAACCAAGAGAACATGGCAAAACCAAACAATTTTGTAAGACTGATCAATATAATGATCCAACATGGTTTCAGAAGACTAAAATGTAAGCTCCTTAATGGCAAGGCCAATTTTGTTTCTGTTTTCCCACCACCTAACATCATCACATTTAGCAATAATGGGTGCTTTATGTATTAGATTGGCTAATATGACTAAAAAGGAAAATGATGGATATTGGAGGGGATGTGGGAAAACGGACACTAATGCACTGTTGATAGAGTTGTGAACTGATCCTACTATTCTAGAGAGTAATGTGGAACTATGCCCAAAGGGCTATAAAGCTGTGTATACCCTTTGATCCAGCAATAACAATAGTGGGTCTGTATTCCAAAGACATAAAAAAAGAGGAAAAAACCTATTTTTACAAAAATATTTATAGCAGCTCTTTTTGTGGTGGCTAAGAATTGGAAACCAAAGGGATATTCATCAATTGGGGAATGGCTAAACAAGCTGTAGCATAGGATTGTAATGAAATCTATTGTGCTATTAGAAATGACAAGCAGGATGATTTCAGAAAAACTTGGACTTACATGAACTAATGCAAAGTGAACAGAACCAGAAGATTATGTACAGTAATAGCCATATTGTTTGATGAAGAATTGTAAGTGACTTAGCTACTCTCACCAATACAATGATCTGGACCTAGACAATCCCCAAAGGAGTAATTATGAAGCAGACTATCCATCTCCAGAGAAAGAACTGATGCTGTTTAAATACAGACTGAAGCATGCTATTTTTCACTTTCATTCTTTTTCTTTTATTCGAGTTTTCTTGTACAAAATGACAAATATGGAAATGTTTTACATGATTGCACATGCATAATCTATATCTAATTGCTAACAGTCTCAGGGAGGGGGGAAGGGAGAGGAGGACAGAAGTTGGAACTCAGAACTTTAAAAAAATTTAGAATTTTGTTTTAAGATGTAATTGGGGGAAAATAAATATATATTAAAAAACACGGGTACTTAATAAATTCTTCCTTAATGGTGTTGAATGTCATCACTGACTAACACTATATAATACTATATACTATATAAATGACACTATATAATAATAATACTAAGGAAGCAAAGAAGAACAAGTTAATTGAGACTCTAGTTGACATCGCTTGAGAAGAAAAGATTTTGCTTTAAACTCTTATGAGCAGAATAACAGTCTTTATATTGGTATTGGCTTCAGACTGTAACAGTTCACAAATACTGGAGGTAAACGATCAATACTCTTGAATAATCTAACTGTAGCTATCACTCCTATTATGAGATACCGTTTCTATTAAAATATAAGAATCAACATCAGAAGTTATTTTTTCATCAATTTACACAATCCTCTATATGCAATATGCCACAATACTTTGAAATATATCAATTATAGGCTTTTTGTCATATTTCACATATAGTTAAACTGCATGGTATACTTCTGAGCAATATTTTCTGTGGCAATTGAACTTCCTTTTATTGTTTTTAAGAATCAGGTACATCCATTATATATGTACATAAATATATATATATATATAATATGTATACACATATACATATACAAACATCACATATGTATCAAACTAAAATGAGAAAAGAGCTTTCAGTGATCCTAAGAAATAAAACTTTAAATTTAAAGAATCCTACATGCACCTTACAATTAAAAAAAACCCAACATTAATTTTGTTTTATCTAGATTCTACATTCTCTCTTAGATACAAAATTACCATAAGAACCATAACAAGACTGGGATATAGAAAGCATGAAGGGGCAAACTTAATTAAATAAATGATCATAACCTTGTGGTATTTTTTTCCATTTTAATTGAGTTCCAAGGATTGTCAGAATCAAAATGTAATCAATCAAGCATTTATTAAGAACCCACTACATGACACCAGGCATTGTGGTAGGTGTTGGGATACAATTACAATGAATAAAACAATACTCACTCACACAAGATAGTAACAAAGACTTTTATAATTCCTATCAGCCATTACACTGGAATAATAACAAGAAAAACCAACCAACCAGTTTTTTCAGTTCTCATGTAGGAATACTACAACATTTCTCTGCATAAATCTGAGGCCCTATTACCTTAATTATCTTTTACTCTACCTCAGATACCAAAAAGAATTTGTCTGGGGTTTCAATGAGGGTCATTTTGTTCACAGAATACTTTTAAATAGACACTTAAAGAGATGCTAACCTATAGGCCTATGCTGCTTCTGAATAATTTTAATTTAGAATTTTCTTTAAAAATGTGAAACCTAAAAATGAAAACAAATGAAAAGTGTGACTTACTTGAGTTTGAGGTACTTCATGGTCAGCTCCCCAGTACAATGTCATTCCAAGAGAATAAATATGTATCTAGGAACAAAATGCAAATCTTTAGTTGTGAGAACTTAACCATGGAATAAGAAAAATTATGGGCAAAGTAATAGCAGACTAGAGTATAAGCTCCCTGGAGGCAGGGACTTAACCTATTTCCTCCAATGCCAATCACAGTGTTCTACACAAAACAAGTGCTAAATAAATGTTTGTTTAATGGAAAGATAGCTAACATCTACAAACAAAAAAAGGTGCCTCCTGCTCCAGAACACTTAAAGAGTTCTGGGATAATCTTTTTTCGTTTTGAATAGAAATATTTAGGGTTTATTAAAAAAACTGGTATGAGAGAAGACATTTATTTTAATAATTAAAATAAAATATTGTCAGCATCAGAATATGCAAAAAAATTCTCTAAAAAGAGTTACTAAAACATTTTCCAAATAAATATTAATGTGGTTCAAAGCAGTTGTTTTAAATAAGGAACTTTATACATCCTAAATTACATGCTAATATCCCAAGTGGGTTCACTGAATAAATAAAGATTAAAATCTTTATTTTTATGAAAGAATAGCTATATGAAAAAGATTACCAGATTAATTTTTTAAAATCAATAATCATTTGACTGCCCTTTCATCACATTTATACACAAATTATGTATATGCACATACATATACATATGTATATTGCTGAAAATGGTACATAATATGAAAAACAAAGACTGTTCTAATAAACTGTAATGTAAATAACACTATATCTGACAACATTTAATGTTATTAACTTTAAAGCTAATATCACTTGAATTCAGTTAAATTCAGAAAGGCTATACTTTTCTTTCTCTGTTTTATTTCTCCCTGATTTGAGTAACAGGGCCATATGTATTTCATAGAATGAATTTAGTAGCATCTCTTCTTTCCCTATTTCAGTCAGTCACTAAATATTTATTAAGCAACTTCTATGTGTCAAGCTCCATGCTAAGTATTGGGGATACAAATACAAAAAAGACAATCCCCCTACCTTTAAAGAGCTTACAATCTAATGGGGGAAGACAACACATAAAAGGAAACTGAAAAGCATGGAGAGGAGAGTAGTACCCGGTGCGAGGGCATAATGGAAAAGTCCAGGGGAGTATGGTCAGGTAGGAAATACAGAGATCAGACAGCTGGCCAAGCCACTCTCCTTAAAAGACAGGGAGAAGATATCTTCAATCAGTCCTCCAATCAGTAGGGTACATAGTCTGATAAGGTCTATTTAGCAAACAATTTATATAATATTAAAATTAACTGGGTTTTTTAAAATGCTTTGAGAAAATATATTTGTAAGTCCATCTGATCCTGGGTAGCTTTTTCTTTGGCTGTTCTTCTAAGGCTTCAATTTCTGCTTCTAAGATTGAGTTATGTACGTCTCTATTAGTTGTCCCTAGAATGTGACCACACTTCTTACCTGACTATAGTATAGATTCATACTCAGGAAGACTATACAGAGACATAGCAATTATGAAGAATCAACATACACAGAAAGATACTGGGAGAAAGGAAGCCCCACTGGAATGGCCACAGCTTGGTAGCATGGAGAACATGTGAAGCGTACACGTTCCCATCTCTTATCTCATCTAGGTGGCCTGAGAATAATCTGCATCACCTTTCATGAAGCTATCAGCTTGTGTCGTGGGATCAATTGCCTCTTTGGACACATACAGGAATCTAACAGCTATATCAGAGAAAAGGGTAGGAATCTCAACTCCCAAAGTTTCTAAGACTCAAAGGAAAATGGATTTGTTAATCTGGCTTATTAAGAAATCTCCTGTGAATTCAAGTATGCTATCATAGAAACTACTTTTGAGAACTTTGAGGCAATCACTACTCTTATTATACTATAATATTCTAGAAGGCAGAGACTGTTGTTTTTCAGCTTTTAGTCACATAGTAAATGTTTGTGACAATGGAATATTTCTGTACTGTCTCCTTTGGATCCAAAATTTCATTTGTACAAAAAAAGGGAGGAAAGGGGCTTTTTGGTTTGTTTGCTTTTTTAAAGAAGAGGAAAGTACCCTTAAACCTAGACTTGTTTTATCCTATTCCCTTCTGTGCTAGAGGAGAAAAGAGCCAGTTGACTCAATTTTTAAGCTTTTATTTACAAGGCAATGAAATAAACTATCTTAATATTCTTTTTTTTTTTAAAACTTGTTTGTCTTATTGGTTGGGTTGATAAAAGGAATGGCTGTGAGAAAAGAGGTAAAATAGTGAACTGTTAGTAGAGCTGTGAACTGGTTCAACTATTGTGGAAAGCAATGTAGAACTATGACCAAAAGTTAATTAAATTGTGCATATCCTCTGACCTAGCAATACCATTACTAGGTCTATACTCCAAAGAGATCAAAGAAAGAGAAAGAGGACTCATATATACAAAAATATTTATAGCAGGTCTTTTTGTGGTGGCAAAGAAATAAAAATTGAGGAGGAGCCCATCAACTGAGGAAATGGTAAAACAAGTTATGGCATATGAATGTGATGGAATATTATTGTACAATAAGAAATCACAAAGGGGATGGTTTTAGGGAAACCTGGGAAGACTTGTATGAATGAAGTGAGCAGAACCAAGAGGACAATTTATACCACTAACAATATCATAAAGACAAACTACTTGGAAAGACTTAGTAAATGATCAACACAATAACCAACCACAATTTCAGGGGACTCATAATGAAACACGCCCCTCCACTTCCAGATAAAGAGTGATGGACTCAGTGCAGATTGAAACATATTTTCTTTTTTTTTTCTGTATATGGGAATGTTTATAGGAATTTTGGACATGACAAATTGGGAGATGTGCTTTATATGACTATACATACTTGTAATGCATTTCGTTTTTCCTGCTTTCTAAATGTGGAGGGAGAGGAAAAGAATTCAAAACTGAAAATAAAATAAAACTAAAGATTTTTAAAAATTGCTTATCTTAGAATCAACTGAAATTTGGTATTAAATTCTGCCTCTCTGAATATTCTCCTTGCAACTTACTAATAACATTCAATCACAATCTCTTGGCATAGAAACAATGTATTTCAAAATACTTTTAATTCTTTGATGAAAAAAAGTAGATTTTTTTCCAACAAAACTTCTTACTTTGGTCTAGAAAAGACAAGTATGTAAAATTGGCGGGAAAATCCCCTTTTCTTTCTATTTGACATCTTTGCCTATTCTCATTAATCACTTTAGCCTAGAATTCAGGTCAAATGATAAGAACTCGCTTCACATTTCATAAAACATTTGGTTAAGGGCATGTACAGTCACAACAAGGCATAGAAAACGAAACTGCTGATGTAAGATACTATTCCTGTTTAACTGGTTGCCAGGTGTATGAACCATGTGAGTCCAAAGCTGACAGCTGAGTTTAAAAACAGATGTGTAGGAAAATTAGGCTTTTATTAACTGGCAATTCTGAAGATCCCATAACCCACAGGAAACTGCTGTGTCTTATTAGCACAGTCCAGTACTATTTGGTAGCACTTAAACATTTCTTAAGTGAATGGAATAATCTTTTAGGAGAAAATATACAAAAGGCATGAAAACTTCAAAAGAAGAAGGAAAAAATATAATGAAATTAAAATTAGTTGAGTTGTGGCTTTTGCTGATCA
The DNA here is from genome assembly GCA_028646595.1 of Phalanger gymnotis. Lineage (NCBI taxonomy): Eukaryota > Metazoa > Chordata > Mammalia > Diprotodontia > Phalangeridae > Phalanger > Phalanger gymnotis. Next base: position 300,589,734 of record CM053623.1, read on the forward strand.
CAAAAAAAAATCAATTCAGGGGAAAATACATAGTTTGAATGTATGTCAAGTTTCAGTCACTTAGAAGTAATCCAAGTGACTTAAAAAGTCTAAGTCCAGTGATTTGATAGAATTTGGGAAAATTTGAGTGTAATCATATGTTTCGCAGTTACACTCATGAAAAAAATACCCAGTTAGAATATTTCTGTGCTATAAGAAAGAACAAATATGAAGAAGTCAGAGAAGCACTGGAAGATTTAACTGATGTAGGGTGAAATAAAAGAAACCAAGGATGCAATACTCACGACTATAAGAATATATATACATGTATATATACACATATACACACATACATATATATATATATAGAAACAATTCTGTGTAATTATAGCCAATTTTAGCTCCAGAATTTTAAAATAAATCACATTTCTCCCTCTTTTTTTTTTTTATAAAGGGGGCATCATAAGTATCACTTATGCCGTCAGACATGATCAATCTTCAGGTTAGTTTTTGGTACCCAGCTTTTATTTTCTCATTTTTTAAACATCTTTGTTGTAAGCGATGGCTCACAGGTAGGCATATATACTCCCAAAAGCTAAGGTTACATGAAACCAAAATATACAAATAACTTAAGATTTTTAAAATGTCTATTGCAAGTGAACTCAATCAAAGTACTTGAGAGGTTTGGAAACTAGTTAATTAGTGGCCCAGTGCAGAAATTTTTCAATCTTTAGGAACAAAAGCTGGGAAAAAAAATCCCTAAATGGCACTCAAATGTTTCAATAACAAGCTAATGAAGGAGCCTAAGCAGCACGTAAAAGATGTTTATTGTAAAGTAATGTGCTTCATTAGAGCACATTCAACTATCTCAGATTAGTTTTAGTTTAGATAAAATTTTAACTGCACCTCTCCTCAATAAATGGCAACTTTAAATCTGAGTTCCTGGAAGTGCAATACAAAATGGATTTGTATAGTGGGGGAAGGAAGGGAGAAGGCTACTATTTCTATTCTCATCTTTAAATAAAAAAGAGTTGCAGTTACCTTTTCAACATCTGAGAGACAGTTCAGTGACTGGTTCTGAAGAATCTCAGGCGCAGTGAAGGCTCGAAGGTCTTGATGGGAAACACTCTCATCTGTAAATGACACACTGCCAGATGGTAACAGCAACAGAGACCATGGAGAGATGATAAAGCCAAGGGCAGTAGGGTCTGCTGTGTTCACTAGTTAGATGAGGTGAAGAGGGGAAAAGAAACAATTAAAATGCAAACCTCAATTAGCAGAACTTACTTTGTATCATTTTGATCATTCTTGACACAAGATGACAACATTGGTAAATAGTTTCCTCAAAGGCACACACTAGGCTATAAGATGGAGCATTTCTTCCTTGATGCCTCTGTATACATGGGATTAAGGACAGAATGAAGAATAAATCAACCCTCAGTACTGACCGCAGCACAGAAGAGGCATATCCCCCGTCCAACTCTAACACTGAAGCAGCATCATGTACTAATAATACCTTAATTTCTGAAAGCTGCAGAAGCATAGAAATCCTAGAAGCTGGGAGAGACTTCTGACTCATAACCCACCACGAAAGGTAAGATTTGGTGGAGGTTTTCCTTGTGAGTTAGAGAAATGATAAGCAGGTAGACAGTGGAAAAAGTACCAGACCTGGAGTCATACTTTTGTTTAAATTCGGCCTCAACTACTTCCTAGCTTTGTGACCCCAGGCAACTTTAACTTCTGCAGCCCTTCCACCTATCTTAAAAAGTTACCATGAGGATCAAATAAGGTATCACTTATAAAGCACTTAAGCAGCACACTGCCTGGCACTGGCACATAGTAGGCACTATATAAGTGTTAGCTATAATAAAATGTCACTGAAAATATTCATGAAGCAATGTCAGCAACTGGGCTCTAGAGTTGTGATGGAATTTAGTACCTCGAATGACTTAGAACACTTTGTCATAAATGTAACTTTAGTTTTTCACCTGTCCAAAGGTTGTTGATATAAGTTTCACAGTGTGTGCTAATCGAGCTAGATATTGGACTTGTGGGGTTAATGGAAAGTCTGTCTTGCTCATCTGGTTAGCTCTGGGCAGACAAAGGCCAATCAGGGGCCAATGCCAGGATTGCCAATGCACCCTGAATAGGCTGTCCTGACATCTCTCCAGGTTAGAGACCAGGGGAATGCTATCATGTAGTATCTACTCTATACAGAACATTTCAGTTCCCCTATTAATGAAAGTAAAACAAGGATTCTCTTTTTAACTTCTGCATGAGTCAAGGTATCTTATACAGTGATCCTGCCACATAGTCGGGAAAACTTGGGTTCAAATCCTACCAGATATGTCAATGTGTCCCTAGGTAAGACACTTAACCTCTTAGCACCCAGGGCAACTCTCTAAGTAGCCAAGCAGATGCAGACCTGCTTTCATAGTTTCCTCCCTGGGAGATCACAGGTCACATAAACAACAAGTCAAGGTAATGTGAATGATCTCTGTCTATGAAGTAGCACGGCACAGGACACACATGCACTTCTCAATACGCCACTATGAGCTGGATGACCCTGAGAAGGTTATTTAACCTCTCTTGGCTTCAGTTTCTTCATCTGTAAAATGAAGGGGTATTATTTTTTTTCCCTAAAGAGCTAGATTTAGAAACATAACATTAACATCAATTCTACACTATTTTTATTATGAACAAATAATCCCTGATGATCTAAGTCTCTTGCAAGATTTTGCTGGAGCTTATGTTGATACTGGCACATAGTAGATACTATATAAGTGTTAGCTATAATAAAATGTCACTGAAAATATTCATGAAGCAATGTCAGCAACTGGGCTCTAGAGTTGTGATGGAATTTAGTACCTTCTTAGATTGTAAAGTTCTGTTTAGAGGAATGACTTAGAACACTTTGTCATAAATGTAACTTTAGTTTTTCACCTGTCCGAGGATGAAGCAGATTCAAAGAACGCCAATGAGATGCCTTATTAAAAAGCACAGGAGAAAACTGCCAAGCCTCTCTAGGATAAGCTCACCACCAGGAAATGCAGCATCTTGGAAACTGCTCTTAGCATTAGTACACACACCTCATCACTGCCTTCAGTTGCTTTTGCCCCTCTGGAGTGCTAGATGGCAGAGCTAAAACTCCTTCCAAAGCTTCCCTTTACACAGGGCTCAAAATCCCAGCCATCTCCTCATTTGCCACCAGCTACTCTGCTAGGTTTCAAGGCTACCATCATCAACACAACACTTCTTGATGGTGGTGGGGAGACAGAGAAGGAGGAGGAAGAGGAAAAAGGGGAAGAAGGAGAGAAGAGGAGGAGGAAGGTAAGGAAAAGGAGGGGTCCTTCCAATTTTCTTCTATTAAATTCTATTGTATTATTTGTTTTTTACTTTCCACTTTCAAATTATCAGTTAATCCTAAAGTTTGCTATGTTCATACTGGTCTGATTCCCTTCCCTCCCTTAATCCTGCCTCAGCTCAAATTCCTTTACTCTTTTAAAGATAAAAGATTCAGTTAGACTTCTAGTCCTTTCAATTCATCACCTGACCATGGAGAGACTAATACATCTCCTGCCCCTGAGCCTATATCCACTCACCTTCATGCCTGGCATACAGATTTTTCCCCGTGACTCTGTCCAGGGAAGGTTTCCTGAAGTGCTCATTTAAATTTCTTAAGTCCTATTCCTTCCTTAACCCCAGGTACCATCCCTCAAAGCTTTTCTGCTGCTCTCCTGGAATCAGTCCCAAGTCCCTCCCCATACCTGCCAAAAATGATTTTCCTGAAATGCATATTACAGCCCCCTCCATCACAAGTCGTACTCAGTGGCTCTCTATTGACTCCAGTGGGATCAAATAGAAATATTTCTCTTTTATTTGGCCCCTTCCTACCTTTCCAATGTTGTTATACATTACTCCCCTTTGCATACTCTGTGATTCAATGACACTTGGGTTTTCTTGAAGTTCCTCAAGCAAAAAACAATTATCTCCATCTCCCCAGTACAAGTTCTTTCTCTGGCTATTCCCCGCTCCCCTCCATGCCTGGAATACTCTCTCTTTCTTCTTTATCTATCAGCTTCTTTAGATTCCTGTTTCTCCCTATGTTAGGATGTAAGCACCTTGAGGACAAGGGCTGTTTGGTACCTTTCTTTGTACCTCCAGATCTCAGCACAGTGAGAAAATCCATAGTAAGTGTTTAATAAATATGTGTTGACTAAGTAATGGTCTTTTGGCAGAGCTTTGAAGCAGAATGGAATTCTACCCCAAAATCACTGAACTAGCATACCCTTCCACTAGTGGCACCACTAGGGTTTATACTGACATACACCCCAGAGAGGTCAAAGAGAGAAAAATAAAGGACCCACATGTATAAACATATTTATAGCTGCATTTTTTGATGCAGCAAAGAGCTAGAAACAAATTGGATGCCTGTCAGTTGGGGAATAGCTGAACAAATTAATGTATGTGCATGTAACAGAATATTATTGATCTCTATGAAATAACAAAAGGGGTAGATTCAGAGACGCCAAGGAGGACTTCACTGTAGGAACCGATGCAGTGAAACAAAGTAAAGAAGAACAATTTGTACAATGATGACTATACTGTAAAGGAAGACATCTGCCATGGGTCTGCGTTCCAAGCTTTTTTGAGCTTGAAAAAATCACAACCTCCCTAGGTCTCAGTTTCTTCATCTATAAAATGGGGTCAGGCTGGATGGCCTCTGCAATCCTTTCACTCATCATCCCACTTATAAAGCCTAGAGAGATCTCAGAGGCCTCCCTCCATCAATCACTGACTCCTAGTCCAGTGCTGTCTTTGTTTCATCACAACTGCTCCTGTGAGCTGACCTGGAAAATTCCAGCCAAAGTCAATGAGTTGCAATGCAACTAGGGCCTGCCAGAGTCAGGCTGATCTCAATAGACACTGTCCCATAGGCCTCCCAGGGAAACCACCTGGATTAAAGGGAAGAAACTACAAATTCAGATTCAATTCAGCATGAATGAAGAGAAAAATATGTCATATGTTTCACGGCATTTCCTTTCATTTAAAAAAAAATTTTCCCTAAAAGTAATTAAAAGAAATAATTTAAGAAATGCCAAGTCTAGCTGACTTTCTTTCCAATTCTCTACTTAGTCCTTTCTATCCCCTCCTCATCTCTCTAGGGCCTAGGACCCAATGAAAAGCTATCTACTGTCAGAGCCATGCTTCATCACCACTATTTCTTGATTTTGGGGGAAATCTGGTATCTGGTGCCCACAAAAAATCACAATGGGCATCTTATTTTTATAATTTTCATAAAGATACTCAGCTTGCAGAACTTAAGATAATTCAAGGTTCCAAATATACTAAAATTAGAATCCAAAAGGTCCTTTGGAAGATCCAGTCTGAGACACTTACTAGCTATGTGACCCTGGGCAAGTCACTTAACCCTGTCTGCCTCAGTTTCCTCATCTGTAAAATGATCTGGCAAATGAAATGGCAAATCACTCCAGTATCTTTGCCAAAAAAACCCCAAGTGGGGTCATGAAGAGTTTGTCACAATTGAAACAACAACTTTATAATCTAATCAACCAGTTTTACTGAGTGCTTGCTTTATACTCGGGACTGTACACACATGTATGTATGCACAGTTCAGAGAACGCCGAGGTGCTTAATAAAGTACCTGTTGACTGACTGACAAATCTATCCCCCACATATAAGACACTAGAGATTAAGTATTAAAGGGGAGTACTTCTCAGATTCTTAGTTTAGAAGCTCATAAGACAACTGCTATATATTTTTTCCATGAGATTTCTGGTTATTAGAAATCTTATTCTTAGAACATGAAATACAGTAAAACACAATCTGATGAGGTAAAAGCCACATATATTTTTTCTTTTTTAATTTTAACACCATTCCCAATTTGTTTCCAAGTTTTTCACTTGTTCAATTCTAAGGAATTTTTCACAGCAATGAGCAAAATGCTACTTAAATCTTCTTTTACTCTGTCCAAAAAAGAGAACAATCCTGACATCTAAACATATCAAAACAATACTTCAAGACCACTGGAATTCTGTAATGGCTTCAGATCAGTGAGGCATCTAGTAGTTTTTATTTTATTGTGTTAACTACCAGACTCCTGAAGAAATTCCAGACCATACAGCTTATAACAAAACCCTTGTTTTGTTGGCAAACAACGCTGACAATGCAAACAAACAATGTGCTTCAGAAAAACTGATTCTTAAGGGGAAAGGACAGCATGAGGGAATGTGGAGCTTTACAGAGAGAGACAATTTGATGATCTTTGAGTATTTCTCTTGTAACTAATCTCTCCTAAGCCAATGGACCCTGGCAGCTGGGATCGGGGAGGGGAGAACAACAGCATTTTCAATGGAATGAAAATTAAAAAAAAAAAATGAGCTTTTGTTTCTTTTTCCCCCACTCATCTTAGGTCCCTCCTCACAGAACTCTTTACACGTGTATACACATCCAATGCTTTGATATATTAAACATCTAGGTTACTCCTAAAAGGTTTGATTTATTGTTGTTGTTTTTTTGTAGGGGGAGGGAGAATCTCTTTTAATCTTCCTTTCCATCCTGTTTCTACAAAGAGTATCAAAAACAATGAACCAAAATGTTATAGTGGGTCTACATTTTCATAAAGGGCAGATACAATGAAATTCTTTAAGTTACTTCCAGCATCCATTACATTAGGAAGGCTTTCTACACTTACAGGCAACTCCCCCTCCCACCAGCAAATCTCAATTCCCAGGGGTTTGCAGAGGACTCCTTATCTGGATATCTGGCCCCAGTTGCCCTCCTAGTCCTAGTGAGCATCATAGCTCTTTAACTTAGGCAAAAACACTAGACAAAAGTTATCAAGTTTGATCCTTACAACCTGGGAGGTAGGTGCAATTATTCCACCCATTTTGCAGATAAGGAAACTGAGACTGGTTAAGCCACTTGCCTTGGGGGTCTGCTGAAGACTCAGTCAGAGTCCAAATTTGGAATCCAGATCTTTCTGATTCCAGGCTAGGTGCTCTATCCACTGGGCAATCCAGCTGGGAAAACTGCCTTCTGGACATTTTTTTTTAAATTATTTCATATATTTAGTTTTCAGAGTTGATTTTCACAGGAGTTTGAATTACAAATTTTCTCCCCATTTCTACCCTCCCCCCACTCCAAGATGGCATATATTCTGGTTGTCCTGTTCCCCAGTCAGCCCTCCCTTCTGTCACCCCAATACCCTCC